>JANHMN010000001.1:99323162-99361453 GCA_030674055.1 Rhabdomys pumilio
TATATATATATATATATATATATATATATATATATATATATATACACACACACATATATATATATATATATACACACACATATATATATATATATATATATACCTAAATATAATATATATACCTATAAATATATATATATATACCTAAATATTTTGTGTGTATATATATATATATATACACACACACACAAACGCACACTCACACATATGTGTGTGTGTGTATATATATATATATATATATATATATATATATATATATATATTTGACAACAATTTGTGAAAATGATTCTGTAAGATCATATGGAGGGTTACTTGGAAGAAAAATAGCAGAGATAAATATTGTAATTAAATTATAATCTCCAGATGAACTATAAATAAAGTTTTACAGTATATAAGTGAGGAAATAAAAAGGAACATGGACTAGACCAAAGTAATAGATACTGGGGTCATCAGAGCATCTTGCTATATCCATTAGCTGAGATATTTTACATTTTAAATAATATCAAAACTCTTGCAGCAGAACAACTACCAACTAACAAGTTTCTTAGGATTTTATGTAGTTATACTAACCTTCTAAACATAATCTACTTGTATTAGAAACATATACTTATATTTCTAATACAAATATATACATATATATATATATAATTATTTTTTAGTTTTATAAATTTTTGTACAGCTATTTGCTATCTACTTTATTTGTGAGGATTATAACACTTTCATTTGATTGCAGGTTAAAAATAATAGCCCACCAGATTTTCACTCACAGGGTCCTTAGATTTTATAAACTGTTTAAGTCTTTCCACTTCATGAAAAAGTAAGGAAAGATAAAATTTGGAACTAGTTAGGATGCTGTACCATTTAGTCCGTGATATATTAGTAAGTTGACTAGCACATCTCATAAAATATATAAAATATTGCCCTGCTATTTATTCAGATTATTCTAAAGTAATTAGTTTTATTCAAATATTACATGAAATATCAATTTTTTATTGAATTATGAACATCTTTAAAATACCTCCACCAAAGTACATAGTTGAGGAATTCATATACTATATACTATATTTTTGGGTTAGTTTAACCAACAACTTAAGAGTAAATATGTTTTCAATAGCTATTTATTATTTTTAGTTCAATTATTTACTGAGAAAATTATTGATTTCTTGTATAAACATCACATGTGCAAATGTTTTGGTTTTGGTAACATTAAAAGGAACATAAGTGATGCATTTGGTTCTATAAAGATAAGACGTTATAGCTTCAATATATGGAAAGATCTTAAGAATCACTGAAATTGTGATTCCAGTCAAAGTTTCTCAGTGGGATTTGAGGGAACAGATACATTTGTTAAAAGAATAGGACTCTTATTTTCTCCATGTCTGACATGTAATGAGAATCAGAACCTACCCTGAGTGAAAGTAAAATTGAAGCCCAATGTCTTTACTGTTGCTGCAGTTTTAGAAGAAAGGTCTAACTTTGAATTCTATCTAATTCTCGTGTTTGGCCTTACCCAACTTGAATAAAGTTTTCTAAGCCATATAACAAGAATCAGAAAACAGTTGGAGATGGAAAGAATTGTAGACACAAAATTAAACCAAATACTTAGGACTTAAACCAAAGGGACGAGTTATGCTTACCTAATATCTAACTAGAGATCATTTTTTTAAAAAAGTATTAAACCTTTATAAGATTAAATCTTTTACCTGGGGAATAATTGTTTAAGTAGTACACATATTCTAAATCCCCTTTAATCATGTTTAAGAAAACCATAACTAAAACAGTAATTATCTATTTTTCCTTGGGTTTTTTTCTTAGTATCAGGGTTATTAAACACAGTTACTTATAGCAAAACTCCATGCATTGGCTAAAAATACAATAAGCAATTTTAGGAGAGATATCATTTATTCTTGGCTATATAAGCCTAGTTTTAGACACTCACATACTATATTAAATCTCACTACCTTTACAGAATAATTTTTATACTTAGTTCTTTTAGTAATGTGCCAAAGTTGATGGAAAATTGGAAGGTTTTACAGAACATATGAAAGGATTCCGTCAATAGATAAATCCATGGATCTGATTAGGTGATGATATAGTTTTAAATTTTTAGCTGTATTAACTTAAGTTTTCTAATCATCATATATTAAAGTTGATTAAGTGACTAAAATATATTTGAAGAAATATTTACCTTCTGAAAATTGGCTACTATCCTACCACTATTATTGTTTTCAAATGAATGTGTTTTTCAATGTACATATCTGAGATATACATATCAAATACATACATGTATATATGCCTTAGGGTTCACTGCTGTGAACAGACACCGTGACCAAGGAAACCCTAATAATGACAACATTTAAGGCAGTTACATGGCAGTATCCAGGCAGGCATGGTGTAGGATGAGCTGAGAGTTCTACATCTTATTCGGAAGGCATGCTGGAAAAGATTGGCTTTCAGGCAGCTAGAATAATAGTCATAAAGCCCACAACCACAGTGATATGCCTATTCCAACAAGGCCATACCTACTCTAATAGGGTTACACCTCATAATAGTGCCATTCACTGGGCCAAGCACATACAAGTCATAACAATATATATGCATCCAACATTTCACTCTTCTGTTTTTTTTTTTTTTTTCACATGGTTGAGCAGTGGAAGGAGTCAGCTATGGTTCAGGCTAAGTCTTACAGTATGAACTTTTAGGATGAAAACATGAAAGTTGATCCAGATTGTCATTAAGGTTTGGTTTAATTTTCTAGTTACTTAAATTCACTGTCTATTGCCTACATCTGATTCATTTGAGTCATGAAGCAGATGTACAGAAGCAGCAGATGCACAGACTGATGTAAGAGATTAACACTTGCTAGTTGATTGGCAAGAGCTTAGAGACTGTTGTGTTCTAGAGTATTTTCCTGAAATATTTACTTGAGTACACTCTAAATATCTGTATGAACTAGTTTCTGAGGGTCAGTCTACAGCTAGTAAAAAGCTTATTTATAAAGCAAGCATGTGTACCGTGAGATAGACTGTTAATGGCTCTCTTGGAGGAAAAAGAAATCATTGTGGAACACTTTGGTAGACCCAGTGCCCTGATTTCAATAACCAAGATGAGACTCCCTCAGATTGGGATCTAAAAAGAAAGAACATCACCAATTAAAAGAGTTAATTAATATGTAATATGTGGTTGGAGAGTGATAGCTCAGTAGCTAAAAGAGTATACTTCTCATGAAGAGGACAGACAAAAACATACACACAGAGAGACAAACATAAACACAAACACAATTTTAAAAAGTGAAATTAGTAAAACATATATGATCTGAGAAGTTTGTCAAATACATAGATCTGAGAATACTTCAAAATTATACCCATTATTAAGATGTTGGTTTATTTATTTAAGTAAAAAAACATCTCTATGCTTATTGAAGAGGACACATAGACAGCAGAGTACTGCCTGGTCTGACTTCAGTGAGAGAAGACACATGTAACCTTCGAGAAATTTGAGACCCAGGGCATGGGAAATTCTAGTGGGGAGGGGGTTGGGATGGTGGGTACGCCATCTTGGAGATGAGGCAGGAGGAATGGGATGAGGAAGAGTTGGAGGGCATACTAAGAGGGGTATAAAGACCAGACTATAAAAAATTTAAATCATCATCATCATCATCATCATCATCATAATGATAATAAAGAAAAATATAAAATTGCACTGTCAGACAGAAATTGATTGTGTCCCCTCTCAATTCAAATACTGGAATTTTTTATACAAACACACTTTATTAATAAAGGAAAACAGGACTGTTTAAAGGAAGCTACAAACCTATATGAAACATGTATGTATCACATACTTCTTCCTGTTCTATCTTAAGAGTGTATGATTTACTGGAGCAAGTTGCTGCTGAAAAACAAAATTACATTGACTGTCACAGTGTCATCCAACACTAGCTGTAAAGCAATTCAGTTCTCTTGACTACAGAATGTAATGATGCTCACTATCTAATCCCTGGGCTTATGAGGGTCACATGATGTCATAAATCCACTCAAGAATTTATGGTTTCAATAGATAGCTTCAGACATAGTTAAATTCTCCCTAACACTTCTGTATGGTGTGTGGCATGATGATTTTCAGCTAAGGGTGAGACTTTCCAAAAACAGTAGGTAGCCACTGAAACAAAGTAGATGAAGGCTATATAGAAAACAGAGTTGTTATACATTCCCAACTATGTTAAGGATGAACTCTCAAGTTTCACTTTTGCCTTTTTATTGTGATAAATGATAGTAGACTCTAATAGTCATTATGTAAAATTTTTCTAGTAACAATTATGTTCTTTCTTTCCATCTCCATTGCCAGAAAACATCAGAAGCATGTGGCTCCCTAAGCCAATGGGACAATAAATGTTTTTTGGTAAGCCTAGGACCAGATTTGTGGGCCATAAGTTCTATTCATCTAACTTAAAAAAAAAACAGGATATGATTGTGCAACATAGTGGTCTTTAGATGATGTGTCCTGCAGACAGCAAAGACACAGCTTACTTGTGCCAGAATGAGAGTCATATTTCACACCAATTGGGCATCTAAAGTCTGGCAACTGCCGGTTTAGCTATGTCAGAATTATTCTGCCAGAAAGAAAGAAAGTTGCTGCAGTGTAATTTCTCTTCTACTTAGAAAGATACAGAATGGTTCTTGGGTCTCTGGATGCTGAAAGCATCACCAATGTACTTAGTTATATTGCACTGACACACTTATTAAGTGGCTTGTCAAACTGCCAGATCTGAGTCAAATGAAGAGGCAAAAGGGCTTTCCAGCTGGCTCAGACTAGAAATACTCAAGGACCACTTCATGCCTTGTCCTTATTAGCCTCTGAATGTGATGATGCCTAAACTGCCTGTCTAATCAGGATGATTGATTAAGACTATTGAAGGCTTAGAGGGTGACTCAGAGCTCAAGCTGCTTAGGTTTGGGAGAAAAGTTTGATACTTCACATTGTCAGAAATAACTCTTTGCTTGTTCTTGAGACTTGATAATAATTGAACATGTAATTGGCATGTTGTGAGAGAAGAAGGATATATCCGCCATACATGTGGCTCCAACAATAGGCTCTAAGAAAAAAAAAATTACACTCAGCGATGACTTACTGAGTACTTTCTTGTGGTTGGTAGTGGTATACAGAATTCTAATTTGAAAAGCTTTCACTACCCTGTATACTCACTGATGTCTTTATGCTCCCAGAAATAGTCACCTTAGGACTTCTTCCAGGGAGTCAAGTAAAGAAAAAAATTTGACTAAGAAGTAGAATGTCTCAACTGAACATGGAATAAGGGAGGAATCGAAAATATATTTGCACAAAGAAAATAGTTAAGACTTGCATTCTGTGATTAGAAGCTATTAAAAGTACAAATAGGTGGTAGATCTTGGGATATTCATTCAAATGAAGGGAACAGGGATACTATGATTTCAAGAGTGAACATATCAAAGTTAGGAGAAGAAGCATAGAAGACTTCATTGAATAAGACCAGGTGTTAAATCTTTTCTACTGCTCTGAGTGTTCATCAGAGAGTCTTGCTGACAAGATAAACCATGGACATGGCTAGTATATCTCAGGGACCTCTTAACATATTAATCTTAACATATTATGTTCATGCATAGGAAGCATAGTGGCAAAGGTAAAACAGGGTCTACAGTTTTGACTATGTCACTATAAGACTTGTAGAATAATATAAATGTCCTGCCTATAAACTGTAAGGGTAACACAATATAGTACATTATGGGAAATTCAGCAGCACTATGTAAAGTTTGCATTGGTTATATGTTGTTGTTCAAAAGTATGTAGATTTCTTTCCATACTGCTCTAAACAATAATGTGTGTTTGTGTGTGGTGTGTGTGTGTGTGTGTGTGTGTGTATCTTTTCTGTCTAATCTGTTTATGTTTAAATCATACTTTTAATAATTTACTAAAAATTTTATTTATCGTTTTGTTTTCACAGACATTTATTTTGTTTGAGTCCTTTTTGTTTTGGTTTACTTTGCTTACCAGGTGGTGGTGGTACATGACTATAACCCCAGCATTCTGCAAACAGAAGTCTGCAGATCTCTGTGAGTTCACAATGATCTCTGATCTACAGACCAAGTTCCAGAACAGTCAGGGCTACACGACAAATAGATAGATAGATAGATAGATAGATAGATAGATAGATAGATAGATAGATGATACATAGATGATAGATAGATAATAGGTAGATGATAGATAGATAGTTAGATAGATAGATAGATGATAGATAGATAGATAGATAGATAGATAGATAGATAGATAGACAGATGATAGATAGATGATAGATAATTAGATACAGAGAGACAGAAGAAGAGAGACGGGGGAGAGAGAGCATGAGAGACGGGGGAGAGAGAGCATGAGAGAGAGAGGAAGAGAGAGAGAGAGAGAGAGAGAGAGAGAGAGAGAGAGAGAGAGAAATATTGAAGAATTTATTGTCCTGAAGAGTCAGGACAGAACTCTGACTTTTAATATTGCTCAAATATCACTACCACCACCACCACCACCACCACCACCACCACCACCAACACCATCGTCACCACCTTGGGGAGAACTAGAATACTTAGTTTTTATTATGTAAATATCAGAATTGTACACCCACATGCACACATGCTTGGGCACATGAATACATGTATTTTCACATTTATATATGAACCAGAATACATATACACATGCGAAAATTTATACACATATATCATATATATATCTTATATATCATATATGTGTATGCATATATATATATATACATATATATATGTATATATATATATATACATATATGTATATATATATATAGATGAAAGTCTGAGCTCTTTTCTTCTACTTAGGAAATGGATGCCACAAGCCCTAGTCTGCCACACTATGAGAAAGCCAAAGCCAAATGGACAGAGCAGGTTGAAAATTTATAAATTCAAAACACTGATTCCATGACAGCCATCTTACAGAGATAACCTATTCTAATAACCAACCTAGGCAAGCAAAAATATACTAAGACTGTACCAATATTTGAGTGTAACCATACCTAGACTCAGACAAGAGGCATAGGAAAAATATGCCACTTGACATTACTAGATTTTAGGATATTTAGTTCTCAACCACAGACATTGAGACATGGTCTTCTCTAGTACCAAGTAACCACACGTGCAATTGACCATTATCTGATACTTTCCGACACCATTCAGGATATGTTTTCCGTTTCTGTATTCCAATGCAGCTAGGGCATCACATTTGATTTTTGTTCCTATAATTAAATTCCATTAGGATGCATATATTACACAAGCAATGTCACCACAATAATATATTTCTAGATTAGTGACCTTAGTGTTTTCTATGTAATACTTCCAGAATGGTATCCACATGCAATAGAGTTTAGTTCATTTTCAAAAGTAAGTGATTGTATAATTTAGGTAATTATTAGTGGTTTTTCTATTTGGCTGTCTCTGTCAATGGCTTGATCATCACATTTCATCTCTCAGTGTAACAGTGTATTTGAAATTAATTGTGTACTTTGGACTCTCTTGCCTGCAGAGATCCTCTTTGGATTTTTCTGACATCTTGATAAGTAAAAAACAAAAAAATTAATCTGGAATATATAAATTCAAGAAATGTGCATTTTTTTTACTCCCTATGTTATAACTACAAGAATGGTAGAAAATATTTTACTAGCAGCATTTTTATATTAGTCCCTATCAAATAGATTTATGTTAAAAATTATTTTGACAGATCAAAGCTCAGTTTCTACCATGAATTTCATGTGGCAAAAACCACTGGTAATGCAGTATTTCTACAAAGTTCTGCTCTTTAGAAAGTATAATTTTTAAAGTAGAATATTATGAATAAATATGCTTATTTCCTGTACTTCTAATGCAGTTTTAATAACATGGGTAACTATAAGATTAAAATCAAATGCAGTTGCCTTTTCTGTTTAATAAGACTGTCATAACCTCTTTTCATCTTTTATTACTAAGGTTTATCTTTCATAATCATGTTCAATCCTATGGGTACAGAATAAAGGATTTGAAGTAGCTAGCACAGGGAAAGTTCATTACAGTAGGGAACAGATCACCAGTATTGGAAAAATAATCTAATAATAGATTACAATCTTGCATTTTAATTTAAATAGACTAAATAGACAAACAGGTCTAAGGATCTGCAAATACCTTTAATATTTGAGAAGGAAAATAATTTGAAGTTAAAATCATGTCATTTTTCTGAAGATGTACTCAATTTTTTTCCTCTTGAAATTTAATGATAAATTCTCTCTTTTATGTGACGATTTTGGCTTTAACTAATGAGCAAATGTTTTTCATTTTCTTATGAAGTTTGAGTCTGTATTTTAATTCTTGAAATTCTCTTTTGCTTCTTTAGAACATTCTTTTAAAAAATGCCACAAAAGTAGTTCTTGTTTTTTGTTTTACTATTTTAATGCAAATAATAAAATATAGGGACTATCCCTTCCTACTGAATGGGAAACTGAAAACCCATTATTAAAAAGAGCAGTATAAAATGAGCAAAGATACAAAAACAATTTTAAAGTGACATAGTAGGTTACAAAAAAATAAAGGAAATCAATGAAGAAAAAGAATCCTGTATATTGTTCAAAAAGTTATTTATAAACAGTATGATTTTTTATTGACTAATTTATTTATTCAACTTAAAACAAGATCTCATCTCCTCCTCCTCCCAGTTTTCCCTCACATAACCTTTGCCCCATCCTCCCTCCCCTTCTCCTCTGAGAAGATGAAGTCTGCTTGAGTAACAAGCTACCCTATCATTTCAAGTCATTACAAGTCATTTCATTCTCAAGACTAGGCACATTCTCTCCCACTGAGGACAGACAAGGCATCCTGGACAGAGAAACAGTTTCACCAGCTGATAACAGAGTCAGGGACAATATCCAATCCAGATTTTAGGGAACCTGCATGAAGCTGTGCTTCTGCTATATGCATACAGGGAGGTGGGGGCACAGCCAAACTTTAGACTTAGCTACCACTTAACATATGGAATTTGAAAGAAGAAATCACAAAATATAAGAAGAATGAGTAATAAATTCATTACAACAATGAAATCATGTATTCTTTCTTATTTAAAGATAATTTATTATTTTTTTGTGTGTGTCAGTTACATTGTAACTGTCTTCAGATACACCAGAAGAGGGATTCAGATCCCATTAAGATGGTTGTGAGCCCACTTGTGATGGCTGAGAATTGAACTCAGGACCTCTGGAAAAGCAGTCAATATTCTTAACCACTGAGCCATCTCTCCAGTTCCTACATTATTTCTTAGTAGCAATAATACTGGCAACAGTGAATGGAAGATTTTTTATCTCATTTAGAAAAATATCCAGCAGAAAGAACAGAAACAGGCAACCTCTGGAGGTAGGAGGTGGGGAACCCTCAAGAATGTACCAGAGATCTGGGAGGTGAGACACTGTCAGGACTCAATGGAGAGACCTTAGATGAAATGCCCTACAGTGGGGAGAGGGAACCTGTAGAGCACACCTCCAGCAGAAAGACAAGTGAGGGATGGGTCTGCTACGCCACAGTCAAATCTCTGACCTATAATTGTTCCTGTCTGAAAGAACTACAGAGACAAAAATGGAGAAGAGCCTAAAGAAAAGAAGGTCCAGTGACATGCCCAAAATTAAATACAGCTCAAAGAGATGTCCCAAAGCCTGACACTGTTACCGAGGCTATGGAGTACTCACAAAAAGTGACCTAGCATGATTGCCCTCTGGAAAACCCAACAAGCAGCTGAAAGAGTCAGATGTAGATATTTGTACCCAACCAGTAGACAGAAGCTCCTGACCCTTGTGTTTGAGTTAGGGAAAAGCTGGAAAAAGCTGAGGAGGAGGGCAACCCTGCAGGAAGACCAGCAATTTCAACTAACCTGGACCCCTGAGACCTTTCAGACACTGGACCACCAAACCAGGCAGGATTCATGAGCTGATACCAGGTCCCCAACACATGTACAGCAGAGGACTGCCAGGTATGTATTCAATAAGAGAAGATGCACCTAATAGTCAAGAGACTGGAGGCCCAGGGAGTGAGGAGTTCTGGTGTGGTGTGCGGGGGACATCCTTGTGGAGACTAGGGGAAGGGGAGTTATGGAATGTGGAATAGTCAGAAGGGGATAAAATCTGGAGTGTAAAAAATAAAAATGATTAAATAAAATTAAAACAAAATATCAACAAATCTTAGAAGATGATGGCAAAATAAATTTTAACAGAATAATACCTAAGTCAAAAAGGAATTTAATTATATACTTGTATATATACATAATACAAGATGAAGACCTAAGAAAGTGAAAGAGAGGGCAGAGAGAAAAATAAAAACACTGTTGTGAAACAATGTTAACACTAAATATTGATGACGACAATGTGAAAAAATTCCAGATAACTGTATTATGCATGACATAATGGAAGGAAATTAACAGGCATTGTTTGAATCTAATTGCTTTCATTACAAAAAATAAATAGAGTACCAAAATATTCTTTTTAAACAAAAATATAAGTGTATTTATGATTTGTTGTTAAATTGGCTCTCTGACTAAAAGTCTTACAAACTAATTACAGGCTCATTTCCACAGAGAGCAGATTGTGCTACTCAGTCCAGATTTAACCACCTTCTGAAGGCAAAAGTGATGTGAAGAAATGTTTTAATACAAACTTTGATTGTGAAAGAAAAAAAGCCAGAGAAAAATGGAATTGAGTATAAGTGCATGTCATTTCTCATATTTAAAGAATCATTCTTATTACATGATGCTGTCATTAAACTCAGGCTTCAGGCCTGCTGAAATAGTCTCAGTTCATGGAAACTGATTTAGATATTAAAATGCTAAGGGTTAAGGTTGAAACAAGTTTTATTTACTGCATCTTCAATATTAACTAAAATGACAAAAGGTGAGACATCACTAACAAACAATAGAAAAGATGTCAAATGCCTGAATAGGATTCTGAAGTGCCATTATGTGTGATGAATAAAAAAAGGAAACCTGTTTTGAGTAATTAAAACTGATGCTAGTTAAAGTAGGGACATTCTGGAAGATCCAGAAATTCACAGAGGGACTAAACTAAAGTATACATAATTAGCCATTGAAAACCTTTACATCTGTGTTCCTGGACTAGAGGACAGAAAACACGAAATACAAAGAAAATGGCAAATATACAATAAATAAAATATCATTAATAAAAAGGTTAATATCAACTCACTGGTAAAGAATATCTAATCTTGAGATAAATCGTAATTTTTGCCTGCATTCAATGTTATAAAAACTGCTCTAAGAGATAAGTGGCAGATTGTTTTAAAAATGTTACATTCCTATATAGGAAATCTGTTGGAGCAAGGGGTTGTCTGTTTTTCTTCAGTCTGATTCGGATTTCTGACAGTCATGACATCGACTCAGAAGACAAATGTTTTGAACACCATGCCGCTATCCCTCATTACATATGGAGTCACAGGCATCCATTCAGAAGTATCAGCTTATTATTGGTGAATTTTGTCACAGGAAGGGACAAACTTGTAGGTACTTATAACTTTCACATTGTCTTAAAGAAAACAAGTTGAGAAACCATGTGTCTAGAATTTCTGTCAAGGTGGAAAAACAGGGAAAAGCCTTTAAAAATACATGCTCTAACCAGAAGTATGACAGTGTTTTAGTCCATTCTGTAATAGTACAACATAATACCACAGATAAGGAATTTGTGAACAATAGAACACACTCTTTCATGGGTCTACAAGCTGAGAAATCCAAAATCAAAAGCCTAGCCTTTTGCAGAAGCTTCTTTTTTGTCTTTCACAGGTAGAAACTATAAGAAAAAGAATTTGATTAGAGTCCTTCTATGGTAGGAACTATGTAAAAGACAGATAACTAGAAATTTAATAGCTTAGTTTTTGTTGTCTTAGATTTTTTTCAAAGCCTACTTTTAATAAGGGTTCTTAAATGCTTTAACATTCTTTTTATCGCCCCACCCACCAGAGGTTGTGGGAAAAAATAGCTCTTAGGATACAGGGAACTGGAGCTGTTTAGAAACAGATCTTTGGAGCAAATTCAATCTTCGTTTTCAGAATTTATACCTAAGTCCAGTTTAGGAGTGTCAGAATAGCAAACACAAATGAGCAGCAATGGCATGACCCAGCTGAAACAGCCAGGCCTTCCACAAGTGGGCATTAGTCAGCAGGAGAAACCAGGACCAAGAAGCAATACCAGAAGAAGTTTTCTGCTGTGCTTCTCTCAACAAAGTGAAAATCAGTGAAGAGGAAGAGAGACCAAGACACAAGACCAATAAAGCATTGCAAAACTAGCTGTGCAAGCCCCTTGTCAATGTCCATTGAATCCTATTTATATTCCCCCAAATATCACATGTACTCCTATGAGTCTTGCCTCCCATTAGTCTTGCCTCAGCAAAACACCATGTCAATCTGTTTTAGTAAAATTCTACATGAGTCTCTATCAGTAGATACCACTCTGCCAATTGGCTGGAGCCTGCAGAAGTGGCAAGCAGCTGTCAGAAGTATTTTGGCATGTTTCTTTCTATGAAGTCATAACAAACAATGACCATTAAGGAACCACAAGGCATGCTAATACCATCCAGCACAGTCTACTGTCTATTGGGTGCTTCATATTCCTTTCATGAATTTTCTTTAGCAAATCATCCTTTCATCTGTGTCTGCTTTAGGAAAATACCTCTTCACATGTCTGCCCCAGCAAATCACCATCTGACACAATTGACTTTCCAAAGAACCCATACATTTCCAAGATAACTCCTTCAAAAGGGAGGAATACTCATGTACTCATACTCTACTAAGTGCCCAATTTCTCTATATTTACAATATTTTTCAATACATTAAAGATATGTTCCACTCATATAATACATATTAATTTCCCTTGATATCAACTGATTGCCATTAAGTATATGGTTATATGTTATCTTCAAGAGCTAAGAAATAATCCTTCTATAAGAATGAGAAAAGAGATAACCACGGTAGCACAGGATTGCTATACACTCATTTGAAGTTTCTTTTTCATGGATTCAGCAATTGTAAAGTGAAGAGAATTTTTTATATTGTGATAAGATTTTATCACATCCTTTATTGCACTGCTTGACATGTAAATCTCACCTTTTCCAGAATATCCATTTTGGACCTATTTGTCCATTGGCCACTTATAGCTGTTTTGATCATTATATTGCTTGTCATGAACTATGTTTTTTTCTGATCAAGTATCATTTCTGTTACATAATCAACACTTCCACATGCATGAATAGTTCTTAAGGCAATTTTGAAATGTTACGGAGAAGCCAGGAAGCCCTGCTTTTAAGTGATGTTTCTCTTATAAAGATAAATTCATATCCTACAATGAGTTAATAGTGAAACCAATCAATAGGAATGAGTCTTCTTTGGAATCGGTACAAACAAAGATAGGTTCAGAATAGTCAGTTGGTAATGTGGATACCGTGCAAGTATGAAGAGTCAAGTTCAATCTATAGGATCCATGTGCATGCATGTGTGATTAAAATTTGAGCATAAACAGATAGACAAGTGTATCTCTAGAGTTCACTGACAGTCTAGTCTGACCTATATGGTAAACTCCAGCCCAATACAAGACTTTTACCAAAGCATAAGGACTATGTTCGTGAGGGTGCTATTCAAAGTTGTCAACCAGTCTCTCCACACACATGCATACAAGGCTTACACACTCATTCTTAAATACACACCTACCTACCCACACACAGATTAAACAAAATGTGAAGATGAAACTCAATCCATTTGTTCTAATACTTCAAACTACAAACATCATCCCAGTCTGACAAATGTTGAAACAAAAAGAAATTAATTTATACATTTCAATATCTCCTATGGTTTGAGGAACTTGAAATACATCTCCTGTGTATGAGCACAGAATTTTGTACTGCATATTAATACTTTAAGTTACCAAATATTGTACATGTGAAACTGTTTTTTTTAAATGTATCAATACACTGAAAATTAATAAGTTCTGAATAAGTTTAGATAGCTCAAATACTAAAGAAATAACTGAAATTGGGAAAAACTTCTTACATGTAACATAGAAAAATCATTTGAAAAGCTCAGATATATTTAAGCCAAGGGGAAAGTCAGGAGACTCAAGAGGCTTAAACTTTTTCTTACCTGAAAAAAGTCTTCTCATAGAACTGGGATCAAGCATGAATAGGAGCCATATGGAAAAGGAAAGAAGTAACTACACAGGTCTATATTTATATGGAAGATCATTCATGGAAGTCTAACATTGACTTTGAATTGCCACTTACCTTTTCAGTAATGGTAATTCTAAAACTACAGTTAAGTTGAACTATTATAATGAAATGAATAAGCAGTTGGTACTCCTATTGTACTAAGTCGTTGTACAGTCATGTTCATTTTATAGCTTGTCGGGAGAAAGTTAAAATTAACATTTATTTTTTTAGAGTTGGGAAAATCTATCTTGAAATTCTAAAGATAAGCTTGGTTTCTTATGGATTATTTGCCAGCTTAAGCATCAACGAATCCTAACTAATTCTAAGAAGTCATTAAGGTCTAGAACATACCACTAAAGTTTTCTAACCAAAATGATTAGTGTAGTAATATTATATCAGCCTGACTTGAGAATTAACGTGGTGTGAATTAAGTAAACAACTAGATATTATTAAACTAGAAAGAAACTTATGACTCATGGCATCCCACATATTGGAAAAATGCACAAAAATTGCTACAAATGCTGTGATCATTTTTATAAATGCAGAGGATACAAAAGCTAGATGGATTGGATTAATTACCACTACAAAGTAATTTTAATGAACAAATATATTGTATTGTGTGTGATATAGTACAATTATATCTTCACTTCTACCTTTCTTATGCAGAGTGTTCCTAAACCAAAGTAGTCTCTGTAGGTTTTCCTTCCCATGATTTTAATAGGCCTGAATAGTTTTGCTAGGTGTTCAGCATCAAACACAAAATCTTTCTTATTTAATAGGTTGTAAGTGCAATGGGAGAGCTGTTGGCTATCATCATAGTTTGCATGCTACCATTGCACCCTTGGATTTCTCATGTCGTGTTCAACATTTTCATGGTTCATGTATATCAAAACTCATGACGTTTCAACTATACTCACAAACTACAGGCAAGTAAGCTTTACTGAGACTGGAAGAAATTTTCTTTCCCTGTGGATGATCACACCAGTTTTTCAATACAAGTGGTCAGCCCTGCAAACATATTCACAAATGACATTTTACAGGCTGAGTAGTTTATATTTATGAACTTAAGAATATGTATGTTTATACTTATACGTATACATATACATATATGCACGTATAAAAAACACAATTAATGAGAAAAGAGACCATGAATTTTAAAGAGATCAAGGAGAGGTATAAGGGATCATTTAGAAGAAAAGAAAGGGGACAATGTTTTAATTATATTTTAATGTCAAAAAGCAAAAGAAATATATTTTTCAAACTAAATGTTTAAACTTTGTAAGTAATATTATAGCTACATTTCTTAAATCTCAAATTCATATTAACATTTTTATTTATTAAATTAAGTAACTGAATTCAACAGATCAAATATGCATATAACCTTAGAATGAGTAAAGCAAGCAAAATAATCAAAGACATTAAAATTTTCATTACTGTTGATCTTCCCTTCTTATGAATATTTTAATATTAAATTTAATGTCACATTTCTTTCTAATGCTTTAATTTTTGTGAAGACAATGAGTGTTATGTAGTGTATGAGAACATCTTTGAGCATTGTAACAATCGGCACAAGCAAAACATAAGATACTGTAATGAAACTAAAATAAAAATAGGGTAACAGGAAATCTTCTGAAATAATGTAAAATCATTATATATGTATGCATCCATAAGCATTAAAATTATATATCAACAAGTAAACAAGACTGTTACAAGGGTTTTCTATACTCCCATTACACAACTCAAGAGTAAGCCAAGAGTTTTCTTCTCCCGTCATTCCTGAGTTTAATTGTAAGTAGAAAGGTTTAGGCATTTTGTTTAGCCGTAAGTCCTTTATATAATTCTACTAAAAGGAATGCTTAGAAATCCATTTTCCCTGTGACCTTTAATAATTATCTATTTATTGAATTAATTATTTATTGCATTAGAATTCAAGATTCCCTAAGAAATAAAACATTTATTTGTGAACTTCGTGGCATGCAAACATTAACCTTTAACTACATCCCATCTATTCTGATCCCTTTGTTGGCACAGTGACAGAATTTATTAAAGAAAGTTTAAGACCTCATGCTTAAATCTTATGAATTAAGAAGTCCTAATGCTGTGGAAGTATCTTCCACTCTCCATGCTTTCTGGTAATGGACATGAGATTTATAAAATCTGCTGTCATACATAGTCTTCTAACCTATTAATCAAAACAAAAATGAATCATAGTGTTTTCTTTCATTTAAGTGACAGATCTATAGCATTAATAAACAGAAAACTTATATTAAGTAAGGATTTCAAAAGTATATTTTGAAATTATTTGAATTGTTTTTCATTACAAGAACTGGTGCTACAGGGCAATGTGCTTGTACAAGTTAAAGTTGCTATGCTTTCTCCTCCTTCCATGTTGAAGTTTTTATAATTGGCTCCTATATACAAATAATAGAGTAAGTTTTCCAGAATACTTGCTATAAAAAGGGTAGAAACTTACAATAGTGATGTGACTAGAAACATATTACAAATATGTCTTTGACCTTACCAGAAGTTATTTCCCAATCAAACCATTATTAATTGGAATATATCAAAACTGAAAATGCACTTAGCATATTTACCAAGCATTCTATATTAGTCCAGTAAACCTGAAAGTAGCTCAGGGCATTTTCACTGTTGTTCAGTTGAGAATAATCACTTAATACCTTCTTTGCAGAATTTTCATCACATTTGTAGTATTTAAGACATTCATTTAAAAAAAAAAGGTTTATTTGAGATTGTGATTTGGGGATTTCAATCCACGCTTTTGTGGCTCCATCACATCATGTCTGATGTAAAACAAGACATACAAACAGAACCAGCTTGTGGCTAAAGGGATTCTTTGTCTTAGGATGGACACACAACAAAGAGATACCCATAAAGAATGTTAAGAATATGATACAGTTCTGGGGGTAACCCCCATTAACCTTCCCTCCAAACAAAAAAAAAATGTCTCCTAAAATTTCTAGAATTTACTAGTAAAATAATACTAGCTGGGAACAGAACCATTAGTACATGAGTCTGGGGAATCTTTTATGTTTAATTCATAATGAAAACAAAGTTATTTTCTAAAAAAGTATCAAATATATCATACACACATTCATTTGGACCTTTCATGGACATGGTATGAAAACCCACACAAAAGTAATTTACAGGATCCACTAGCAATTCAAGAATATGTAAGGAATCCAGTTTATCATGCTGTGATCACACAGTTAACTAAGTACTGCAACTCATTATCCTGCATCTCTAGAGAGTACCATATCCAAATAAGATGAACCTACTAGAATTCACATTTCAAGATACAGCTTTTACTGTACTCATATTATTGTGTGCCATCAAATAGTTGAAAACTGTTAAACTATTTTAAATTTTTAGTAGGGGAGGAATTAAATCAGGAGACCAACTATCACAATAAAAGTGTTTTATTTCATTTGCCATCAGCATATATATATATATATATATATATATTCCCAATACACACCATCTGCTTATTTACTAAGTGTATGAATTTCATATTGAATGTCTATGTATCACAAATTAAGTAATTAATATATCTATATATTGAAGATTATTGCAGAAAATATTAAAAAATGGAACAATCCAGTGAAAGAATCCATGCTATAGCAGGCAAGGTACTGATGGGCTGGTCAGCCTGTTCTCATCTTGTGGACACTCTGTGACTCAGAGCTCCAAATTCTCTTTATCCAGCTTGCTAAGTTCCCTCTGGCAGGTTGCTTCCATGACAGTCCCATGCTTCAAAACTTCCACAGCCTTTTGTGGTGCACTTCTAGCAAACCCATGCCTTGCCACCATACTGTTCTCTCTGGAGCCCAGTTGAGCCCCTACATGAAGGAAAACATCATACAAACTTAATTTGGAATCAATTGTTACTCAATTGTTGGGCACATCAACTAGAATTCTAATCTTGTAAACCATAATAAATCTAAATCCTCAGGTAGCTAATCCTGGTGAATTTGCCATCTAAACCAGAAGTCACTAGTAGCTGCATCTTGTCCTCCCACCATCCCTGTCCAAAAGCTCCCCTCTCCAGCTTATAGAGGAGCAGAAAGATGATCAGGATTCTGTGTGGCTTTAAGTAGCCATAGGTAGCTATGAATATCATAAAATAATATTTGGGATAATTTGTCTAATCTAGGTGA
This sequence comes from Rhabdomys pumilio, assembly GCA_030674055.1. Classification (NCBI taxonomy): domain Eukaryota; kingdom Metazoa; phylum Chordata; class Mammalia; order Rodentia; family Muridae; genus Rhabdomys; species Rhabdomys pumilio. The sequence continues at coordinate 99,341,589 of JANHMN010000001.1, forward strand.
GCATCTTATATCATTGTCAATTGGCTCTGAAATTATTGTGGAGGCATCATGTGAATTGAAAATTTATTGATGTATATTTCTGAGTGATTAATTATAAGCTTCTGGAATTTTGCTTTACTGGGTTAAGGGGATTTGTGACAATTAGCCACAGGGGGTAGATGGATAAGAAGAAACAAACAGCTCTGAGGCAGGCAAACCAGAACACAGAAGACAACTGACTGAGGTTAGCCTAAAGGCAGCAAGACCACCAGGGCAGAGAGTAGAAAAGTATAGCAAGGGATGGTGCTATTATTTTTAATATTTTCCACAATAGAGGATCAGGAGAAAAAGTAATATTAATCCATAGAAGTAAAATTTGTAAGCAAAAAGTTAAAATAAAATTTTATTTAAGCTGAAATGATTAGTGCAATAGTTAAGAGATTCTGACACACACAGCCCATTTCAAAACAAGCTTAGATGTTTCCAAAGTTAACAAGCAGCATGGTAATGTTGTACTGAGGGTCCATTTTTTCTGGAGTATGTGCTAACTCACTGAAATCTAATAACTTATTAATCTCTCCAATATCTGCCTACTACTCATTTAAAGCATCTAAATTTTAATATTCTTTCGAATGTATTGTCTTATTCATGGCCTTTGATACCTGACAGCTATGGCTAAAAATGAAATTACAGTTCTATCTTTTAAAAACTTCAATATGCACACTGGTTATTAAACTGTTAACTAAATGTCAGAATGCTGTGTCTGCTTGTCTGAAGCACAAATTGAGATGCAGCCCATGTCTTATTGAGAAATATGTGGGCTTTCAGAAGTAACTTTATTTATAATGATATTTCATTTGATCTCTCTTAAGCTACTAGTTCTTCTTAGAGAATCAATTTCAAGAGTATTTTAGAATTTCCTGGCAATGGACAAAGACACAGCTTGTTGGTGTTGTTGTTCTTGTATTAGACAGGGGCAGAACAGATGGCAGTCCTTTGTTCATCCTACCTTAATACATGGCTCGGTGGCCAAAGCTGTCTTATGCCTTGGACTCATAAAAATCAAATCAAATCAAATCAAATTCAAGCAATGCAGCACAGAAGGAGGAAGACAGAGACCTACCTGTGGATGCCATGCTACCAACAGACCTGCCCTCCTGCCTGTGGCAAGGCAGGCTATAGATACCCACTTGCCGCCATATCACAGCAGCTAAGATGGAGAAGGTCTCTTGGAGACCCAACAGTCACATGGCCATCCTACACCAGGAGCCACCACAATGTGCAAGTTTATGGTGGTCAGATGGGAAAGAAAGAGAAGTGGAGCAATTTGAGCATTATGAAAAGAGGTGGGGCTGGAGACACGAGGGTGGAGAAGAATAGCCTGTTACGAGTTTCCAGACCAACTTTGGGGCAAGGTTAGGTCCCAGCCAGAGCTGCCAGAGCTACCACTGAGGTCCATGTCTATATACCAGCAGGGTTTGGTGTCAATGCCAATGGTTTATGTTACCACCACAGAACATGAGATGTTCCTGGTAAGGACAGCTGCCTGAGATCACCTGGATGTCCATGGGCTGTGCAAAACTGAGTCACCACTTCACTGGTGTAGGTGTCTGGTTGATGGCTCCGCTTACCTCATCACCACCTGCAGTAGCATGGAGAGCTGACCATTCATTAGAACAGGAGAGCAAGTCTTGCCCCATTAATGGCTGCAGCACTAGAGCAGACCCTGGACCTCTGCTTGACAACACAATAGAGCTGACCCTTAACGGAAAGGCACAGGTGTGGCAGACCCAAAAGTGTGAGGGTGGAAGAGGTGGCCCAGCCCCTCACAGGCTGAAGCTCTTGGAAGAATGAGCCCTGAATCTAGACTGGGCAGCACAGTGGAGCTGGCTCTAGAGCTATGGGTGAAGGTAAGTCAGCACTGGGTGGGACAAGAGCGAGAGAGCTTACCTTGACCTTTGCTTATGGAGGTATTGGGTGGCCTAGCACAAGCAGTACTAGAGAGTTCACCATGGTGTTGCCAATGAGGGAGAGCTAGAGGGCTGAGAAGTTCAGCTACCACCCAATCTCAGATTCAGTGCTCTGAGTCATCCCCACTGCCAAATCTATATTATTTACAAATGTTTGGGAGGCACAAAGTGGTCAGTCCTGCTGTTCCAAAGACATATGACCTCCATGACAGGGGGCAACAACAAGGTAACCAGAAAGATTCCTGTTGAGGATCCAGTATTGATGGTGTCACAGAGCCAGAGATCTTGAAGCAGACCAATGACTCATTGCAATGAGCATTTGTAAGTGATGATGTATGGAGAGAGCCCTGAGTCAAGATAGCATTCCAAAACTAACAAGTAAATTCTATGCTGAGAAATTAAGGGGCATTGGATTTTTGCTGGTTGTTTTACAATTCACAGTCCATATTAATAACTGTTCATGATAAAATGAAACTCACAGTTACCTCCTCCATAAAAATATCAAGAAGTTAGGTTCAAAGTCATGTTCATAAAATGTAGACCACATCTGGTTGCTCTGACCACTTTCCCCCGGTGACTTCTAGAGTGGAATGAAATGTAAACCAGGAAATATCTGCATCTATGAATTTGTATCACTTATGCATGGACAATATTTATCAGTAACTAACACCTATATGCCATTTTACTTAAGGAGACTTTGGAGTAAAGTTTTATTAAATATTATAGTAACTCACATAGTAGTGAAAACAAATTTCACAATCCAAACACCTGCATTTCCATGTGCACATGCAAGGAGAAAAAAAATACCTTTGTGACCTGTGATATACTTTTGATTTGTTTTTTAATTGTATAATTTCATCTATTCTTCATATTCTTCTCTTTTGCAATCTAACTTATTTTTAAAAGTGTTCAGGTTGTTAGAGTTGAATTCAGATTTGGCCATTTTTGAACTTAGTCTCTAAAGTATGAGGGCCCCTATCCACATTACCATGGACCCTTTCTCTACAAAATAAACATTTTGTTACTGTTTAGTCTGAAACCTAAATCCATATACCCATAAAACCCTCAAGTATGTCATAAAGTGTTTCCCACAAGTTCATAACATTCAAGTGTACTAAAAGACATGAGGTTAATTTGGAATTGTTAAAATATTTTTCAGGGCATGCTTTTTTTTCTAACTTTTGAAGCTTGACTTGACTTCAGGATTTTTTTAAAACTCAATTCTTTCATGTTTAATATTTCATGTGTTACTTTTGAGTTGTGTATTTTATAGAACCCTATTGAGCTGGAATTGAATTTGCCTGCTATATTTGACTATATAGAAAATTACCTTCTTCCATCCTAGGAAACAAAGATGATCAATTGTCCTTCATACAAAAGGACAATTGAGGATTGAACTTCCCTTATTCCATCCCAGAGCTCCTGTCTCCAGCCAGGCTGTTACATCAAACAAAAATCTCTCATTATAATGAATGTATAAAGCCTGGCTGTCTCTGACTGGGAAGCTGTCAATGGAGTGTAAATAGCTAAGGCTTTTTTCAGGGGAAATATAATTTCTCCATAGGAGAGCAGCAGGACAGTGACGCTGCTGGACAGCAGCAGTAGCTCTGCCCCCAATTTGTCCCAGGCTGTGCTGCTTGTCATGGCAAGCCCAGGATCAAAGGCTAGCTAGCAGTGTTCTTATACTTTCTAAACCATGTTGAAGATATTGAATCCCCTTGTTCTCTTCCTGAACAAATGAGCATTCAACATCTGCCTAATTAATTTTATACACAGCTCTCTTAGGATTATAAAGTAAGGGGGGATATATTGCAATCATTTAAATTATTTCCTAGAAGTTATAATTGTACACATTCAGAATTTCCAATATTTTTGATACTATGTTTTGCACTTAGTTTTCAAAAAATTATATCTCAAAAATTAACTGACAAAACACCACACATTTATGGAAATATTGTAAAACATCAGCATTATCTTTTAAGATATATTATATTTTATATTAAAACACTGACACCAAGATGGATCAATTTTAATATTTTATATATACTGATATACTCTGAAATTTATAATAAATATCAATAAGAGCTGCCAACAGAGACAAACTTACACTAACAAGGGTCAACATGAATTAGAACGTACATGCAACTTTATATGGGCCTTAGATGCTGAGTCCAATTTTTTCAAGTAAGTTGGTGGAAGAGAGGATAGATTCCAGAATAAGAATAGTCCTCAGTCAGTTTTATCAGTCTGATTCTGTAATGAGCACAACACCTATTTTGAATTGCTATTTGGAGGACCAGTGTTTATTTAAGCTAAATTTTGTAATCCAGTAGATTTTGGCTTGAGGTCAGATTTCCCCATCTTATAAAATTAAGAATTCTAATGTTGAAAATTGCATATGTTTGTGTGGAACAAAGCCTAGAATAAAAACTGTAAGTGGACTAGTGATCTAGTATAATTACAGGCAGGGAAGTTTTGGTGTCATAATTTTGTTTTGTTGGTATTGGACTTTTAATCAGTTGAAATGTATTTCTGTACTACAAAGTAAGCTTCAATAAAAGTTTGCTTAATTTTCAAAAAAAGAATAGTCCTCTGACTTCCACAGCACACTAGCACCATGAATTCACATGTACAAACACACACTACAAGAAAGATAGTAATTAGATAATTTAAATTTTATATTAAACAAGCAGATTAGTAAATATGATGTATCTTTTCTGTGGTCAGGATCATACACCTATCCAATTTAAGCATTTTAAACTTATTAAAAGCTACAAAGAAAAATTTGCATAGTTTACAAAAATGATATCTTTTATAAACATGTAGTTAAAACATTAGCAAATAAAATTTGTTGGAGCACAAAAATTAACAAAAAGTCTCAAAAGCACTTGTGACTACAAACTTTACCAGACTTCTACAACTTGGCAAATCCATAAGATGCAATGTTAATTATCCATATGACAGCACTTCCTTCTAAACAGATGTGGGGGCTGATACCGTCCTTTTACATTAAAGCATTGTAATTTCTTCTAAATTAGACCTTTCTCTTATCACTTAATAACTATTCTTAGTAGTACTTCACAATGATATTTACAAAGCACAGCCTGAGTCCTGGCTCCAAATATATATCTTTGTCAGCACTGAAAGCAAATATAACTCTCTGGATAAAGCAGGTGAGTGGCACCCTGTTATCTTAGCAGAGTGAAGAGGCAATGACCTACTTTCCTTTTACATGCTGCCTACGAGCGGTATTAAATCAAATGGAGCACATTAAAACCATCACGAAAGGCAGACAATAGCTTCCCTCTGATTGCCTGCCTCAGCCTGGTAGCACTGTGGAAGTTGCAAAAGTCATTTGTATCAACTCATTACCATGTCACCTCATTTCATGCCCCTGCTGGATAAGTGGCAATGAGCCCTGTGTTGCTGTACTCCACATTCTCGCCACTGGAACAAATCCTAATAGCACCCAGCTGTCGAAGATTACCCCAGACAGTTACTAAGATTTAGAAGGGGCAACTTGGTACTGGTTCAGGACACCTTCCTTAGACAGGTCCATCATTTCTTTTCAAATGGTGAAATCAAGCTAATTTTATAAAGAGTGGTTACCCATTAATCTTTCCCTCCCTGAAGGACACTGTACCCATACCACTCCACCAGAGCACACTTCTTGCACTTTGATTCAAGGTAAGGATGTGTTGACTTCCTATACAGGTGCATAAAATACAATTTAAAGTTGCAACCACTGTTTTCTGTCTGTATGTCTTCTTAAAAAAATTGATGTGAATTAGTGATTACATTATTCTTAAGTACAACACACACACACACACACACACACACAGAGAGAGAGAGAGAGAAAGAGAGAGAGAGAGAGAGAGAGAGAGAGAGAGAGAGAGGAAATTTTACCCTGAAATCATTACAGCACCAATTTTCTCTAGAAATACTATTCAAAATGATGAAAGCAGAAGAAAGAATTGCAGAAGTTCATTATTGTGGAAGCTCCAGCCAGCAACTAAGGACTCCGAAGGAGCAAAACAATCAGCATTCTTTACAATCTACCTATTGTGCTGGCAGCTTATGGCAAATGGATCCAGAGGTTTAAGTTACATTTTAAAATCAGAGCATCTATCTTGTTGTGTTAATGAGCAACAGTCCTACAATTTATCCCATTTTCTGCACAGCAGCTTGATATCCATTTAGTAAGATGGAGAGGGAAAAATTAAAGCAAACTGTGTAAGTAATTAGGCCCATCGTCAAGTTTACTGTAGGCTAAGTCACTTTGTAATTAATACATAAATACGCAAATGCTTGGTTTATGCAGGATGAGAAGCATCAAACGCAAAGTGAGCTTTCCACAATGTGTGATTTTCATTGTAGCTCTCTCTTGTGAATACAAGGATATTGCCTATAGTTTCTACTCTCAGGTTGGTTATGGTGGACAGGGTTAAATAATTTTTCAATAAATAAAGTGTCTAAATGAGTGTGGTTAGGGGAGAAAGTATGAGATAGCAATTTAGTTGATTTCCTTAACTTCTGAAAATTATGAGGAAAGATAAATCTTTCCTCATAATTTTTTGTGAAAATTATACAAAAGAAATTCTTTCATGAAGAAATACTATTGTAAATATTTATTAGAAAATGTTGAGCCGGGCGGTGGTGGCGCACGGCTTTAATCCCAGCACTTGGGAGGCAGAGGCAGGCGAATTTCTGAGTTCAAGGCCAGCCTGGTCTACAGAGTGAGTTCCGGGACAGCCAGGGCTACACAGAGAAACCCTGTCTTGAAAAAAACAAACAAACAAACAAAAAAAAAGTTGAAAAAATGGAGCATTCCTCATCTTTTAAAATGTGAAATGAAGAATTTCAGAGGTTAATGGATGGAACTGTAACAAAACATCCAAAGTAAGTTATCCCAAAACCAGAAAGACAAATATGACATGAATTCACCTCTATGTGGATATTAGCTGTTAAGTCAATGATAACCAAGCTACAATTCATAGAACCACAGAGTTTAGATATAGAGTAATAGACTAGAGAGAGCAGATAAAACTTGTTCAGATTTGAAAATAAAATGAATATATAGCATGGTCTGGAAAAGAAACATCAAGTGGGAATGGGGAAAGTGAAAAGGGAGAGAGTAATGGCAAAAAAATTTAAAATAAATGTCTATTGAAGAAGTAGTATAGAAACATAATGTGTTTCCTAAACAATATACAAATATGAAGGCAATCTAAATAAAATCACCAAATAATGAGAAAAACAGCCCTCAAAATACATTCTTTGTTTCCAAATAAAGTTTTCAGTACTAGTATTTGGTTATATCTTATTGAGTTGTTGGAAAAAAGAAGCCCATCATCTCTCCAAATAACCCATGCTAGTACCAAAAATATAGATTGTTCCCCACAAACTGACAGCAAGGCTTCATTGCTAAAGACAGCACCTACACTACTCATTACATATGGTAAAAATCAAACTGATACCTTTACCTATACATTCTAGCATCTTTGGTATAGAAAGGTACTACACTCTATCAAAGAAGAAATGTAAGCTCCAACCCAGCTACAAGTCCTTTGATCTACACTGACAAATTGCCTGCAGTATATATAGGGATAATGGTGGCACAAATATTGTGGCAGGAGCCAAAATATGATTTGACCTAAGACCCACTCAATGAGATAAAAGTCATGCCCAACATTGCTTGGGTGACAAAGAACCTAAATCTAAACTGCCCAGGAACCCAGACTAAAACAAAACACTACTACTTTACAAAACAAAAACACATTGCAATTTGATGACTCCTAAAGATTTTGTGCTATACTCATGGATTTTTGCCTTAATCAGTCAATGTCGATGAAACTACCTCCTTGCACAGATGGCAGTAAATACAGAGATACACAACCAGACATGAAAAGTGTGAAAGAACTCGGAACTCTCAGATGTAAAAGGGATCTATCTGTCAAATCCATCCCCTCAGAGCTCAGAGAACACTGCTAGAAGTGTCAGAAGGACTGTGGAGGCAATGGGGATGGAATGGACCAGGGAAACAAGGCCCCCTGAAGCATCATGAGTAAAACTCGTGTGACTGGGGCAGCATGCGTTGGACCTGCTATGGTCTGCACCAGGTCCTTTGCTATGGATTACAGCTTCCAGTTAAATGGTTTTATGGAACTTCTGAGTGTGCAAAAGAGTGGGTCTCTGATGCTTGTTCCTTTTTTGTGCTCTTTTTCTTCCTTTTGTTTTGTCTAGTTCTGATGCTTTATGTTTTATTTTGTTATTATTTACTTTGTCAATATATTTTAGAAGCTTGTTTGTTTTTTAATGAGAGAAAGAAAGGGAGTGGATCTGAATGTCTGTGTGCGAAGGGGTATGGGGGAAACTGGGAGAAGTAAGGAAGGGAAGTCATAATTAACATATATTATGTGAAGACAAATTCTATTTTAAATATTAAAAGAATAAAATAACTGGATTCAGTATCAACTAACAACTGAGTAAAACATTTCCTAGTTAGATTTGCTCTTACATATTAACAACAAGAAAAGAAAAACAGAATTATTTACAATATTAAACTGTTTAAAATGTCCAATGTGGCCTTACAAGTATTCGATTTTTACTTAAATCAGTGTTTCAATAGCATCATTAACCATTAACATTATACATGTTTCCAGTGAATAGTGTAAATGAAATTATGGGTCAAATAACTAGAAAAGACAGTGCAATAAGAAAATGTACAATTTCATAATTAAACAAATTAGAGAGACAATGATAACTTGAATATTTGAGAAAAGGAATCTTTTAGGTGAGAAAATCATTGCCCAAGTACTTGTTTGGTCATTTAAAAAACTGATAATTAATTGTTAGCTTCATATTTTAAGAGGCATGATTTCTGGAATCTAATATGGTCCCTCTGCCCTCTGTAATTTTAATAGTAATTCTGTCACCTAAAAATTAAACTGTAAAAACTATAATCAAAATAATTCAGACCTCAATAACAATCTCCTCAAAATTGATTCACTTAAGCCATAGTATGTTCTAAAACAAACAACAAAACACTCATTAGGATTGTAATAAGTTTTCTTCATATAAAATTTGCCTCAAGATATCATTCAGTTTCCAGATAATTTGTCTTTAAAACTCATTAGCATTATAAACCACTCTGAAAATAAGTGAACTGGCCTTTATGTCTGTATCTGCCAATGCAGCATCTTTCCTCCCCAAAGAACTTCCAGCTTGAGTGTATTGAGTATGCAGATTTCACAGCCTCGAGATATTCATAATATTACAACTGAATCTGGTCCTCCTATGCTTCCAAATAAAAAAGACAAAACCATTAAAATCTTATGGGACATAGCTTCTGTATGTCTTTGAGTGTGCATACCTTTCCTAATTTTATAAAAACATATATTGTACCGTCAAATATTTTATGAAAACTTTCCCTGTATTTAGCACTTTGAGCTACACATTATTTTTAAGTTAATTTAAACAAGTAAATGATGTGATATTTTGTAGCAAACATTAAAAAACTGTCACGTGATAAAATACAGTATATACATTTTCTCAAATATGTATGCATGACTTTATACAAATATTTTCTGTGTGTGTGTGTGTGTGTGTGTGTTTGTATGTGAAATGAATTCTTTTGAAAAGTGTTTTTTAAATTACTTACATATTTAAAAACATGATTTGTACAGTAAATGATGGGAATTTAAGGGCAATATTCTTCAGACATTTAAAGATACGACTACATCTAATATCAAACATTTTTTAAAAGCTTCATTCCTAAAACTATGAATATCAAAATAGGAATATTTCTAGTGTCAGTTGACTCTTCCTACAAACCAAGGATCTAAACCTGCACTCAAAGAGGTCCTCTGGCTCATTTAAACTTCATCAGTACCCTATCAAACTCCAATAAAATTTAAAATTCATTCTGTTATTAATTTGGGGAAAATAAGCATGTTTAACTTCAGTTACTCTAATTCTATAGTGATTTTTAAAGTAAATGTTTATAACATGGCTCTTTGAACAACACAGACACAAAAAAATCTGAACTTCATCTTTTTATTTCTTTTTTGGTAGTGATGATAAAAATTCATATTTGGGTCATGAATGCAAAAAAGTACAAAGCTCACTCTAAAGAGAATAAGACAGAGTTTATTCCGGAGCCAAATTCATCTCAGCATGTCTCTGGAATACTGATTTAGGTCACCTTAAACCATGCTTCTGTATGAAGGCAAGTTTCTGTGATTTTTAAAATAATAGAACAAAGAACATCTTGAATGAAAATAATTTTCAAATACATTTGGTGGGAATTTCAAGTAAGTGGTTTAAATCAACAACCGTGTCTTTTGGTGCATTTTACAGAGTTCTTAGGTTTGCCCGTAGTTCTCAGTCTGGCAGTCTGTACCTCCCAAGTGATTAACCCACTGGTCACAGATATGTGAGACTGAGAACAGAGGATGGCAATGCCTGACTATTAAAAAGGTTACATATGGTCCAAGATGACTTGGCTCAGGACATGCAACATTCTATCCACAGTCAGGGAAATCCTAATCAGTTTGATCAGCCTCCCAGATCGTTCAGTGGAAACGGTGGCTGATTTCCAGAACTTTTGTTCTCATGGCACATTTGTAATCTTTTCTTTCTCACACATGATAAAAAGGAAAATATTCATGAATCATATTCTTGTGAGTGTGTCAAGAAGAGGCTTAACGGCTTCATGTGATTTAAGCAGAACTTGGCAGCCTTAACACAGATTTACTAGCACTGCATTGTCCCTTAGTGTGGATGCTGTATTTATATCCAAAGAAATAGGCTTTCTTATAGACTTTAATATATACATGGCATTAACAAAAGGCTTTTTCATGCATGCATTCTGTCATAAATGTTACAAACAAGTTTAATGAGAATTCAAATAGTTGCCAAGCTTCGGAAAGGGCAATCTTAAAACTGTATTCTGAAATTCATATCTCTGAGTACTTGCAGAAATAGAAGCCGAATAACTATCTGTCAACATTTATGATCTGATAGTTTAAAAGTTATCCCTAGGCCGATATACACATAGTTGTGTGAAAGCAAAGAATAGGAAGGATGTGGAAGGATAGGAATTGTGGTTGGTGAGATGGTGCAGTGGATAACTAAACCTGTTGCCAAGTCTCATGACCTGAGATTCAGAAATGGGACACATACTGTGGAAGAGAAAAGGCTTCCATAGTTTGTCTTCTGACCACATGAGCTCTGTGTGCCTGTTACCAGGTACACACATGGATACATGCTAATTAATTGAAAAAATAAAGGTAACAACAGCTTCTTCCGGTATTCTTGCATTGAAGAAGCTACTCGCAGCACCTCAGAGAACTGAGTTCCCATGTGCAATATTTTCACATATCTCATATTAAACAAATAATTCATATATTTCTTTATAATATCCATCTTATCTTCTTTTTAAAAACTTTATTGCATTTTATTTTTTCTATTAATTAGCATGTGTCCATGTGTGTACCTGGTAATAGAGGACTTTCTGATATTTCTGTTGTTATTGTTAAAGTCTAGCTTTAGTTCATGTTGATCTGATAGAATTCATGGAATTATTTCAATCTTCTTGAATCTGTTAAGCTTGTTCTATGTCTGATTATACAGAGAATATGGTCAGTTTTGGAGAAGGTTCTATGAGGTGCTGAGAAGAAGGTGTATTGTATTGTTTTAGGGTGAAATGTTTTATATATATATATATATATATATATATATATATATATATTATATAAATGGATTTAACATATATATATATGTTATATATATATGTTAAATATTTAACATATATAAATATGTATATGTTAAATCCATTTGGCATGTGTTTTACTGAGTTTATCTTGACTTGCTGTTTCAGTAGCCTGTCAACTTGTCCATTGGTGAGAGTGGCGTGTGTTGAAGTCTCCACTATTACTGTGTAAGGTTTTTTTTTTTAATGAATTTTGGTGCCATTGTAATTGGTGCAGAGATGTTGTTCAGAATTGAGACTTATTCTTGTTGGAATTTTCCTTTAATGGATATGAAGTGTTCATCCTCATCTCTTTATTTTATTTTTCATCTTTTTACACTCCAGATTTTATTCCCCTTCTGGTCCACTCTCCAACTGTTTCACATCCCATACCTCCTCCCCACCCCCTGTCTCCAAGAGGATGTCCCCACCACCACTCCTCCACCAGAGGAGGACTCTATACTCCCTGGTGCCTCCAATATCTTGAGGGTTAGGTCGATCTTCTCTGACTGAACCCAGACCTGGCAATCCTCTTCTGTATATGTGTTGGGGACCTTATATCAGCTAATATATGCTGCCTGATTGGTGGTCTAGTGTTTGAGAGATCTTGGGGGTCCAGGTTAATTGAGACTCCTGGTCCTCTTATGGAGTTGCTCTCCTCCTCAGCTTCCTCCAGCTTTTCCCTAATTCATCCACAAGGGTCAGAAGCTTCTGTTCATTGGTTGGGTGCAAATATCTGAATCTGACTCTTAAATCTTCTTGTGTTTTTTGGAGGGCAGTATTAATAGGTCCCTTTATGTGAATGTCCCATAGTCTTAGTAATAGTGTCAGGTCTAGGGCCTCCCCTTGAGCTGAATGCCAGTTTGGGCCTGTGACTGGACCTTCTTTTCCACAGGCTCATCTCCATTTCAATCCCCACATTTTTTTCAGACAAAAAAATTATATGTCAGAGTTTTGACTGTGGGATGGCAACCCCATCCCACATTTGATGCCCTGTCTTTCTGCTGAAGGTGGGCTCTACAAGTTCGTTCTCCCCACAGTAGGCCATTTCATCTAAGATTCCTTTTTGAGTTCTGAGAGCATCTTACCTCATAGGTCTCCTGGTACATTCTGGAGGGTCCTTCTATCTTCTGTCTTCTGAGATTGCCTGTTACCATACTTTCTGCTGGCCCTCAGGGTTTCAGTCCTTTTCCCTCACCCAATACCAGATCATGTTTTCCTCTGTCCCCCATTTCCTTAATCTTTCCTTCCCAGGTCCCTCCCTCCCTCCCCACTTGTGTTTGCTTTCTTCTCCCTCCCAAGTGGGACTGAGGCATCCTCACTTGGACCTTTCAGCTTGTTGACCTTTTTGAGTTCTATGAACTGTATTTTCAGTATTCTGTACTTTATTTTTTTTTGGCTAATATCAAAGTAATAGTGAGTACATACCATGCATGTTCTTTTCGGTCTGAAGTATCTCACTCAGGATATTTTCTAGTTCCACCCATTTACTGGCAAAAAATCAGGATGTCCTCGTTCTTAATGGCTGAGGAGTATTCCGTTGTGTAGATGAACAACATGTTCCGTATCCATTCTTCTGTTGTAGGACATCAGGGTTTTTTATAACTTCTGGGTATCATAAAAAAAGGTGCTATGAACCTAGTAGAACACAGGAATCTTTGGCATGGTGGGGCATCTTTTGCATATATTCCTAAGAGAGTTATTGCTGAGTCTTCAGGTAGATCTATTTCCAATTTTCTGAAGAACCTCCAGATGGATTTTCAGTGTGGTTGTACCAGTTTGCAATACTACCAGCAATGGGGAATGTTCCTCCTTCTCTCCATCTTCGCCAACATGTGTTATCACCTGAGATGTTGATCATTGCCATTCTGCTTAGTTTAAGGTGGAATCTCAGGGACGTTTTGATTTGCATTTCTATGATTACTAAAGACTTGGAGCATTTCTTGAGGCGCCTCTCAGCCACTCAAGATTCCTCTGTTGTGAATTCTTGGTTTAGTTCTATACCCCATTTTTTTTGTTTGTTTTTTTGTTGTTGTTGTTTTTTGTTTTTTTGTTTTGTTTTGTTTTTGTTTGGTTTTTGTTTTTTTGTGGTTAGCTTCTTGAGTTTTTAATATATTTTGGATATTAACCCTCTATTGGATGTGGAGTTAGTGAAGATATTTTCCCTATCTGTAGTTTGCTGATTTGTCTTATTGACTGTGTCCTTTGCCTTACAGAAACTTCCCAGTTTCATGATGTCCCATTTATCAATTCTTGATCTTAGAACATGAGCCACTGAAGTTCTGTTTAAGAAATTTACCATTGTGCCAATGAGTTCAGGGCTCTTTCCCAACTACTCTTCTATTAGATTCAGTTTATTTGGTTTTATATTGAAGTCCTTGATCTACTTGGATTTGAGCTTTGTTCAAGATGACAAATATGGTACTTTGTTCACTTTTCTACATACAAACAGCCAGTTAGACCAGCACTATTTACTAAAGATGCTTTCTTTTTTCTACAGTATATGTTTGGCTTCTTTGTCAAAGATCAAATGTCTGTAAGTGTGTGGTTTCTGGGTCCTCAATTTTATTCCATTGATCAACATATCTGTCTCTTTACCAATACCATCATGCAGTTTTTATCACTATTGCTCTGTAGTAAATCTTGAGGTTAGTGATGGTGATTCCCCCAGCTTTTTTTTATTGTTTTTTTTTTTTTTTTTTGGTTTTTTTTTTTTTTGTTGTTGTTGTTGTTGTTTGTTTGTTTTTCGAGACAGGGTTTCTCTGTGTAGTCCTGGCTGTCCTGGAACTTACTTTGTAGACTAGGCTGGCCTCGAACTCAGAAATCCGCCTGCCTCTGCCTCCCAAGTGCTGGGATTAAAGGAATGCACTACCACCGCCCGGCTCGGCTTTTCTTTTATTGTTAAGAATTGTTTTCACTCTTCTGTGTTTTTTGCCTTTCCAGATGAATTTGAGAATTGTTCTTTTCATGTTTTTGAAGAATTTTGTTGGGATTTTGTTGGAGATTGCATTGAATCTGTAGATTGCCTTTGGTAGGTTGACCATTTTTACTATGTTAATTCTGCCAAACCATGACCATGGGAGATCTCTACATTTTCTGAGATCTTTTTTGCTGTCTTTGTTGAGAGACTTGAAGTTGTTTATCAGAGGGAGAAATTATCTTGTAGAATTTTTTGAGTCATTTATGTATACTATCATATCATTTGCAAATAGTGATACCTTTATTTCTTCTTTACCAATTTATATCCTTTTGATCTTTTCTTGTTGTCTTACTGTTTTAGTTAGCATTTTGAGTACTATATTGAATAGATAAAGGGAGAGTGGGCATACTTGTCTTGTCCCCAATTTTACTGGGATTGCTTCAACTCTGTCTCCATTTAATTTGATATTGACCGTTGTTTTGAAGTAAATTGCTTTTATTATGTTTAGGTATAAGCCTTGAATTCATGAACTCTCCAACATTTTTAATATGAAGGTGTGTTGTATTTTGTCAAATGCTTTTTCTGCATCTAAGGATTAAGTGATTTTTTTTTCTTTGAGTTTGTTTATGTAGTGGATTACATTAATGAATTTTGTATATTGAACCAACTTTGCATCCCTGATATGAAGCTCACTTCATCACCACGAATGATGCTTTTGATGTATTCTTGGATTCGGTTTGCAAGAATTTTAATGAGCATTTTGCATCGATATTCTTAAGCAAGATTAATCTGAAATTCTCTTATTTGGTTGGACCCTTGTGCAGTTTAGGTATCCAAGTAGTTGTGGCTTAATAGAATGAGTTAGGTAGTGATCCTTCTATTTCTATTTCATGGAATAGTTTGAGAAATATTGGTATCAGATCTTCTTTGAAGGACTGGTAGAATTCTGTACTATACCCTTCTAGATCTGGGCTTTATTTATTTATTTATTTTGATTGGGAGGTTTTTAAATATGAGATAGTTTAGACAGTTTACCTGCTCGTGAATTAACTTTGGTATGTGCTATCTGTCTAGAAAACCATACATTTCATCTAGATTTTCCAGTCTTGCTGAGTATAGACTTTTGTCATGGGATCTGATGATTTTTTGAATTTCCTCCATTTCTGTCATTATGTCTTTCTTTTCATTTCTGATTCTGTTAATCTGGATATTGCCTCTGGGACCTTTAGTTAGTTTAGCTAGGGGTTTATCTTTCCTGCTTATTCTTTATTAACTTTTTATTACAAAACTGTTTTATTAGATATTTGAATGGCAACTCCAGCTTATTTCTTGGGACTGTTTGCTTGGAAAATTTTTTTCATCCTTTTAGTCTGAGGAATTCTCTTTTTTGCTTACTGACATGTGTTTCTTGTATGCAGCAAAATGCTCAATCCTGTTTATGTATCCAGTCTGTTAGCCTTTGTATTTTTATTGGGGAGTTGGGTCCATTGATGTTAAGAGATGTTAAAGACAGATGTTTGTTAGTTCTTGTTATTTTTTCTTGATAGAGGGGGTATTATGTGTGTATGATTTTCTCTTTTATGTTTGTTGTACTTTTTTATTCCTAAGAAAAAGTCTTGATTTGTTTGCTTTAGTTATTTATTGTTATACACTGGTCAGTTCAAAAACTAATGGTGACTTGAGTTTGCCATTTTAAGATGAGTCTATAGATTGGATGAATTGCTTACAACATTTATGGGTTCTATGTGCTAAATAAGTAGGCCTCTCATGGTTTTTTCAAGTAATGGTTAGACCAGGTTGAGAGGTCTCAGCAAATTTTCCTTCCTGTGACTATGATATAGGAATTCCCTGTATGTCCTCTGTATTAACATGGATCTTAACTCTTGTTCTCAAAGGAGAGTTTTAAAAACAACAATGAAAACAAAACAAAACAAACAACAAAAAAAAACAAAAAGACCAAAAAACCCAAAAAAACAAAAAAACAAAACACAAACCAAAACAAACAAACAAAAAAATAATCAAACCTTGACTTACAGATTTTTTCTAGTTTCAGCTTGTTTTATACTTGAGAATGTAACCCGGATCAAAGCAATGACTGGACAAGCACCAAATCCAGGAGAGAACATTGAAAGAGCAATGCTTCTTCAACATATGAGAAGTTTGTCTTCATATGTGGGAAAGGTAACTGAAAACTTGGAAAGTTCCTCCAGCAGGAAGGTTAGGCATGGCAGCTGCGGCAACAGTGGCTCATTAAAGGCCTTCTCTAAGGTTCCTCACAGGGCGGACCCAATGGCACTAGAAAGTCCTTGGGGTTTTCAAAACCGCTTTATTGGTATGATGGATGATGGTTGAATCTGGATGTGTACCCCTGTGAAACTCAGGGCAGACCTGAGTTAAATAGGGAGAAAGAAAAGGAAAAGGGTCTGGGGTAATTGGCTCCATCCTATGGCCTTCAGGCATCTCATTAGTATGTAAATCTCTCTAGGGCCAGAGGCTTGTACCTTTACCTGTGCTCTTTGGGTGGAGCTGCATTGCCCAGAATGTGATTGAACAGTGTAGGTCAATGGAGTTCCAAGCCACATGTTAGGAGCCTGGATTCGAACGAACGAGGCCAAATAGATGCCAATATCTTACAGGCAAAGGACACCTGTTGGGGCTCCGGACTTCCAATGCTTGACCAAAACCAGCCATTCTACCACAGTCGTACATTCATACATTTTAATTTATTAAGATTTCCAACATTACTGTAACCCAAAGTGTTTAAAAATAAATTTATCTGAACTAACTGAAAATCTGAATATCTAAGAAGATGTTGATCTGAAAGTGGAGGAAGGTCTAGAATTTCAACAAGATAAATAGAGATCCTGTGTGTACATGAGAAGGAAAAAAGAAAAGGAAAGTAGATAGGGGAACGTGTAGTTTATAACTTAAACCATGCAACATACTTCATAGAGACTTTTTTCAATTTATTCACTTTTTCTCCAAAACATGGAATCAGGAGTTATGTAAGAGGGAAAAATAATATGAATAGTCACTATAAGGCTAGGAAAAACTGTGTACTAATGGAGTTAAATACACACACACACACACACACACACACACACACAGAGAGAGAGAGAGAGAGAGAGAGAGAGAGAAATATCATAATCTTTTTCACATTCACACACATAAAAAGAGTAAATAATTTCTTAAATACCAAAGTATGAGAAAATTAAAGATTATTGAGGAAACTGTAGCATTCTATTTTTAAGAACTTTCAGTATTATGAAGCAATATTGTCTACTCTTGCTAAAATACCTGGAATTTTACATTATTATGAAACATTAATAGCTACATAGCTGGCAGTTAGCACAAACCATTCACTGCTATTTTTTTCATAGATACATAATAGATATTGAATAAAAATTCACCCTATAGAATTTCTACAACATTTAATGCAGATCAGATATTTCGTAAACTAAATGGTTGTTCTAAGAAATATATTTGGTGAATGCACTGTTTTCTTTTTAAGGTAGGTTTATATTTATTATTCATTTTTCATCAAGAAAATTGAACATTTTTATCAATGTTTCTTCTTTATTTTACAAGAATTATCAGGTATAAGATCTGAGAACTTCACTTAATAAGGTAATAGACTTCATACACACACAGACAGAGACACACACACATAATCTCTGTGTCTCTGTCTCTGACTGTCTCTCTCTCTCTCACACACACACACACACAAACATTGTTCAACATTTTCATTCATGGGTTATGTACTCATGCTGATTAAATTATCAAAATAGAAAAACTAACAGAAAAGCAATTTGCAAGTTTTAAATTGTGCATTGTTTTGACTAATATAATGGCATCTCAGGCTGTCTTGATTTCTCCCACTGGGAACAAGACTGATTGTTCACCCTGTGTATACTAGCCCTTTCTCTTTCACTTAATAAAGAATCTGATTGCTTCATTGGCTATTCTGAGTTACACATCTGGTATTTCAGTAACTGTTTTAATTTAAATATATCTAGACAAATAGAGATGCTGACAGTTTTCTTGCAGTACATAATTGCATCTCTTCTATATTAGTATAATTCCAATATTCTTCTATATCTACTTTATAAATTAAGATATGTAAAAAGCACACACGAATAAGAAAATTAAATATAGTATTTGTGGGATTAAGAGATATCTGAGATTCCAAGAAGAACCTGGGATCTTATTCCTTAGAAGTAAAGAAGAATGTCAATTGAACTGTGCAAAAATCTGACACAGAAAACAAAGTAAATGAGAGGCAGATTGTGGTATTTTGACAATAGTTTTCAAAACCATAGCTAATTGAACAAGTGTTTATCATTTTGAAAAACAGTGATAAATAAGAGGCTAAATAGTATAAAACATTAATTAGTGATATATCTACTTGGCTCCACAACCCATAGCTTCCCCAGTATCATTTGTAAAGGACCAAGGGTCTGTCATTTAGCCTGTATGGAGCTAAAAGAGCTGTTTATATAACTAACTAGATGAGACATTTATGTAAGGAACATGTTGCAATCTGTTACTAGTTTGCCTTTCTGATTTCCACTATGTCCAGGGATCCAAATTGATTTAATATGATTGAGGCAGAAAATCATTAGAAAAGCACAAATAAAAATCTGGACTTAGTTTTCTATTTGAACAGACACTAGTGGAAAACTGATCCACTGGTCATCTCATTCTTCAGTCTAAAGACCAGAAGCAACAGCAAAAGTAGTCAGAGAGGACAGAATATGCACTCTACAGTGAAATATCAGGTAAAGTAGAGATGTGGGCATTGTTACACTTGGAGCCAATATTAAATGACACTGGTAACTAGTTAATTAGCAGATACTTAAATGGGATGTGTATATTGATATCACAGAGACTAATTATACAGTACTGAATACAGAATTTAAACTGTATACTGTATTTCCAAAGAATATAACAAAAAAGCTATTTTATAGCTTTTTTTTTTTTTTTTGGTTTTATGAGACAGGGTTTTGGTTTTTCTGTGTAGTCCTGGCTGTCCTGGAACTCACTCTGTAGACCAGGCTGGCCTTGAACTCAGAAATCTGCCTGCCTTTGCCTCCCAAGTGCTGGGATTAAAGGCATGCACCACCACCGCCCAGCTATTTTATAACTTTTAATGATTTTCTGTTGCTGTTGGTTTTAATTTAAAAATTATTCCTGCACGCACGTGTGTGTGTGTGTGTGTGTGTGTGTGTGTGTGTGTGTGTGTGTG
>JANHMN010000001.1:99361463-99376077 GCA_030674055.1 Rhabdomys pumilio
GTGTGTGTGTGTGTGTGTGTGTGTGTGTGTGTGTGTGTGTGTGTGCGCCCGCACACTTGTCATAAATGTACAGATAGAGGTCACAAGAAAACTTTGAAGAGTTGGCTGTCTCTTTTCACCACTTGGGGATAAAGGATCAAATTCAGATCTTCAAACTTGATGAGAAGTACCTTGACCTGTTGACCAATTTTAATGACCATGTTTTGTTTTGCTTTGCTTGATTTTCTGTGAAGAAAAAATCTAGCTTTATACCCAAAGTGAGATTGAGTCTAGGATTTAAGTGTGATAAAGAAAGCTCATATATTAAAATAGCTCAATGGTATAAAAAAGAAGAAGAAGAAAGAAAAGGAAAGCATTTCCTGGATGATTCATAAAATCATCAGTATCAGACAGGCATTTGTTCTGAGACTGATATTGGTAACGTATACACATGTATATGTTTTAATAAACATATATCACTTAGACAAGTTCATGCTTATGAACTAGAATTTGAAACCTAGAGTCCAGTGAATAACC
Organism: Rhabdomys pumilio; assembly: GCA_030674055.1. Lineage (NCBI taxonomy): Eukaryota > Metazoa > Chordata > Mammalia > Rodentia > Muridae > Rhabdomys > Rhabdomys pumilio. The sequence goes on from JANHMN010000001.1 coordinate 99,361,980, forward strand.
ATTATAAGTGATTTTAAGGAAAATTATTACCAATAGGTTACAATTGCTATTGGGAAAATCTTGATTTGAGCAGATCTACCCCCAGGAGCTGTGGATTGTCACTCTATTAAATTATATGTACAAACAAATTCAAGTTAATATTTAATTATGTATTCTCCACAGTTGTTAAAAAAAAACTATAATGACCATACTATAGCAGTAACAAACAAGAAATAAAACCTGCTTCACATTCTAAATTGTCCAAAAATGCCAAGAGAAACTATTTTCATGATTTAACAAGTCATATTTCTTAATAAGAAAACATACATCACTGAATTGAAGGAATCTCATAGTTTCTGGAGTATACCGAGTTCCAGAATAGTTACCAAATGATCCATTGTCTATTGTGGAACTGTTCCAGAGCCTCTCACATTACAAGGCTCTGGAAATCTTTCTAGATCTTACATTATGTAATCTCTATTGCCTGCTTTTTTAAATCTCAGTTGCTCCACCTGTGCAACTTTGGGCAGGTTAGTTAATCCATCAACGTCTAAAATTCATTCTTTTTTAACTTCAGAAATGATTAACTTAGCCTAGAGATTATGGACATTTAATTATGTTTTCTAAAATTATAATTAAAAACTTGAATTTACTCCACGTGAACTTTGCAATGAGAAACTGCATCAGATGCCTTACAATTAGAATTGCATTCGTGGACTATCACTGCCAACATTTCAAGACTGCAGTGACGTCTAAAGGAAAGTCTCATGGCTTACGGCATGTAAACATGGTAGCCTCATGCCTTGTCCCAACCTCTCTGAGTTCTTAGTGTCTGCTGTCTATCATCTGCAACCAGTCACTGGTGCATGACCTTAAACTGTCCATCCTGTTTACACATTACTTCCCCCCCCTTTTATTACTTTTACTTACTCATTTTAGATCCTGCTCACTGCCTTCCTCCAGGTCATTCCTTCCCACAATTCTTTCCACAATCCCCGTGTCCCTTCTCTTCTGAGCAGACAAGGCCTCCTGGGTATTGATGCACTTTGGCATTTCAATTCTTTGTGAAGCTAGGCACTTCCTCTCCCATTTATGCCAGACAAAGCAGCCCAGCTAGAAGAACACATCTCACATACATGCAAAGCTGTTGGGATTGCCCCTGCTCCAGTTGTTCAGGGCCCATATGAATTACAAGCTGCACATCTGCTATATATGTGTAGGAAAGTGTAGGTCTAGTTCCTGTACATACTTTGGTTGGTGGTTCAGACTCTTAGAGTACCAAGGGTCTAGGTTAGTTGGCTCTTCCTGGGGAGTTCCTATTCTCTTAGGGGCCTAAAGCCTTTCTCCTAATCTTCTATAAGTGTCCCCAAGCTCCATCCATCATTGGCTGTGGGTGTCTGTATCTGTCTGAGTCAGGTGCTGTGTGGAGTCTCTCAGAGAATGATGTGCTTCTGTCTGCAAGCATAACAGAGTATTATTGACAGTGTTAGGGATTGGTAGTTGTCTATGGGATAGGTCTCAAGTTGGGCTAGTTATTGGTTGGCTATTCCCTCAGTCTCTGCTCCCTCCCCCATGCCTACATTTCTTTTAGACAGGATTAAATTTGGATTGAAAGTTTTGTAGGTGAGTTTGTGTCTTTATCCCTCCACTAGAGTTCCTGTCTGGATGCAGGAGATGGCCTCTTTAGGTTCCATATTTACAATTTTGTGAGTCACAGCTATGGCCACCCCCATTTTTTCTCATGATTCTCCCTTATCCCAGGTCTCTGTCTCCTGCTGGAGATGCCCTCCACCTCATTACCCCATCAGTTGCAGATTTCATTCATTTTCACTGCAATCTAGCCAGCTCTACTGTTCTTCCTAACACCTGATCTTGAAAGCCCCTCACAAACATTTCACAAAGACACTAAACTGTGTCAATAACAGCCTTGTTTGTAATAGCCAGAAACTAGAAACAATTTAGATGCCCCTCAACTAAAGAATGGATAAAATGTGGTACAGCCATTCAGATATTAAAATCATAACAGCTATTAAATGATATCATGAATTTTGTAGGCAAATTAATGGAACTTGAGAATATCATCTTGTGTGAGGTAACCAACTCCCAAAGGACACACATGGAATATACTCACTTATAAGTTGACATTAGCCATGAAATACAAGTACCATGCTACATCCTAAAGAGCCAAAGAAGATTTTCTTCCCATCTGCAAGTAAGTTAAACATTTCAACTCTGCAAAATTTAGTTATTTAAAGAAACTAGATTCTAAAAAGTATACCTAGTCCTTATCTCTAGTCCTTCTTTCTATGAATGAAAAACACACTGAGCTCATTATATAATATTAAACATAAAAATTCTTCACACTCTAAATGGTTAGTTTTTAAGAATTACAATCATATAAACTTTAAATTATCATCTGAATCTGGACCCTAGTATATCAACTATTCTAGGCGAAAAGTGACTCTGGGGTATGGTTGAAAAAAAAAATCAATGAAATATTCTCCTCCATAATAGTGTGAATAGAGATAAAAATAAAGCATTGGTACATTCTTTGCTGCTGCTTTGCATTACTTTTAAATATATAACTGGGTCAGTGCCATTTATAAGCTGTTATTTTTGCATTAGACTTCAAAGATCCCTGGTTTTAAATGTCTCCTGTTTCACACACATCTTGTCCAATTTTTACTGCAAACATTTTCACCCAAGAAATTGACTGAAGTCCTTTGAGTCATTTTAGTCACTGGTCTGGAAGGCAATACTATTGAGTTACAGTGCTAGGAAATGTTTATAAAATGCATTTCATGAATTTTCTATCACAAACAGTAATGGGTGAGGTGCACTAAATGCTGTTAAACAATATAAGCTCATAAGAAGTTGGAACAGGAAGCAAGGTTGAAGCTCTTTAACACTGAGAGTATGTCTGCCCTCATTTTTTTATCTTCAGAGTCTACTCACTGTACAATGTTCTTGTAAAAACACACCAAAACACAAAAGAGCCAGTCCTTTCATTGTTAAGATAGACATAAATGATAGGGCTCAAAAGAAATTACCAACTATAATAACAAGAACATTTTTACATCTGGTATTCTGCTTTGAGAAAGGCAAAGTCACTTCAAATGAAAGTCAAAAACACAAAGGCTTCCAAAGTCCAAGAACTTTATACATATCAGCCATCATCCTCTGAGTAGACAAACAGATAACAATTAATTTTATTAAAAAAATAATGAACTATAGCTTGCCCTGGGAATATAAACTCATTTAAACTAACTATTGAAGACAGTACTTGAATCTGCCCTGTGTAGCATTAAGAGAACCTGTGTCCTCGTCCTAAACATATAAGTAGTAGACAGAAGTTGGCTGCAGCTGCACTAGTAACCCTGGGTTATAGACATGTTTCACCTCTAGCAACACAGTAACATCTGGAGTGCCAAGTTATCAGTTGCTTGTAATCTCTCCTTGCTTTTTAGCTCTGAGATTTTTTTTTAATGTGAACTATCCATCAAAAAGAAACTTTGTACATATCCTAATCTAGCTCTGTCTTAAGTCTAAATTGAAATGTCTACATATGATAATGAAAACAATATACAGAATAATAAAATTATTTCTTGTACTCTTGAATGAAGATAATGCAAGAAAGAATGTATTCTTTACTATAATATAGATTTTTCTGAATAAGAACAATACAAAGCATTGTTGTCTTTAATCTTCTTTAACATTGATAGGTCGGAATATATGTAGTTGATTCAAACATCTCAGTGGAATATCTTCCCTGTAACAAATGTGGAATATAGAACCAAACCCAATTAACATCCAGTCGTATTTCTTTAACTGGGTGGTAAAGTACAGAGGAAGAAAGAAGAAATTCAGCAAGAATGGGTTTCAATCTCAGTCCAATTTGTGCAGCCTACATACACCTCACAAGCTCTGCTCCCAGCCAAGCAAATGATCTAATATTAATATCTGTCATACAGAAAGGCAATCTTGTCTTTTAACGATGCCCTTTCTAGCTCCAGAGTTCAATTCTCCCTTCACACATTAAGACAGTGTCAAAAAATTATAATGACTAATGCAAGGTTGAATTTTAGCACTCCTTGTTAAATCTGAGTTTCCAAGCATGTAGTTTCAATCTCATTTTATGGCAACATCCTTTCAGTCATAGAGGGACAAAAATGTATCCAGGTTTTAATAGTTTAAGAATTAAAGTTATCTGATATTCTCCCAGAGAACACACATTCCATTATATAAAATCTTATTCTTAATATATTACATCAGGTTCTTATTAAAAAATTTCAGCCATGCCATTTAGATTGAATGATATTTAATAAAATTAACTTTGCTATTTGACAATAAAAACGATGTCTTTCAGACTGGCTACTTGAGAAAGGAATATGAAGACATTGTCTTGAGTACAGGAGAATTGTCTCTTCTTTAGGGCAGGGAGCCTAGAGAACAGTGAAGTTACAGAGTTTGATTAAGAAGTGTCTTGGAGGGACAGAAACTGTTTTTATTGCAGAAACCATGTTACCTACTTTGCTGTGAGTTCTGTCATGCTCTTTTCTTCCTCTCTTAGGGAAATTAATTTTCTGAGAAGTATTCATTGAATTAGGAAGATTTATAGATGGCACTAGTATTAGAAATTGCCTCACCTCTCCTCAAGTCCAACCTTGTAATTTTACAGTTGTAATTGAATTGATTAAGTAGGATTTGAAATGAGTTGGAATCAAATTTGAATTGAGTTGGAATTAAAATCATAGTCAAGAATTCAGGACAGAAGTTTCAATCCCCAGCTCAGCCTTAATGCTGTCTTTTGCATGTAGCATACATTATCCTCCAAAAACTATGTTGAAGTGAAAGAAATGGAGAGATGCTCTAGATTTTGAAAGCTATACTAGCAACATTAGTAATCAGGAGAGAAGAGCACACACAAGACTTATACAGCCTCAAGACAGAAAAAAAAATGCAGCATGGAAATGGACTGTGGGCATGAAGTTGTGCCCCCTGCTGAGGACTTATAGGAAACAGATAATTGTTGAAAGATGGAAAGCCAGGTTGCTTTAAGAATGTGACCTCTGGTAAGCATACAAAACTCCAGGGGATGGCCCCATGCCCAAGAATACTTGAACAATACAAATTGGATCTAATTGGTTTAAATAAGAAAAAAAGTTATGAAGATAGGTGGGTAGAACAGCGCTGGTGGACATAGGAGGAGTTCAGAAAAGAAAGGACAAATACAGTCAAAAGATATTGTATAAAAATTTTAAAGAATTAATAAATCATTTCAAGAAAAGAATGGGAAGCTGATTCAAAGCCAAAATAAATACACAAAAAAATATTTAATAAAACAAATTTCTCCAAATATGTTTTAGTATATATTTTTAATTTAATATGTGTTATTTTCAAGTATCTTCTTTAGATAATGTTAGTCTCTGAAGGGGATAACACTGGTCATTCATCCATATGAGAATCTTCAGTGGAGAAAATATGCAATGTACCCATGAAATAATGAGCCAGACATTTCCTTAACAAAAATAGAAAAGTAAATCTACCTCTTAAAACTAGGTGTTGGAATCCGAAATAATTATTTAATCCTGTCCTTGACACTAGGACTTCTAGTGTACTTGCCCGTGCCATAACACTGCTGGAAATCTCCTAATGAGACCGTCGCAGATATCCCCATCCTACTGACTCACAGTGTGACAGCTTGTGTAGTTAAATATGTATCGATAACTTCTCGTTGTAGAAAAGTCTCCAGGGAGACTGGGCTATCTTGTCCCCTGCATGGGGAAACCTCCATTGGTGAGAGTTTCTAAGAAAGAGTGTAGTGATATGCCTTTGAATTTTGTTCTCGAAGAAGGAAGTGTGTGTGTGTGTGTGTGTGTGTGTACGTACCTGGGTGTGTGTATTTATGTCTGTGTCTAGCTGCATGTATGTATCTATGTGTGTGCCTGTGTATGCTATGCATATGTAAGAGTGTAAAGCAAGCCTAAGTATGTTTACCTGTATTTTGGGGGAGAAATAGTGATATACAGAAAATACATATATACAGAGATAGTGATATACACATACAGGATGTATGTGTAGACCAGCAAATACACAGGCCAAAGTGGACATATTGGGTGCCCAATTCTGTAATTCTTCCTCACTGAAGTGCAAGCCAGCTAGCTTTTAAAAAGCTAAGCTTTTTAGCCTGTGAGGTCTTGGAATCTTCTGTTTCTACTTCTCCAGAGTTTTTTGAAGAGTAGCTCAATGTGTCTTATTCAAGAGATTTTTCTAGATCTGTAGTATAAACACCTAAAGAATTAAATTATACACACAAATCTCAAAGCAAGAAGGGTCTTAGTGTTTTCTAGCATACAAAAAAAAAAAGCTTATAGTACGGAAAATTTCTACTTTTATATAGAAAATTGAGGTACAACACTGTGAAACTTCCTTCAAACTCATTCTAAATTAAAAATCAAATGTCATTGTAGAAGAGACTAAAATTTAAAATTACTTTATATGATACTTACTAAATATCCTTTATACAAAAGCTTGTAACAAAAATTATTTTTCAAACTTCAGAGGCTACAGATTTTAAATAGGGGAAAATGTATACTGAGATATCTTTTGGTCATTACTTAAGTCAAGATACAAAATGAATTTGTTTCACATACAGGTTAATTTACTATAATATTTTAGACTCCTCATTCTTTACCCGTGACCCACCAGAATATGCCAGATATGAGCATTACAACATCATGATGGCATGTCCACAATGAAGCTTTTAGAATCTAAAAGCATTATTGATTTTAGATTTGGAAGTAGTGATTACAAGTATCTGCATGATTAATGAAGGCACATTAGAGCTATTTGTGCATGTAGTTAGTAAACAATGTGTTAAAAATACCTATCATATTGAACCTTGGTTTGAATGCATGTAATAAAAATATAAATAAACTTTTTTTTTTGAAGATGCAATATGTCCTAGTGAATATACTTAACTTCATAACTCCCATTTTCAAATTAAGCAGGCATCCCAGATGGGGATCTATGTTATCAACAATGGCTTAGAAATCTCTGTAATATCACTTATATTACACTTTAAAGTGATTCACTTAACTTGGGATTTTTATTTAAAATTTTATATTTTCATTTTTTACATTTATTTATTTATTTATTTTACAATTCACATCCTCCCCCCACAAGTCCACTCTCCAACTCTTTCATACCCCATACCTCCTCCTCACCCCCTTGTGGAGACAAGGATGTCCCTACCTTCCATAACTCACCCAACCAGATCTGTAAACTCCCTGGGGTTCTCAGTCTCTTGCGGGTTAGGTGTATCTTCTCTGACTGAACCCAGACCCAGCAGTCCTCTGCTGTATATGTATTGTGGGGCTGTATATCTGCTAGTGTACGCTGACTGGTTGGTAATCCAATGTTTAAAGATCACCCTGGGTCCAGGTTATTTGAGACTGCTGGTCCTCCTAAACGGTCTTCTTCATCCTTCCCTTCTTCCAGCCTTTCCCTAGTTCAACCACAAGAATCAGTAGCTTCTGTCAATTGGTTGGGTGCAAATATCTGCATCTGACTCTGTCAGCTACTTGTTGGGTCTTCGGGAGTAGGGTCATGATAAGTCTATTTTTGGGAGGGCTTCATAGTCTCAGTAATAGTGTCAGGCCTTGGAACATTCCTTTGAGCGGGATCTAACTTTGGGCCTGTCACTGGACCTTCTTCTTCCCAGGATACTCTCCATTTCCATTCCATTCCATTTCTGTTCTTTCAGACAGGAACAATTATGGGTCAGAATTTTGACTGTTGGATGGCAACCTTCTCTTTCACTTGATGCCCTGTCTTCCTGCTGGAGGTGGGCTCCATAAGTTCCCTCTCCTTACTGTCAGGCATTTTATCTAAGGTCCCTATCTTTGAATCCTGAGAGTCTCCTATCTCACAGGTCTCTGGTACATTCTGGAGGGTCCTCCCAACCTCCTATCTCCCTAGGTTGCCTGTTTTCGTTTTTTCTGCAGGCCCTCAAGGCTTTAGTCCTTTTCTGTCACCCAATGCCAGATCAGGTTCCCCTCTCTCCCCTCACTCTCCTTCCCATTCACTTTTCCTCCTAGGTCCCCCCCTTCCTCCCCACTTGTGATTGCTTTCTTCTTCATCCCACGTGGGACTGAGGCATCCTCACTTGGGCCCTTTAGTTTGTTGAACTTTTTGAGTTCTGCTTACTTTATCTTGGGTATTCTGTACTTTTTTTTTTTTTTTTTGGCTAATATCTATTTATGAGTGAGTATATTCCATGCATGTCCCTTTAGGATTGTGTTACCTTACTCAGGATAATATTTTCTAATTCCATTCATTTGCATTGAAAAACTCAGGATGTGTTCATTTTTAATAGCTGAGTAGTATTCCATTGTGTAAATGAACCATATTTTCTGTATTTATTCTTCTGTCTTGGGACCAGGTTCTGGCTATCACAAATTGATACAGAGACAAACACATTGATCAGTGAAATAGAATTGAAGACTCAGATATAAAACCATACACTTATGGACAATTGATATTTGACAAAGAGACAGAACTATACAATTGAAAAAAGCATCTTCAATAAATGGTGCTGGTCTAACTGACTGTGTGTATATAAAAAATGAAAATAGAATGAATATTTGTCACCTTGCACAAAGCTCAATTCCACATGGATCAAGGATGTCAACCTAAAACCAGATATACTGGATCTAATAGAAGAATAATTGGAAAAGAGCCTCAACTCACTGGCACAAGGGGGGAAATTTCCTAAAAAGAACTCCAATTATTCAGTCTCTAAAATCAAGAATTGATAAATGTGACCTCATGAAACTGGAACAGCTCTGTAAAGCAAAGGACATAGTCAATAAGACAAATCAGCAGACTTCAAATTGAGAAAAAAATCTTCACTAGTCCAACATCCAATAGAGGGCTATAATCCAAAAAATATAAAGAACTCAAGAAGCTAACCACCAAGAAAACAAACAACCCAATCAAAAAAATTGAGTTTAGAACCAAACTGAGACTTCACAATAGAGGAATCTTGAACGATTGAGGAGCACCTAAAGAAATGTTCAAAGTCCTTTGTGATCGAGAATTGCGAATCAAAACTACCCTGAAATTCCACCTTACACCAATCAGAATGGTTATTATCAAAATCTTAGGTGATAACACATGTTGGCGAGGATGTGGAGAAAGAGGAACACTCTTCCATTGCTGGCGGTATTGCAAATGGGTATAGGCACTCTGGAAATCTGAAGGTTCCTGGAAATAGATCTACATGAAGACCCAGCTAACACTCTTGGGAATATACCCAAAAGATGCTCCAGCATGACACAGGGACACGTGTTCCACTGTGTTCATATTGGCTTTATTTGTGATAGCCAAATTTTTACATTTTCAATTATGTGTTTAAACACACTTTTGTTGAATGCATAAAAGAATCCAGGAGCATTGGCTCTTCTTAGAAATGAAGTTACAGGTGCTTGTGAGCTTCATGTATGAGTCACAGCAAATTAAGATAAGTCCTCTAAATAGTACTATACAATCTTTTTAATATTATTAATTATTTTATTTTTTTAGCATTTCAAATGATATCTCCCTTCCCAGTTACTCCTTCACAATCCCACATCCCATCGCCTCTCTCCTCCCTCTATGAGGATGCTCCTCCACCCATCCACCAACTGCTGCCTGACAGCTCTAGCATCCTCCTGTGCTGGGGCACTAAATCACCACAGGACCAAGGGCCTCCCCTCTCATTGATGTCAGATAAGGCAATCCCCTGCTACATATGTTTCTGGAGCACTGGAGCCTTTCATGTATACTCTTTGGTTGGTGGTTTAGTCTCTGGGAGTTCTGGGTGGTCAGGTTAGTTGGTATTGTTCTTCCTATAGGGTTGCAGTTCCCTACAGCTCCTTCAGTTCTTCCCTAGCTCTTCCATTGGAGTCCTCGGGCTTAGTTCGATGGTTGTCTCTGGGTATCTGCATTGTGTTTGTCAGATGCTGGTAGAAACTCTCAGAGAACATCTATACCAGGCTCCTGTCAGCAAGAGCGTCTTGTCATCAATAATAATGTGAGGGTTTGGTATCTGTAGATGGGATGGATCTCTAGGAGGGACATCTCTGGATGGCCTTTTCTTCAGTCTCTGTTACATTTTTTGTCCCTGTCTTTCCTTTGGGCAGGAACATTTGTAGATTAAAAATATCAAAATGGGTTGGTAACCCCATTTCTCTACAAGGGGCTGTGCCTATCTACTGAAAGTAGTCTGTACAGGTTCTATCTCCCCTTTGTGGAGTATCTCAGCTAAAGTCTTACATTATATACTCTTATTCTATAAACTCTTATACACAGAATAATCTCTCCAGCAATATCATTTCATTACTTTTTATCCTAAAATTGTGTCATCTGCTATACGGCTGTATACATTATATATAATGTAGTTATTAACAACATGAATGAAAAAAATCTGTTCAACAGTCCTAACATAATTCAACACCATCATTTAAAAAATGTAAATTTTTACAATCTGTTTATAATCTGTATGTGATCACAAAGTCTTTATTCTGAAATGAGCCTCCTCCTCCTGCCCCCAGTCACCATTACCATCTATGTCCATCTATGGACCTTAAATATTGGCATGTCAAGCCACTGCTCACTTTCAAAGTAGAAAAGAGCCCCAAAATATGATATTCCATGGCCAACAAGAAATCTGCAATTTCCCCTTCTTTCTATCTATCATTTCTAAATAGAATCAGTAGCTTTTATTACTGGAGCTCTGACTCATTATTGCAAACATGACTGTAGCATTCTCTGAGGTCTTCCTTGCCTGTCTTTACTGCTAAGTTTTGTTTCTTTTTTATTAGGGAAATTAGATTAAGGAACCTATGAGAAAAAATATCACTGATCAACAAACACATGAATAAATCAATGTTCTGCAAGTTATCCCGTTGTTATAGCAACATCCATTCAAAAGAACTACTACTTTGGGAAACTGGCAGGTGAGACTAGCTTGCAAACTTAAAATCTGCAATTATATCCTACTCTACTTAGTGATTCTCAGGAATGAAATTTTTGGAGAAAAAAGTACCCAGTTTATAAATTTAGGATTGTGTGAATGTCCTTTTTCTTTTGTACCTGACAATATTAAAATGAGTGTGTTTGGTTTGTTGTTGTTGTTGTTGTTATTGTTGTTGTTGTTGTTTTTGTTTTTGTTTTTTTTGCACTTTTAGCCTTTGTAGATGTGTTAAAACATTTTATGTGCTTACAGTGTCTCTGAATAAATCGAAAGAGGTTGTTATTTCTAGTTTTAAAAATCAAACATTGATTTCCAAGGGCTTATAATTTTAAGACCAGGATTTAAGCAACAGCTTCTTTATTCTGTGTCAATAATTCCAAATTTGCATGAGGCTCTAAACTAATTTGACAGTCCTGACTTCTAGGAATATAATGTTTGCTTTATGTTCGTTAATGCTATCCTTATCTGGAAAGGTATGTAGCATAATCTCTCAATAAACTGCAGGTTTCTTCCTTATACAGAAGAGCAGCAGTTGCAAATGTGTGTATTGATTTCCTGTTCAACCACTTTGCTCACAGAATACAGTGTTTTATGCTGTTATTTATGGAAAAAGCAAGGGCTAAAACATATATTCTGAATTGCATAGTATATTTATAAATACATGCACTATGTATGTTCATCTCAGTATGCAAACACTCAGTGCACAAGTAAGGCTATCAGTTCACAGATATCTAAATGTAATAATAGAATAGAGGGAATTTATGAAGTATACTAATTTCATGTATTTTCTTTATATATACATATATTAAGTTGAACCATTATTATTTTATTTTAAGGATCATGGCTATGACGCAGGCTAACTTAATTTGTGTACATGGATGTGTGTGGGGTTTAAGGTTTAGCTATGCCTTAATACACCAAGCTGAATATTACATTTTCTTAATTGCACCGATAATGATCACAGATATGCATAAGAGTCAAACCCATGAACCATTTATAAGTGCTCACTGTATATCAATATTTTGTATTTTCACAGTAATAACATCTTAACAGTAATAGTAGTTGGTTACCCTCTTGATCCTATAACCTGGATAACCACAGTCTCTGGGATCCAACTAATGAGCCACCCACTCATTTCAATAATTTTTTAACCTAGAAATGTTTCTGTCCAAAGAAGAACAGGAACAAAATTTGGAACAGAGACTGAAGGAAAGGCCAACTGGGGAATGATCCTATCATGACTGCAGACATCAAACCCAACATTGTTGCAGTGGTCAAGAGGTGCTTGCGGTCAGGAACCAAGTGTGGCAAGTCTGGCCAGCAACTGACCAATGCAAAGGTAGATTCTTGGAGCCAATAATCAGGCTGAACTCAGATAACCTGGTAGGGTAGCTGGCAGAAGGACTGGAGGAACAGAGGGTAATTGCAACCCCATTGGTAGAAGAAAAACGGCTGTTCTGACCATCCAGTTCTCCTAGAGGCTAGACCACTAACCGAGGAGTGTACCTAAAGGGTTATTTGGCTACACATATATATACACATATATATATACACATATAGCAGAGGATGGCTTTAGCCAACAGCAATGAGAGGGGAGGCCCTTGTTTCAAGGATGTTTCATGCCCCAGAGTAGGGTGATGCTGGAATGTGGACAGGAGAGTGTGGATGGGTCGGGGAGCACTCTCATACAGTCGAAAAAGGAGGGGGAGAGCAGATGTGGAATGGGGCAGGTGTGGAGGGATAATGGGGAAGTGGAATATCATGGGATGGGGAGTAGGTGAAGGGGTAACCAGGAACTGGGATATCATTTAAGATGTAAATGAATGGAATGTATAATAAAATTTTTTAAAAAATTAACCAATCAGCAGCTAATGTTGAAGACTGGGGATTGCCAAGATGTTTCACAATTTTCATAATTGTGTAAAGGATGAAATTAAAAAGAATAAAACAAAAATTAACAAAGCCAATTACTTATTGGAAGAGCAAAAAGGAAACAAAAGAAAAACAGAGCGCTTCTTTTGAAAGGGTATTGAGTAGAAGAATGTTCTGAGGATGTGACATTTGAGACATCCCCTTAGTATGACAAAGAGAGCACTGAAAATCAATGATGAGTCAGACACAGAACAACTCTGAGAGAATCTGAAGGCAAAAAAAAAAAAGATAGAAGAGAGCATTTAAGTCAAATTCAAGTTTGGGATTTCCAGAAAATACAAGGCATTCTTATGTGATTTGCATAGTAACTGAGAGGGATACAGTGATTACAGGCAGTAATATAGAAAGGCATAGGTCAGGCCATTAGTGGGGTGTCAAAGGTTTTAGTATAAAGAACACCCATTGTGGGGATCTGTCATTTGTTTTGAAATAGTATTTCTCTCTGTCTCTCTCTCTTTCTTATCTCTCGCCGTGTGTGTGTGTGTGTGTGTGTGTGTGTGTGTGTGTGTGTACATATGGCTATATGTCTGTGTTTATGTGTGTTTTCATATGACCAATCCATTTGCAGATGAGTTAAATTTTGTGTATTAAATGGTGCCCTTATCAAATTTGCCCTGAGAACCTCTGAGGTCATGACATACTAAAATGAAGAACTTGATCAGAGAAGGTTTTTGTGACATAGCAACAAGTTCTTTCTAGGAAAATAATAGGAAATTTGGATACAACAGGATAAAAATTTCATGTAAATATCTACATTACACTCAGAGAGAAGGAAGTACTAAATAAAACAAAAAAATATAAGGAACTAGCTGCTGTATACATTTGAATGGGGAAAGAGGATTAAAGACACTTTTGGAAAGTTTAAAGGATACCATCAACTTTTAAAAAGCCAAATTTAAACAAATGCTTGAAAGTAAGTTTAAAATTCAAGAGATCAAAACTGAATCAAAGATAGCTAGCTCTTCAGAAATTCTGAATTGTAGTGGAAAATTATGGCATTACAGAAAATATTTTTAAGTAAAAATGGTACATATTATTTTATTGAAATTTTAAATATAGTTCTTGCTTTTCAACCATTATTAAGCACAAAGAAATTTATTTCAGGTCCAGAAAATTGCTTATCATATATATATATATATATATATATATATATATATATATATATATATA
>JANHMN010000001.1:99376087-99387109 GCA_030674055.1 Rhabdomys pumilio
TATATATATATATATATATATATATATATATATATATATATATATATCAGTGTGAAAGTCTTTAATATATTTGTTCACTTGTACATTGTTACAACTTTAAAAAATATGTTTCTGTTTATGAAGATCTTTCAAATGAACAAATAAAAACCTTATGTGAGCTCTATAAATATCTTGGAAACATCCAAGAAATTAAAATTTGAAATTAAAGTTAAAATAAATTTAATTAGAATAATTTTCAAATTGTATTCACATAGGACAAACATCATGCTTATAAATGAGCATAATTTCAGACTAAAACCTTTCAAAGTTTTGTACCAAAATGTGGTTTAAAAAATATGAATCACTACACATTACCAACTACAACCACAATATTTATTATCAAACACCTAGCTCACACTGACTGTAATATTACCATATTTCACAGCTACATAAAGTTACATATATAGTAAAGAACTGTATATGCATATATATAGTGAGGCTTCAGCTTGGTGTGAGGAGAAGTGTAGTTGGTGATGCTTTAGAGAAAAGGGTAGTTAATATTTTATTCTCATTTCTTCATGAAAAAAGAAAATAATTAAACTATATTTTCTATGCAAAATTACAATAATTCCTTATGATATGAACCTCATCAGATTGCAAAGATATTTCTACATTAACTGGCTGTCCAAAGAATCAAATAAAACACCCAGTATTTTATCAAAAGCAATTAATCTTTTTTTTCAAACAGTGTATGACATTTCACTGTGTAATTGCACAGGAAATTAAAACTCTTTTCATAGGTTTAATAATGTATGAGAGATGGGCTTTGGAATAATTGTTTTATTGTGCTTTATCATCCTAGGGCGTGGTGTACAAGCTGTGGCTTACCACTTTGCCTGTGTCATCTCCAAGATGAATTAGAGAAAAACACTACAGGGGCACCATTCTGGCTCTCCAGGATATAAGCAGGCACTGAAACTCAAACAAGCATCTATCACTTTTATTTTTCCTTTCTGAGGGCACAGTAAAGCTTTGATTGTACATACAACATTTTCACAATAATCCTATTTCCTAGACCCATATTATTATGTAGAGTTGAGATGCTTCCTATGTTCATCTTGATGCAGTTCTGAAAGGTTAAAATATTATTTGAATTTGATTTTTTTGTCCATGACTTAAAATATGAGTATTCTACCAAGTGATTAAATTTCGTGTGTGTGTGTGTGTGTGTGTGTGTGTGTGTGTGTGTGTATGATGTGTGCATATGTGCGTTTGTAAATGTTTGAGTCTTCTTGTGTATATGTATACTAGTGCAGGTGTGTACACTTACACCTAGAAGACAGAGGTTGATCTTCATGAGATTTCTCAGGTGCTGACTTTCACAATTATTGAGGCAATGTCTTTCACTGGCATAGTACTTTCTGCTTTGGGTAGACTGCCTGGCTAGGAAAGCCTGAGGATCTGCCTATCTTTGTCTTCTCAGTGCTCAGATAAGCATGTGTTATTATGTTTGGATTTTCTAAAACTCTTTTAATGGTGTTTGTGACAAGTTTCACACATTGCATATTATAAATGTTGCCAGATATAATGCATACTTAGGTATAGAAATAGAGACTATAGATAATAAATAAAGGTTATAAGCAAAATATTTAAGAGATACATAATTTCTAAGATACATAATTGTTATTCCTCATTTAGTCACGATTGAATCTTTACTTTAATCCTCATTTTACTTTTATTAATCTTATATAAATATACCATATAAGAGGTGATTATAAGCAAATGCTGAAGATAAAAGAGTTGCAGTGACATTTTGAGAAATAAAAATAGCAAGATGAGGTGACAGAAGATGACAATACTCAGTATCAAAGCTGAATACTTATCTTCAACCCACACATTCTGCTAATAAAAAAAGATTGCTTTTAAGTTAAATTTGGTTGAAATATAGTTCTTAACAAAAAAAAAAGCAATAACCTCATTTTTTTAACTTCTACAGTTCTCCAATATGTTCATACTGTTCAACGGATGTTTTGCAGGCGAATATACATAATAATCAAGTAATAATCCGTTATCTTGAAAAGTTATTGAAACCTAAAACATGATTTGGAACATTTAAGATACATTATTGGAATGAATAAAGCAACAGGCCACAGGATGTAATTAGAAAGAGATTATTCATAACAGATGCTACTGTGTAAATTAACTCAAGTTTGTCAAAATGTTAATCATTTTCTTTCAAAAATCACACACACACACACACACACACACACACACACACACACACAAACACAAAACATACCTTAGCTACCTACATCCATTCTGTAAGAACTGTCAGTATTTCCAAAGGTAAGGCTGGTTAGAAATAAACTTTACAGGAAATGATGAAACAACTCATCTCAGAAGACATGTGGGTAAAATTCTTATGTTATGATGAAAAATGAGAATCTGTGTAAAGGAATTTTACTCCAGCAACATGGCTGATCATTGATCTCATAAGGGATCACATCCAAAGATACGATTTGGCCTGAATACAGATGTGCCATTAGTACACATGTTAAATATAGCTGGCAGAAATAGAGACATGTCTTTAGAACACATCTTTAATCCTAAACAATGACATCTTATTGAGGGGCAGATAATGTGACAAATCAGAGAGATATCTGACAAAATGTGTTGGAAATAGTATGTACCCAACTCTCATGAGATCAGACAAGAAAGAGAAGCTATTTAAGAGGAGTAAGAGAGAACGACTCAATTGAATCAGTTTCAGTTCAGAATTCAGAATTCAGTTGTGTTCAGTTTGGAGCATCTCAGTTCAGTGAAGTTAGGAGCAATTCAGTTTGTGGAGTTCAGGAGCAGTCTTTTCAAGCAGAACAATCCAGTTATTGGAAGAAGGCAACTTGAATCAGTCAATTTGGAGAGGAATTTAAGCCAGAACAGCTGAGTGGAACCAGCCAATGAGAGTTCAGAAAAAATCTAGAAAGAGTGAATTTACTCAGGAGTAAGTCTTAGAGACTGTAACATTCTAGGCCTAGGTTTGCGGAGTCTGGAAGATGAAGCCTTCAAGGTCCAGATTGGCAAAAGATTAGAATATATGGAGGCTGAAATCTTTCAGGCCATAGGAATAGTTAGATAAAACTGTTGTTGGCTCAGCCCATGCCTCATATTTGAATAGTTTGGATATGGCTTTCATTGCAACTCTCCATCTGAGGAAATAAAAGTGATATTTACATTAGCAGACCTGTAAAAGGAGAACATTACAAATGAGGGATTATAAGATGACAGATGCCAAATAATACAAGAAAAAATGAAAGCAAAAGAAAAAAATGAGTGATCAAAAAAACCCAAAACCCAAAACCCAAAACCCAAAACCCAAAACCCAAAACCCAAAACCCAAAACCCAAAACCCAAAACCCAAAACCCAAAAAACCAAAAACCAAAAACCAAAAACCAAAAACCAAAAACCAAAAACCAAAAAACAAAAACCAAAAAACAAAAACCAAAAAACAAAAAACAAAAAAACAAAAAACAAAAAACAAAAAACAAGAAACAAAAAAAGAATGAGGGCACCAAGTAGCAATAGCTGCAATGTGTGATGCTAAGAGCTTATGCAGGGCTTAGCACAGATCAACTGGGAAGGAATTCTCAATAAGCAGTAGTCCTGATTACTTTTGTATCATTATGTGAAATCAAACCACTGATGGCAGGAAAACTATGAAACATTTATTTAAATATGAAAATTTGACTTTTCCCATGAAAGTTATAATTGTTTATTATGTATTAATTCTATGTTGTGAGCGATAGAATTTTTTCTTTATATCACTATATTGATCTGCAAAATATATTTTTAAAAATATTGATATCTAGAAAGGTCTCTTACTTCTAAGTGTGTTCCTCTTAGTTTAAAATGCTATGAAATAATATTGTTTTGCATTCAGTAACATTTATATTTGATGTTTATTTGATTCCATGTTCTCACTATATTCCATAGAAAGATAACTGAATGTATCAATGGTTTAGCCAATGGAAAATTTTAGTACTTTTGATAATAATGATTAAGCATATCTATGAGAGCATTGCGTATCTCAAGTCAGCAGAACAAAACCAGAAAGCATTTGTTTCTAAAGCTAAAAAAGATTGTAATTGAAGTAATGAAGACCTCTTTATGTGTTCATAGGAAAAATATCATTGTGTTTATTGTAATAAAATCTAAATTCTTTTTCTATATTTTAATAAATCTTTAGAATGAATAGCTACTCCCAAATGGAAACCAACTTATCAAAAAACTATAAATATTTATAACCTGTGGATGGAAAATGAGCCACAATACCTATTAAATGGCTTCCTGGCCCTGTAATTCTCCCTTTGTTCATTAGTTTAAGTCTGTAGTTATTTTAAAATTCATTTTTTATGAGAGTAATAATTAGTAAAACATCAATAAGGAGTTTTGCATTGACTCTACATTACTTGGTACCTTATGTATTGGTATATAAAATTTATGGTTAGCTCCTAGAACAAAAACCATTTCTATGTTAAACTAGAAAGGTGATTCAATAGGCTCTTCAAAGTGATGTAGAGCATAAATCCTGAGGATTAAACTGTAATTCCAGGCTAAATTTTATTTCATAAGATTATCTCATTTATGAGAAAATGTTGTATATTTAATCCTTTGCACGGGAAGTACCATAAGTTTTTATGTTTTACACATAAGATAATTATTCTTTAATTACTGAAACCTAGTTCCCATTTTAACAATTATTACATGATTGTAGTAAGCCATAAAAATACATTTTTTTTTAAATTTGTGCAGTATATATAAGCAACAAAGATTTTTTTGATAATATTGAAAACTGTTTTCTAGGAAATCATAAAGGAAATAATCTAATAAAAATGTTTCTGTGTTAATGAGGAATTTTCTAATATTTATAAATGATTTCTTCACATATGCATTTTTAAGAGGTAAAGAAGCCTATTGAAAACAAGCCAGAAGTCAACAAATGTAAGGATACATTTATGAATTGCCATGAGTTAAAAACAAACAAACAAACAAACTATACTGCTTCCCATTAATTAAATTCTCTTGTCTTTCTGAAATTCTCAAAACAATATTATGTGTTGACATTTGGTCCTGTTGCTATATACTGTAATGCTAAATCCAATACGGGAAGGTCTAGACCTAAGATTGAAATTTCATATTTACAAGCTTTTGTAGTGCAAACCTTCTTCCTTAATTTAATATTATTAGTTAAATAAAATTTACTACAGCCAATTTCTGCAGAGATAAAGGTAAATGGATTTTTGAGTTACCTGATTGAGGGTGGAAAAGAGATGGGAGTGAGGTAGGAGAGGAAAGAAGAAGAGAGAAAAAAAGAGTAGAAATCTCTCATGAAAGGAGATGGACCAAAAGTACTGGGCCAGGAGAAATAGCAAGTATATGAGGTACAATGCTAGGTAGGTTGCCAGGCCAGAATTTAGAAGAGTAGGTTAGTGATTACTCTTAACTAATTGTCAAAAAAAAAAAAACCCCTATATTCTAAGTCTCATTTTTTGTAAGCTACATGGAGACAAGCATAAATTAGTCATACTACAAAATATGTTTGTCATTTCACTCATGAATCTATGCTGTCATTAAATACCAAATGATGTCACTAAATTAATAAATTGTCAGATCCTACTACAAAAGTTTATACTCAAAGAAACTGGGAAATATAGATGAAATGACTAATTTTCTAGTCAGATACCATGTATCAAAGTTAAATCAGGAGTAGGTAAAATATCTAAACTGTCCCGTATTCCATAAGGAAATAGAAGAAGTAATTAAAAACCTCACAACCAAAAAAGAGACCAGGGCCAGATGGCTTCAGCTTAGAATTCTATCAGCCGATCTAAAAATTAATAGCAACACTCCTCAAACTATTCCATAACATAGAAACAGAAGGAACACTGCTTAATTCATTCTGTGAAGCCACAATTACTCTGATACATAAGCCACACAAGGACCCAAAACAAAAAAGAGAACTTCAGACCAATTTTGCCTATAAATATCTATGGAAAAAATACTCACTAAAATGCTTGCAAACTGAATCCGAGAACACATCAAAACCATCATTCACTATGATCAAGTAAGCTTCATCCTAGGGATGCAAGATTGGTTCAACATAAGAAAATACATTAATGTAATCCACTATATAATTAAACTCAAAGAAAAAAAATCAAATGATCATTTCATTAGATGCTGAAAAAGCCTTTACAACACTTCTTCATGCTACAAGTATTGGAGAGATCAGAAATTCAAGGCCCATATCTAAAGATAATATAAGTAAGGTACATCAGACTAGCAGCCAATACCACTTTAAATGGAGAGATACTTGAAGCAAGCCAACCAAAATTAGGAAAAAGACAAGGCTGCCTACTCTCTCCCCATCTACTCAATATAGTACTAGCAGTTCTAGCTACAGCAATCAGACAACAAGAGGAGATTAGGGGAATACAAATTGTCAAAAAATAAGTCAAGGTATCATTATTTGCAGATAATATGATAGTATACATAAGTGAATCAAAACCAGAGAACTTCTACAGCTGATAAACAATTTCAACAAAACAGCTGGATATAAAATTAAACCAAATAAATCAGTAGCTTTCTTTTATACAAATGATAACCAAGCTGAGAAAGAAAATAGGGAAACAACAGCCAACACAACCGTCACAAATAATATAAAATATCTTGGGGTAACTCTAATCAAACAAGTAAAATATCTGTATGACAAGAATTTCAAGTCTCTAAAGAAAGAAATAGAAGAAGACCTCAGAAGAAAGATCTCTAATGCTCATGGATCAACAGGATTAACACAGTGAAAAATGTCCATCTTACCAAAAGCATCCTACAGATTCAATGCAATTCCCATAAAAATTCAATGCAATTGTTCAAAGACATGGCAAGAACAATTTTTCATTTCACATAGAAAAGCAAAAATTCCAGAATAGTGAAAAACATTCTCAGAAATAAATGAACCTCTGGAGAAGTACCCATTCCTGACCCCAAGCTGTATTACAAAACTAGAGTGATAAAAACTTCATGGTATATATCAGTATAAAGAACATGGACTGATCAAGGAAATAGACTTGAAGACCCAAAAATACACACACTTATGAACATTATTCTTTGAAAAGCCAAAAATGTACAATGGAAAAAGAAAAGCATCTGCAATAAATGGTCCTGGTCTAACTGGCAAGTTATATGTAGAAAAAGTAAAATAGAGCCATATTTGTCACCTTGCACAAAGCTCAAGTCTAAATGAATCAAGGACCTGAGCAGAAAACCAGATACACTGAATCTAATAGAGGAAAAAGTGGGAAAGAGCCTCAAACTCATTGACACGGGGAAAAACTTTTCTAAACAGAACTCTAATGGCTCAGGTTCAAAGATCAAGAATTGATAAATGTGACCTCATGAAACTGGAAAGCTTCTGTAAGGCAAAGGACATAGTCAATAGGAAAAATCAGCAAACTAAAGATTGGGAAAAAAAATCTTGACTAACCCCACATCTGATGGAGGGCTAAGAAAAATGCAAATCAAAAGACCAGAGTCTTTTGGCTCCACATCACATCAATCAGAATAGCTAAGATTAAAAACTCAAGTGACAGTAGATGTAGGCAAGAATGTTGAGAAAGAGGAACTTTCCTCAATTGCTAGTGGAATTTCAAGCTGGTACCACCTCTCTGGAAGTTCATCTGGGAGTTCCTCAGAAAATTGGAAATAGTTCTACCTGAAGACCCTGGCATATACCCAAATGATACCTCACTATACCACAATGACAGTTACTCTACTATGTTCATATCAAACTTACTTGTAGCATCCAGGTGCTGGAAACAACAAAGATATCTCTCAACAAAAGAATGAAAACAAAAAAATGTGATTTGTTTATACAATGGAATAGTAGTCAGCTGCTAAGAGGGAGGGCATCATGAGTTTTGTGGGCAAAATGATGGAACTAGAAAATATCATTCTGAGTGAGGTAACTCAGACCCCAAACAGCATGTATGGTATGTACACACTAATAAGAGGATGTCAGCCGAAAATGTACAGAATACCCAGAATACAATGCAAAGAACTCAGGAAGGATATCAAGCTGAATGCCCAAGTGAGGATGCCTCAATTTCACTTGGGAGGGAAACTAAACCAATCATGTGAGGGAGAGGGAGGGAGACAAGGGTGAAAAGGAACACGATCAGATATAGGGGGTAGGAAGACAGGAGAAAATCCCTAAGGGCCAGTAGAATGAATGGAATTATGCAACCTCAGGAGTGGTAGGTGGTAGAACTCTCCAGAAATTATCATAGACCCGGAAGGGACCTTAGATGACATGCCCAACAGTGGGGAGAGGGAACTTGTAGTGTCCACCTGTAGCAGAAAAACAATTCATTAAGTGGAGAGATGGAGTCGCCATCCCAAGAACAAAAACTGCTGACCCAGTATTGTTCTTATCTCAAAGAACTGCAGAAATAAAAACGAAGAAGAGACTAAGGGAACGACAGTCCAGGGACCAGCCAAATTTGGACTCTATATCAAGGAAAGGCCCCAAGGCCTGTTACTATTACTGATGCTATTGTGTGCTTACAGACAGGAGACTAGCATGGCTGTCCTCCAAGAGACCCAATAAGCAGCTGACTAAGACACATGCAGATACTGAAACCCAACCAATGGACTGAAGTCAGGAACCCATGTGGTTGAGTTAGGAAAAGGCTGAAAGAAGCTGAGAAGAAGAGACACCATAGGAAGATGAGCAATCTTAAGTAACCTGGGGTCCTGAGATCTCTTAGCAACTGAGCCTCCAACCAGGCAACATACACTAGCTGATATGATGCCCCTGACATATATACAGCAGGGGACCACCTTGTCTGACCTCAGTGGGAGAAGATGTGCCTACTCCTTGAGAGATCTGAGGCCACAGGGAGTAGGGAGGTCTCTTGGGGTTGGGACATCCCCTTGAAGACAGTGAGTAGGAGGAATGCAATAGGAAATTGAGGGAAGGCGGACTTGGAGTGGGACAATGACTACATTGTAAAAACAAATAAATGTAAATCAGTAAGGAGGAAACATTTGAATGCAAATAAATGAGATAGCCAATCAAAAATTAGGAAAAAATAAAAATAATAAAAAATTGATATAAAGCCTCATAAGGCAATATATGGATTCAGAAGATGTTTGGAAACTCTTTGCTTAGAATAAAGAAAATAGATGTCTAGTATTATTAGGCTTCCATCTTGTTTGATTAGAAACTCCAGGTCAGTTAGCAGATATTCATTTCAAATCAGTGATCAAAGAGCATCAACATCCTCCCTCAAGAAGACAACATCCTCCCTCAAGAAGACGGCATCCCAAGAAGTTCACCTTCACTTAGAGGAGTGGGGTTTTTTTCCCCAAAATGTTGAGTTTTCAAACACTGCAGATGAATATTAAAGTTAAAATAAATTTATCTGGAAAGATTACAATATTTTAAATAGAAATCCCACTTCTCAGGAGCTGCCTCCAGTGAAACCCCAGGATAAAGAAATGCTGGGGAAATCTAGGTTATTGGGAATTAAAACTCCATTCATTATGACCCTTGATTTAATTTCCCATAACGACCATGACAAACTTTCATTACACTGACTGGAGTCAAGAATGCATCTAGCTAAATTTTCTTTCTCTTGTGCTTTATGAGTGGTCAGCTTTACTTGGCTCCTTACTCTTTTCCCACAGAGGCTGTACCTGCTTTGTTTTGGTTTTGGTTTGGCTTTGCTTTCTTTTTTAACGATTTGATAAAAGTTAGGTTTATCAACTGAGAAAATATCTCCATATGACTGGACTTTAGGCTGTGGAACACTGTCTTATTTAATACTGATTGATTTGGGAGGGCACAGCTCGTTGTGAGAGTTGTGGCCACCACTGGGCAGATGGTGCTGGGGTATAGAATAACACAGGCCAGGAAAAAGCAAGCCAAAAAGCAACATTTGCACACAGCTTCTGTTTCAGTTCTTGCCTTCAGGTTGTTGACTTGAGTTCCTGCCCTGACTTCGCTTACTGATGTGACCTGAGAGTTGCAAAATAAAACAAACACAGTCCCTTAATCCCCCCAAAATGAGTACCATTAAAATAAACAATTTAATATCAAAATCTTCAGAAATGTCAAATTATTCATTCACATATAACTGTACTGATTTCTATTCATACCTGTCATAGTGATTTACTGAATTACTAATTTTTACATGATACTCACTTCAAATTCCTTTTCACAAAACAATCTCTCTATATATTTTTAAGACAATATCAATAGAAAGAATTATTGAAAGCTTTATTTTTTGGCCAAAATTACATGATAATAATATAATGTATACCAACTCTGTATTTCACAAAAAAGGCAGATTGCAATAAAACAAAATATGCTCATTTTGCAAGAATAGACTGTGATTTAGAAAATTTAAACTAAATGCAACAATAATATGACTATATGATGGTGAAAGTAAAAAAGTGGAGGTGCTGTACTCTTCTCTGTTGTTCCTCATAAATGTCAAAAATATTTTCTTCCTTGCCCCAGAATCATAGACCAAGTTTTTAAAATATCAACAATATTTGAAAGTGATACATTTGTGAATCTACCCAGCAACTATTTTCACTAGTGAAAATCTAACTTTCTTTAATGCCAGAAGTTCTAAAACTGTTTTACATTTAAAGAAAAAAAAAGTTTGAATAAGCGGCTGAGTATAGGAGTCAGGAACTGAGAATTTGACAAGGTGTCTTTCAGCACTTAACATTTAGTATCAGTGCCACTAGGTAAAGTATTTGCTTGTACAGCAAAAAAAATTAGCAATTCAAAAAGATCAAGATTTGCTTCAAAACTTTTTATGATACTTAATAAAATCAGAAAGTTAAGTATACAGAAATTGCTTCAGAGGAATTATATATATAAAAGTAAGTACAAATACAAGATTATACATATACATACAAACATACACACACACACACACACACACACACACACACACACACACACACACACACAC
>JANHMN010000001.1:99394789-99417878 GCA_030674055.1 Rhabdomys pumilio
TGTGTGTGTGTGTGTGTGTGTGTGTGTGTGTGTGTGTGTGTGTGTGTTTAGCATGGACAAAATGGGTAAAAATGAATAATCCTGTAGAAAATACCACATAAGGCCATGTGAGACCATTGAGGATCAGGAGAAAAACAATAGCAGTATATCAACAAGAATTAACAGAAACTAAGCAGGTATAGTCAAAAGGACATCCACAATGGTACAACTATAGCTCCGTGTCACTGTGAGTGCTATGAATTTTCTAAACTTTAGTTTGTGCATAATTTATTTCACTCTTCTTTCAGTCATTATGTATTAGAACCTTCAGTCATCTTTCAGCCTGGACCTCATTGCATTGCCCAGTTGGTCTCCCTCTCCCCAAAGTCATCCAGCAAGAACTATCCTCGTATGTTTTTGTTCTTGGGTAAAGACCCACTCCAGTCTCTGTAGCTTGTGCTGATCTTGCTCAGCTTTCAACCAGGTGAACTCTGAGACACTCTTGATTGTTTTTCACTACAAAGCACAGATACCAACCTGTCCTCATCCAGAACAAGTGTTGCTTTAAAAAGTGTCTAAAAGTTCAGACAATTCTGAAAAAATCCTTATTTATAATGTTTATTCTCATTTTACTATGGATAATTTAAGGGCACAAGAATTGTATTGCATCTTAAAAGTCTCCAGAATTCCAAAAGATGAGTTATGCTTGGATGGCATAGTTTTCTGTACAACACTAAGAAATTAGCCATTGCTTATTAAGACTACTTTTTTCCTCCCCATTCCTAAAAATTATGCAGCCCTGACACTTGGTGTGAAGCTAAGCAACAATATAACTTATTGCTAAGTCTCTCAATATTTCCAGCAAAGCCTAAAGCCTACAACTTTTCCATGAGTAGGTATTTACAAAATGAAAATTATTTATTGGCCTCAAATCTATTTTGAGGATGCCTTGGAGGGTAGGGCTGTTGTGGATAATGAAAGATAAGTTCTACAGATAGAACACATTTTACTTTTAAGATTCAAGATCCAAAGAGCATAAATCCTCATGTGTGGTATGGAAGGCAAATCTTTTAAATCTATTTTGGCATTGATTTTTCACTATACTGCTCGTTCCTGTTCTTAAAGAGAAATGATTTTCTCGCAAAGCACATCCATAATGACTCTTAAAATGTCACACATAAAAAAGTAGTTACAATTACTTGAAGCATTTAAAAATTTCAGTAGTCAAATGTACCAGATACTGTCAAGATGTAATCTGAAATGTAATCGTTTTACCACAAAATTCTTTCTTTTGTGTACCCACTAGACTGATATTAAAAGATTTTAAGGAAAACTGGTTTTAGGATTTTGGTCCTATACTAAGGGAGTTCTTAAATAAACACTTCCTCAGTCTCATTTTATGAAATGGGTGGGTGTGAAATTAGTACTCTGTATCCAGACAATGAGAGTAAAGAGAATTCACATATGCAAGGTTTTTAGAGACATACCTGGTACATATGAGCTAGAAGAAATGTGAATATTTTTATTGCACTGACATAAGTAGAAAATATGATAATGCATGTGCACATGTAAATTTTATGCAAATAAGCCTATAGAAGAACTACCAAATGTTTATGAACAAATTTATACATACAACATTGAAATCTGTTCTTAAATATATATTCTCAGCATATAAAGAATTATGAGGGAGTAATATTCAGAACCTTGTGGGTGTTAGTTATTTGGGAGAAGAAAATTATATTATTCAATATTCTCTAAAATAGAAGTCATAATAAAGGAAAAACAGCCATTATAATGTGTTTCAGTAAGGGCATGTTTTGTTTAAGTTGAATAAGAGCTATTTAAAACTTTAAAGTGTGAAATTACCCTTGGCCTTTGAAGTGGTAGTTTAATGTAAATGTAAGAATTAAAAGGTGACTAGCCATGTATTACTTTTTCACATTTGTCAGCTTAATCCAGCCGGGTAGTTTAGAAATTCTGTCACAGATGTCTGAAATTGTTAAAATTAGCATGTTTTATCTGCAGAATGCAGAATGTTCATTTACATAAAATTGGTTCATTTCTAACACAATGTAGCTATAAAAATATGTTTTTATAAAATATATTGAAGGTAGTTGAAACAGTTTATGGGGGAATTTATTTAGGAGAAAATATAGTAGCCTGTCTGATGAATCTCCAGGATTTTCCCTAGCCAGATGTCCATTTTCTTAGTTGTAAAAGGACATTGAACACTGGTTTGAAGTAAAATGTTTTCATTGTTATACTAACTTAGTGAAATATAAAAGCTTATTAGCAACTAAGTATTCACATCAAGCTGATTTCACGTACTATAAAATTGTAGACTAGCCATCTCCAACAGTACAGTGGGCTCCAGACATGCAAATTTATTACAGGTCATCTTGAATACTTCTACATTTAAAACTTCTAACAAGTCAGATACTTTCAAAATTCATGTGTATTTATACATTTCTATAAAAAAAATCATCGAGGTAAAAAATACAAAGAATGTAATAAATCTATCGATAGAATGGGAAATTATGCAAAGAAAATAGCATTGATCAAGGAAACAAAGGTGATTTCAATCTACAAATTGACATAATTTTAACATAATTTAAAAACTACATTTTTAAAAATATACATTTGCAGAAGTAAAGTCTGTTCACAAATATTTGGGTATCTTCTAAAATTAGAATGTACAGTCAGACACATAGGTAAAATTTTCATTTTATAATGAATATTCATGAAAGAAAGAAAGCCTACCCCTTAGGGTAAAGGCTGACAACTGACCACCATTTATACATGCTGTGAAAGGAAAAATCAGTTTTCTTCAGTAGAGTGACTCTGCTCTGCTTATATCAACCATTGCAGACAGGCCTCACATTCAGGAGTGCTTGACCAACTTGTAATGGATATCACAATTTTTGTTTGTTTGTTCATTTGTAATGCTTGTATTTAGTTACAGTTTAGTGGGGGGTAGGCAAAGGGGGATGTAGTTTTATTTTATTTTCTTGGTTTGAGCAGGTTTTGTTGTTTTGGGTTTTGTTTGTTTGAAGAAAAAAACCTAAGTGGGCTAAATATATATATAGAGAGAGGGTCTGGAAGGACATGGGGAAAAAGATATAATTAAAAATACATTTAAAATTAAAAGTGGACCTAAAAATAAGATATATGATGAAAAGGAATATAAAGTTCTCAACTGAGGAAACTCAAATGGCTGAGAAGCACCTAAAGAAATGTTCAATCAACACCCTTAGTCATCAGGGAAGTACAAATCAAAACAAGCCTGAGATTCCATCTCATACCACTCAGAATGGCTAAGATCAAAAACTCAGGTGATAGTAGATGTTGGTGAGGATGTGGAGAAAGCAGAACACTCCTGCATAGTTGGTGGGATTGCAAGATGGTGCAACCACTCTGGAAATCAGTTTGGTGGTTCCTCAGAAAACTGGACATAGCATTACCTGAGGACCCAGCTATACCACTCTTGTGCATATACCCAGAAGATGCTCCAACATATAACAAGGACATGTGCTCCACTATGTTCATAGCAGTCTTATTTATAATTGCCAGAAGCTGGAAAGAACCCAGTTGTCCTTTAACAGAGGAATGGATACAGAAAATGTGGTACATTTACACAATGGAGCTATTAAAAACAATGAATTCGAGAAATTCTTAGGTAAATGGACGGAACTAGAAAATATCATCCTGACTGACATAACCCAATCACAAAAGAATACACATGGTATGCACTCACTGATAATTAGATATTAGCCCAGAAGCTTGAAATACCCAAGATTCAACTCACAGACCACTTGAAACTCATGAAGAAGAAAAACCAAGTGTGGGTGCTTCAGTCATTCTTAAAAGGAGTAACAAAATACTCAGGGGAGCAAATATAGAGACAAAGTGTTGGACAGAAACTGAAGGAGGGGCCATCTGGAGACCATTTCACTTGGCTATCCATCCCATGTGCAGTTACCAAAGGTAGATGCTGACGTGGATATCAGGAAGTGCATGCTGACAGGAGCCTGATATAGCTCTCTCCTTAGAGGTCTGCCAGAGTCTGACATATTCAGAGGTGGATGCTCACAGCTAACCATTGAACTGATCAAGGGGTTCCCAATGGAGGAGTTAGGGAGAAGACTGAAAGAGCTAAAAGGGTTTGTGGTCCCATGAAGAAAGCAACAATACCAACAAACCAGAGCTCCCAGAGTCTAAACCACCAGCCTGGGAACATATAGGGAGAGACCCATGGCTCCAACTGTATATGTAGGGGAGGATGGCCTTGTTGGGCATAAATGGGAAAGGAGATTCTTGGTCCCATGAAGGCAGAACACTGAGTGTGGGGGAGTTCGAGGGTTTGGAGGTGGGATGGGGGGTCAGTGGAGACACATCCTCATAAAAGCAGGAGAAGGGAGGATGGAATAGGGGGTTCCTGAGCGGGAGAGAGAAGAATGGGCTAAGTGGATAACATCTGAAATGTAAATAAAATATTCAATTAAAAAAAGAAAAAGGAATATGAGTTAAATAAAAAGCTTTTAAGTTATAGTCCATTAGTATATTATAGATTATATACAGATTATGTATTATATATAAGCATATATAATATATATGTTATAGATATTTATATACACACATATATATAAAATATATATATATATATATATATATTTATATGATACATACATATATGATAAAAACATAAATAATGACATATCTAGGTAATATTACTTATACTTACATACACTGATTTTGTAATGTATAGTAGGTTTGCATTACATTGGCTTTACTCTAGTTCATTGAACTTGACAGGAGCATACAGGATTATTTAAAGAAATGAGCAACAACAATGTTCTCAGTAGCTGTGACTGTGTGAGATGCAAGTTCAGATCATGCTGCAAACTAGTGTGGAAAATCACACCTCTGAGCAGTCTCTGTGAGCTGTACAGTTCATCTTTGAGTTGATTTTATACACTTGTGAGAATGCATTACACACACACACATACACACACACACACACACACACACATTCATTTCTAAGCATTTTTTCTACAGTGTCAGGAGAATTAATTTCAGATGGTTACATGAAAGTTATTTATTATTTATGCCCACTTAAAGGTAATGCTAAAACACTTTCTCTTTCAAATTATTCTTTTTTAATTTTCGGTATTACTCGCTTGCTTTCAATGAGGGCCCTCTATGTAGTATTGTAAGTGTTTTATCTTCCCAGGACTAGATAATTTTGACTTTTAGTTTTCCAATTTGGTAGGTTTTTATTGTATTTTATTGACCACAATAAACATTATAACCATTGTGTGTTCTTTGAAAACTGTATTGATTTCAGATACTAGTAAAACAGGAAACTGAGAAGATGATAATTAAAATTAGATTTGTAAGGTCAACCCAACATCTCAATGGGTAATGTGATTAAAACCAATTCTGATGACCTGAATTCAATACCAAGACCCCACAAGGCCAACATGATACCTCCAAAAAGTATTCAGTGGCATGTACTTGCTCACACATATCTCTTTGTTCACATACTACAAACACATAATAAATAAACAGATAAAGAGATGCCTATAAAAATAAATAAATACATGTAAGTGAAATTAAATTTATTAATTATAAAATTAGAGAAACCAAAATCTAAATTCCAGTTGCTTTCACATGTGCAGTTTGGAGTAAGCAAACATTGCAAATACTACTCCCAAGAGCTTTTCTTTACTGCATTTACAGTGCACCTGCAATCATTTGTGTGAAGTTCACATGACTGTGATTATGTTGAAAAATTAAGCAACTGAAGATATGTTTTAAAAAGTATTAATTTATTCAAATGATGCAGAGTATTTAAGTATGAATTACTGTTCTTTCGTAATAAACTTATGGTATTCTTTGAGGTAGTTAGGATACATAAAACAATAAATTTAGAGTTAACAATATATTACATATTCTGAAAAGTAAAAAAATAGAAAACATATATAAAATTGTATAGGCTCTGTAAGGAAACTTCAGGCAAAGACATGACTGCACCAAGATTCAATGTGATGACTGTGGGCACAACACATGTTGTAAGATGAGAGTAAACAATATCTTGTGCTATGTTTAACATCCCAGAATTCCACTTCCCTTAATATTTGAAGAATGCTCACAGAGTCTCATGATTTAATAGAACTCAACTCTGTAACAACTGTAACAATAAGGAAGGAGTGCAATGGTGTCTAAAGTCCACAAGTGAGACTGTCCTATTTAGTTTGATGCACCACCAATGTGTTCAGTAAATATATTGAGTCAAGACTGCAGTCTTTTCAGTCTTTTCTGTACCTGTAATGTTTATAGTACAGAGGAAGCTCATTGAGTGTACCTTCAATCTATTCCACAGGTTCACAAGAACTTAGATTTCACTCAAACTAACATTCTTTTCTGTTGCTTTTTAAGGGAGACTCATTATTCTACAATGGCATATTTTTTAGCATGGTATTAATAAGAAGAAAGGTCAGAGAGTGGGTGCTTCCATCATTCTTAGAAAGGGGAACACAATACTCACAGGATCAAATATGGAGACAAAGTGTGGAGCAAAGACTGAAGGAGCAAAGTGTGGAGGACAAAGTGTGGAGCAAAGACTGTGCTATATAGGGATCCATACCATATATAGTGATGAAACCCAGACAGTATTATGGATGCCAAGAAGTGCATGCTGACAGGAGCCTGATATAGCTGTCTCCTAAGAGGCTCTGCCAGAGCCTGACAAATACAAAGGGGATGCTCCCAGCCAACGACTGGACTGAGCACAGGGTCCCCAATGGGGTCCCCAATAGAGGAGTTAGAGAACAGACCAAAGGAGTTGAAGGTGTTTGCAACCCCATAAGAAGAACAATATCAACCAACCAGATGCCACCAGAGCTCCCAGGGGCTAAACCAGTAGTCACATGTAGGGACCCATGACTGCAGCAGCATATGTAG
The DNA here is from genome assembly GCA_030674055.1 of Rhabdomys pumilio. Lineage (NCBI taxonomy): Eukaryota > Metazoa > Chordata > Mammalia > Rodentia > Muridae > Rhabdomys > Rhabdomys pumilio. The sequence goes on from JANHMN010000001.1 coordinate 99,401,732, forward strand.
CAGAGGATGTCCTTGTCAGGTATCAATGGAAGGAAAAGCCCTTGGTCTTGTGAAGGCTCGATGCCCCAGTGTTAGGGGAATGCCAGGGAGGGGAGGCCGGTGTGGGATGGGGTGGGGAGAGTGAATGGGATAAGAGGTTTTCAGGGAGGGGAGAACCAGGAAAAAAGATAACATATGAAATGTAAATAAATAAAATATCCAATAAAAAATACAGCTAGAAAACTCAAAAATAATTTTCTTAATTTTCATAACTAGTCAATATGGAGGCAAACATTTCCATACTCATGATACTTTAATATTAGCTCCAAGCTCTCAAATTCTAGCTTTCAATTTGGTCTTTACATAATTGAAATTCCTTAAAGAAACATTTGAGTATATTTGTGAATAGAGATGATAAAAGCAAGTTCCATGTAACTTGAAAACTTTAGGTCCTTAAGCCACACTTATTCATCCTACTGATTCAAACTTATTTCCAGGATAATTCTTGCCACAAATGATTCAGAAAGACAGGTTGACCACTGCTTATTTTATTCTCTTTAAAAAATAATAATAACTTTCTGGGAAGAAGATTTTGGTTTCATTACATTTGACTCAATATGTGGGAACTGGTATAAAAAAGGTATGAACTTTCTGTGAACCATGGCTAGGACAGAGTGCTGAATGTTTTCACTGGGCAGTGTTCTCCAAAGTGTTGCAGAAAATATGGTAAGTGAGTTCACTTATAAGAAAGAACATGAAGAGGATTCCCTGCCATGCCCACATAGTCTGTGGGAAAGGCAAATGCTAAATGCCCAGGAGGGTTAGTCTTAGCTCTTTTCACATGACATAATACACGACATCAGTTGTTTTCCCTCCTGGTACTTGTACACACTTTAGCAATCTATAATTGTCCTTTCATGTTTTGATCACTTTAAATTTAATAAAAATGAGAAGTCCTTTTTTGTGCTGCTACTCTTGAGATCAAAAATGTTGAGTTCTTTGGTACCTCACTCAGATATGTATGACATATCCTTAAATCTGCAAGACTGAGGTTTGCTGTCTTTGGAGCTGGGTGATGCCAATATTTTATTCATTACAAAAGAAAGCCTAATATTAACTAATATCTAATAATTTAGAGTTATATTTAAGATTTTTGGATTTTTCTTGAAAGGTTCAATATTCTTATAAACTGACTGGACCAGTGTTAATTCTTGCTTAGACCAGGAATAAAGGATCATCATTAGAGTACCCACCCCAACCTCACCTATACCAGTGAAACATGGTCCTTTGTCAGGCTTGGTCTTTGGGAATTTGGAATACCACTGATATAGACAAATCTTGTTGAATTAAGTTTTTCTATTTTTCCAAATGGAATGACTTTTCAATTCCTCTTTACTTGTGTAAGGCCTATAGATTTTGTTTTTGTTGTTGTTTTTGTCTTTTTTATTTTTATTTTGCTTTTGTTTTCTTGTTTTTTTGCATGCAGTTGTGTGAACTACTTTTCTGCTCATTTTGAAGTATGTATATAAACTAAGATTTATTTTCAATGAATATTTACAGAGAATAAAAGCAGTTATGAAAGTGACTCTGAGCCCTTTTCTATCCTTCTTTCACAGATATGTGATATTAGTAACTCAATTTAATGATATCAGACATATTTATACAGATAATTTTTTAACTTTCTACAATTGTCAGATTACTTTAAAATCTGTAAGGATGACTTCCATAACACTTTTATTGATTGTTTTCTAATTTTTGTACACTATAAAATATTAATAGCGCTAGTGTGAAAGGTTGTCTTATAATGACTTAAAGCATTGCCCTTCTGGTATACCAAGCTTCTTTGTTCTCATTATTCCTAAATCAAGCTGTCTTGTCAGGAGAATTTTAATGAGATGCTAATGGATCCATTGTTCTTTTCTTCTAAACCTGTCTCACATTAATATGCAAATATATTGAAGCTAATGAAATAAAATTACTACAAAATTCAGTTAACTTGATAAAAGATAATTATTTTGTGATTTTTTTTAAGTTAGTAAGTACATGTAGATAGGCTGGATTCAAAGAATGCAAATTTCATTGGAATAATGAAATTATACCTGAGATAGGATTTTCAGATATTCATTAAAATGTGTTAGATTTCTTTTATTTTTAAATCTAAAATTTTCAAAAATTTTTGAAAAGTAGTTAACGTATGTTTTTTAACTTGCCTACCTAGCATTGAAAAAAAAAATCAAATTCACAATTCTATTACTGTCAAATATTTTCAGATCCAGAAAATTGTAAAAATGTATTAAATGGTACAGCCATAATATTTGAGTTTGTGTGTGTGTATAAATATTTATATTTATCTTCCTCTTTATTTCTTTACATAGCATTAACTTGGTGACTTTCTATTCTTGTATATCACTAAAGATAATCATTACAAAGAATTAACCATAGTATCTAAGTTGTCAATGCCTTCAAGGATAGAGATGCATGTCTAAATGGTGTAAAGTGAAGCCTAGTCTTGCTGAAAGTGTTGGGTCTTTGTTCTGAACCTGGAGGGTATTTTCTCCCATAAGTCACCCCTTACTACAGGGTCAGAGTTCTAAGAGTTGTGAAGCACAGGTCAAATAAAGGTGTTCATAAACAGAAGGCTGCTATACTACAGATCAATGAGACATCCCTTTCCAATCAAATTTGTCTGTAAGTATTCTCTGTAATTTTTCCTCAGTTCTTATACGTAAAGCCCTTTAACTGACAGAATTCTGCTGTGGCATATCTGCTATCACCTTATGTCGCTGTTACTTACATAGCCCCCTTTATGCATTTTGTATGAGTAAATTGTGCTTGCAATCTTTAATTATATCTATGGTAATTTGATAATAAAATATTAATAATTCAAAATGTAGAGAGATGGGAATATAAGTTATTAGGAGGAAAGATAATTAAAATACAGTAAAATTAGAACTAAATAAAGCCCTGGTCATAATGGGAAACTGCAGCATAAGAATAAATGTTACTGAATCTTATTGGAAGTTCTGGCCATATTATCTGTATTATTTTTATTAACAAGCCAAGTAATCAAAAAAGTATTTTCCTAGGAATGAAATCTGAATTTTAATGATTAATAAAAATAGCTAATTGAAGTGTGTTGGCTGCTCTTCTATAGTACAAATTAGTTAAATCTTTACAATGTCTTGCTTAAAATATAAATGAAGGCCTGGCTTGGTATGATTTCATAGTAGTTACATGTACTTGTTGATTTGTTGTTGCTGTTGTTGTTTTGTTCTGTTATTTCAGAGAACACAGGTTTGTTCCATAACACCCAGAAGGTAGCTCTGAACTGTCTCTAACTCCAGTTCCAAAAAGAATCCATTTACTTCTTCAGGTCTATAATCATCCTCAGTGTTATAGGTCACCAGATGGCAGACATAAAAAGAAAAAAATATTCTGTCTGTCTCTCTGTCTCTGTCTCTGTCTCTCTGTCTCTCTCTGTCTCTCTGTCTCTCTCTGTCTCTGTCTCTCTCTCTGTCTCTCTGTCTCTCTGTCTCTCTCTCACTCTTTGTGTGTGTGTATGTATGTGTATGTGTGTGTGTTGTTACTGGGTTTAAACTATGAAGATTGCACATGTTAATCCAGTGCTCTACTACCAATCTGTTAACCCAGGTCAATTTACTATTTTAATTTCATTGACATGTTTTAGATAATGAAGAAATCTAAACCAAAGCAAACAAATATTCATATATATATGAATTTTTCCTTAAGAATATATATATATATATATATTCTTAAGGAAAAATGATGTATATACTCAAGTTTGACTGTAGGGTGCTGCAAGTGATAATGTATCCAAAAGTGATTCCTAAGAATATGTCATTTAGGAACAGCAAGTACTTTGACAAGTCTGCTAATTTATCAACTTACAAATGACTCTTGGGTGTAGCATGTGAACATATGAGTCGGGGCATATGCCTATGTGCTCAAATGTTGCTGGCCCTTCTTTTTGAAAATCACATAGTAGCAATGAACAAAGACATGAAGGACTTTAACTTTAGGCTCATTTTTAATTGTAAAAACAATGGTTAAGAAGATAACTAAATTTATAGTTAGAAAAGTTGTTATGTGTAAAGGCAACAATACAACACTGATAAAAGACAGAGTCTTCAGACTAGGATGCTTTGGGTATGACTGAGTAAATTCCGAAGGCTGTGCAGTGTCAGCCATCAAACTGCGAGGAGGCATTCTAGTTCAAGTTATATTAACTGATGGTGCCCTGAGGTGAAAGATTGCCAAGATAACTAAAAGGAAAACCAGAAAATTCCAGGGTCTGAGCCACAAAGGTGAACCTAATGGAGAAACAAGTCAGATGTGCAGTAAAGGACTCACAGGATGAACCATAGGACTCCTTACATTGTTTTAATTCTTCTCTCATACATATATCCTGGCAAGACCCTCTCTTTCTCCATTCCTCTCATTCCCTAAACCGACGATCTACTGCTTCTTTCCCTTCAAAAAAGAGCTGCCCTTCCAGTGATATCAATTGACTACAGCATAACAAAATGCAATAAGACTAGGCCCAAACCCTTATATAGAGGGTTGATGAAGCAACCTAGGAAGATAAAAAGTGTCACAAGAGCAGGGAAAAGAGTCAGAAACCCGTCTCCACACCCACTTTTAGGTATCCTACGAAAACACCCAGCTAAATAATAACAGCATACATGCAGAGAACCTAGTGCAGACCTAGGCATCATTGAACCACCTTAGCAGGGCTTTTGTGGACTCACAGAGACTGAAGCAGCCATCATAGACTTTCTAATCTTTAATAAGATGCGAATTGATAGAGAAAGCTAAATAGAGAGACAATATATATGCTACTGAATTTAAATAAATCACTAAGGCAACTAGTTTAGATAGATTTGCCAAGATACGGACACTAGTTACAAACAAAGCTGTTCTCTGAGAAACAGATACAAGAAGCTTCTTGAAAAGTGGCAGGAATCTGCATTCAGGTGAAGGATCCAATGGTAAAGATTTATTGACAAGTTGAGTAAATGAATTGTGAACTCAGATACACATATTTTTAAATTATTGGCGAGAATGTGCCCTGCCAAACATTAACCTCCTGGGATCCAGGACTGCACCATTGATTATCTCTGCCAGTTAATTTTTTTCTTTAGCACACCTGATAAATAATTACCTGACATTTAATATGTGTCAGGTGTTCTGTAGGCACTGAGGGCATAGCTTAACTCAAATAGATTTTTAAACCAGCTGCTCACAGAAGAAGAAATAAAATAAAATGGGCTATAGCAATATTTGGACATGGGGAATTATAGCATGAAATGTAGTCCTATTCGAAGAATGAGCAAAGAATGAACTTCAAAAACACAGAAAACATATGTTCTGTTCACAAGTGTAAAGCATTTTGTGAATAGTTCTTCCCATCTAAAATAGACTGTACCAAGAAAGATAGGAACAGTTATCTCAAAGGCATCCTATGTCTGACTTAAAGGAAGGCCACAGAACTTTAAAGTAAACCAATGAAAATGTTATGTAAATCATCTGAAAAAAAATAGAGAACATTTTTTTCCAGTCAAAACTTCACCAGATTAAAAATGTTGTGATCTTATTTTAAGGTCCTTCATCAATGGGGAAAAGTTTCATCTCACAAATTAAGAGTGAATCTAAACTTTCCAGTCCTTCAAATATCAAATTCACCTTTTATCTCCTTTCTGGATACTCAGTTTCAGGATGTTTTGTTATTTTATTTATTTATATTTTTTTGGAGTTTATTGTCTGTGAGCTATGGGTTATTTGGAACTTCTCATAGGTTTTTATTTGTTTGTTTGTTTGTTTTAATAAATACAGACAAACTCTATTAGTTACCTTGTGGCTGTGATCAAATCTTTAACTAGAAGCAAGAAACTTAAGGGAAGAGTTCCAGTCAATCTTAAATTTGGAGCAAGTGTGATCAGTTCTTGCCTAGATGGTACTAGATGGTGCAGAAGTATACGGGAAAAGAATACTCATATCTCAGCTCACATACTTGATTCTTTAATATTTGCAGATATTTATTATGTTTGCAATGGTGTTTGTGCATTTTATGAGCAGAATTTGAAAAGTGTATTTGATGAATATAAACTAAAATGTAGTCCTATTTTCCTCTGAATATTTTCTCAAATATTTCCTTATTATTATTTTAAATTATATTAAATAACTGTTATGTAAGTATGTATTTAGAATATATTTGAAGATTCCATAGATATAATTATTTAAAGTTCATGTTAGTAATATGATGTTTCAAAAATTATAATTGGTTTAACATAAAAGTATGAACAGGAGGTTTTCCCAAACACAGTTGCAGGGTCATATTTGAAAATACATTTTTATAATTGAAACTGATTCATCATTGTGCACATAAAGTATTTATTTCATTATTTTTAAAATATACATTACTCATTAGACTGTTATATAATATGTATAAATAAAATGAAAAAGACAATGTTTTGTTTCTATTTGGATATCCGAGCTTTCCAATGTTTACATATACATTAAATTATAGTGAATTATTTACTTTAATTTAAAAATAAATTCCAGCTAATATAACTATCTATTTCCATTCTTCTGTATATTAAAATAACTTAATTATATAGTTCATATAAACAGATAGGTGGGTATATGAGCATTTGAATAAATGAGCATAGAGACTAAAAGAGGATGTCATACTCCTAGGAACTAGAGGTACGAAAAACTATGAGCAACTCTACAGGTTGCTGGGAACTGAACTCAGATTCTCTGTAAAAAAAAAAAGTACACATCCTGAGTTGAAGATCCATTAGTCTATTGTTTGCTCCCAATTTTTAGTCTTCTGCACTGGGACATGCAAATGATAGTTAATTTTATCATTTGAATACCCATATTAAATAAAACATAATTACTTCTAACTACTAAATATATATGTTTCATTTTTATGTTATGTTTATATATTTAAAAATACGCAAAGTTATATTTTTAAACGATTATTTTGTGATAGAGATTAAAGCCAAGCATTAATTTATTTTTAGGAATATAATTTAAGTTTTCCCATTCAACTGCAAGCCAACAGTTCAAATGCAAACCATCTTGTAAAAAATGATTTTATACTGTGCTACAAGTATTTCTTTCTATATATATTAAACATATGGTAGCTATTTAATATCAGGAAACTTTTCACATATTAGAACCATGTTTTCATATTTAATGCATATTTTCATATTCATTAACCATCCTCTTTCTGTAATCTTGGCAAATGTACTTTATAGTCATCTCTAATTCATCGCACCAAATTAAAAAAGGGGGGAGGAGACTCTTGATTTAATCAAGAAATAATTTCATCACAGATGTACATTTTTTATAATTTGATCTTGATTTGCTTTCCAGAGACCTGACCATCAAATCCAGCTGAGAATTGACGAGGAGATGAGGTGATCCATATCAAGGTTGTTTCTGAGCAGTTTTACTAGAGTAGTTTTTTTAAGGCAGCAGCTGGATCAAAGCACTTATTCTTCCCTGGATTGTAACACAAAGCAACATCAAATAACTTAGCTGTGCTGGTTTGGCTCCCTTGCATGCTTTGAACTAGGGGGATAATAGTCTTACTATGGCTTTGTGTCCTGGAGTAAAATTATGAGTGGTTCCCCTGGATTGTGTTGAAAAGACTCATGAATAGTTGAAGAAACACAGATGAAAGTACTTTTCTTTCATTACTAGTGAACTTTTGGTAATGTTGAGGCTTTTACGTTTGGAAATATATTGAAAATATTTCTAGTTACCAGTTTCAGTTAGAAAATATATTTTAAACCTATTCAAACAATGACGATTTTATGCAAAATATATTTACATGCATGTGATTTAGTTGTGTTTTACATGGAAATAAATGGCTTGATACTAGTCAGCATGCTGACTGATAAAATAGGTAAAACATTCCTATGTAATAGGGAGTTTTCATTCAACTTTGCATTTAAGCAAATATATCTTAAGATCTTGTTTTACTTCATACCAAGCATTAGAGTAATTAGTTTTCTGATTTCATGTTATATTTTAAAGGCTACTGCTGATTAATTCAATTTTATGAATAAATGAACTGTATGACTATTAAAATGCTTATATTATTGTTTAAACTATCAGCCAGTGCTACTGAAAACCTTGGTTCAGCCAAGAAACATATATAGTTCTCCAATAGAAGTGTATATCCTGATCATAAATGCATAAATAATGACACTACATACAGTGAAAACAAACCAAACAACAATGAAAACTATAGGGCAAGATTCTCGCGGACCATTTATGTAAAATTCTTTAAAACTTGTCAACTGAATTGTATATCTACTAACTATTAGCCATGGTTGAACGGAATTAATTTCAAGATGCAAGAACAAGCACCATTTATAAACAAGAATAATCACTCACATTAAGACAATGATTGTCAAGGTCCATCTAACATTTAACTCCCGTGAGAGAATTCAAGTAGATGTTGCTTCTTTAGTGATAATGATTAGAGAACAAATTAAAATAGACTGGTGCATCACATGGATTCAGAATCAATGTTCTCCATACTAACATTTACCTAGAAGGATGATTATAATTAGATTTTTGTAAGATGTCTGACATGGAGCTGAGAATTGAATGCTAGGCTTTTGGAAGATTAGTGTGTACTGAACCATCTAGCTCTTCAGCCTTAGGGACTCTATCTCTGGTTTTAAAAATTGAAGCATTATAATTTATTTTTATTCTCATTTACTCTTAATACATGAAAACATTGACAATGTTGACAATGAGATTCTTTTTCCCATGAAGGACGAACACTGAGTAGTGGGGAATGTGAGGGTGGGGAGGTGAAAGTGGGGGGGTAGGTGGGAGCACATCCTTATAGAAGCATGAGGAGGGCAGATGGAATAGGAGGTTCCTGGGTGGTGGTGTGAAGTGGGGTAAGGGGATAAACTGAAATGTAAATATAATACCCAATAAAAATATATTTTAAAAAATTGACTTATTGGTTCAACAAACTTCATAGCTTGTCTTGCATTCACCAAAGAATCTGTGGGTGGTTGAGGTAGAGAAGTAAGAAGAACAGTAAAGCTTTATACTTATGTAAACTTTATATTCCAATACAAGGAAATGGCTAGAAGACATAAGTATATAACCATAATCGTTGCCAATGATCACTAGAGCTTTGGAAGAGAGTTGGATGGGGAATGATACCTGGTTCTTTTCTCTAATAATGCCCAAAAATATTTTAATGGAGAACTAAAATAAATGAAAGAGTTGTCCATAAATTAAGGCAGAAAGAATATTGAAGAAGAGAGAAATGAGTTTTTAAAAAAATCTAAAGATAAGGACATTGGACACATTTCTTCACCTACTTGCACTTGCTTGCCAGCCCATCTGTTGGAACCTATCTCTTCAAGACTCCAGCTTATATACAATAGCATGTGAAACAACTATCCTCATGGACTGAGCAACTACTAGACATTTTACTTCCCGTTCACAGCTGCCCATTGTTGGGTTTGTGGGACTACAGACTGTAAGTCATTACAATTAATTCCCTTAACATATAGAGACTTTGCATAAGTTCTGTTACTCTAGAGAACCCTAATTAATACACTGGGCAAATGGAATATAAAGTCAGACAGAGACCAAACTCTGTAGAATCTGAGAATATAATTTAAGATTTTTGCCAATGAAGAGTTGCAAGTGACATGAGACCAAATATGGCCATGTAAGAAATTAATGCTATGAGAAGGCTATCTAAAGACTTAATGAAACATACTGGTGTATCAAAAGGAAGAGATTGGAAAGATGATAACTGTAAGATGAGAATAATTAGTGTAAATGTCAGCAGGAGAAACAATATTATCAGATATTAGAGGCACCATTTAATGAAAAGATTTTTACCTTTTTGTTCTGTCTTTTCATATGTCAAAAGATATTATCTCTGTCAACCAGAGAAAGTACAGAGAATTGTAATACTGACATTAACATTATGTCTGTTGATGTTACTTGGAATACACATTATATATTTTTAATTACCCTTTCAAAAATTCATCTAAAAACATTAATAAACACTGGACTATCTTAATTAATATACGGAGGAAAGAGAAAATTGACCATAAAAATCAAATAAAAAGAAAAATTTAAAAGTTTGAAAATAGAAAGAATAATTCATTAGTTTGTCTTAGTCACCTCTGCAGCCTCAGGGCAAGTGGTATCTCCTAGTGATTATTTGTACAACTGGAAATGTCTCTTTTAGAAGTAGCTGTCCTTGGTGTTGCTTACAATCATTGTACTCACATCTTTACATTTCCAAAATATCAAATGTAAACTTATACCTAGGATAATCAATTTAAATTTGATAAAACTATGAGTCATGATATATTTGGAGATTACATGATTATTAAAAGAAATGTCGATTAATACATGCTTATATACATATTTCAAAAACTATCTTCCTGAAGTGGGCCAGTAATATATAAGCAGTAACAATCAAAAATATTCTGTTATATTGAGAAACTTTATGACGATTTCTGAAAACTCTTAGTGAACTATTAATACATTTTTTTCAGGAACAATACATTTTAAGATTTTACATTTTTATTGCATATTTAATGGATGATTTTGTTGTCCTATACAGATAAAAAATAAGAACTTGTTTGAAAAAACTGAAGTAAAACTCAGACTTTCTTTTGATAACAGTGTTTCAATGAGGAAACGGAGAACATACAGAAGGAATGATCTGACATATTATATTGCAATTTCACCACCTTATCTATATTCACTTGATCACCCAAATCTGACTTTTCTTTTACCTCTTTATGTATGTTCCATACCTAGTTTTATTTTGTCAACATTTTAAATATTCCTCCATCAAAAACACTATTTTGAAATTAATATTTACATTTGTGTATCAGGGTCAGAGGCCAGAAAAATCATAATCAAATCACTAAATCTGACCTCCACCTGTTTTGTTTCACATATCATAAGATACGCATAAATACTTTTATATATTATTTTTTTTAAAAAAGGTGTGTTTCAAAGGAAACATGTGAGGCCCTTGAAGATAGTATGCTATTGAATGATATTATATAGAAATATTTACTGAATCAAGCTCTGTTTGTTCCCACTGATGAGTAATGCTGTATTTAATCAAAGCAAAAACTAAGTCTTACGAATTTATCTAACACATTGGCAATGTGACAAATTCCATGTTTATCAAAAATAAAGCATCAAATGTTTGTGCTAAGCACTTTCCCCTGCATTTCTGTTTGATTGAACAAATTATATGTGTTGCCCAGTTCTCCATAGTCTGCCAACACTGGACATCCTTTGATATAAATGCTCATCTCATTTGGTTACATTTGCACTCATCAGAGCATGAATACAATGTCATTTCCTGTCTCCATTACCCTAGCACTATCTCACAACTCTATAAAGTGAACTCATTTATATTTACACACGAATTTATTAAGTTTTTATTTCATTCTTTGATTTGTGTTTTAAAATATACTTGAAAATACATATTTTTGAGCTATTCTTATTGGGATACCTTTATTTTGGAACCTATCTCATTGTTTTGTTTTCTTTTTCTTTATTTGTCACTATTTAACTTTTTATGCCAGAAGTTTAAGCCAGAGTTTATTGTCACTTTATAATTTCAATTGATATTTCACATTCAAGACACCCTTCCAAATGCAAGAATCATCTGGCCTGAGTTTCAGCAACACTGAAGTTAAGAAAACACATTCTAGATCTGTGTAACACTGCCTATTATTTTGAAATGTGTTTTATGTATATAATGGGTATAATAATAGAACATTTTAAATTAAAATTTAAAATCATAGTTCCTATTAATAGAAGTTACTTCCACTTAAAACATCAATGTAGAATCCTAACAGTTGAGATGGCTAACATGCTATATTTAAATGTAAAAACTAGTATTTGTATTCTCAAGATTATTAAACATTCTTTTGTGATAGACAGGAAAATAATTCAAGAATGAATAATAGATGCTTTTTAAAGTTAAGTTTAAAAATTACTTAAGAGTCTACGAATTCACTGCAGGAACACCTGCAGTAAGCCATTAGCATCATAATTTGCAGGCATTAATCTGACATGACATTTTTCAACTTCTCTCCTTTTACAAAACTTGGGTCATAATGAAGTTAACCTTTTACACATGCATCCACTGTGCTGCAGATTTGACTCGTAAATTGTTCAACTGTTTTGAAGCCCAATCAGGAGACTGTCAAGTCCTCATTGCCAGATAAAGAAAATACTGCATAAAGAATGTGAAAAAGTATGCAGAAACAGTTTTTAACATTTTGCTTAAAAAGTATAGGTATTAACACTTGTTACTCTGCATGTCATCTTGTTAAAAAAAATGTCATTTTGAAATGTTTTATTGGTTCTTTGTGAATTTCACATTATGCACCCCAATCCCACTCATATTTGTCCTACCTCACCTCTCCTCCAACTTTGCAAATTCCCCACTAGTTGAGAAAAAAATGTCATGGAAGCTCTACTGTGTCACAGTGTGGTCCAAAGTATATGCTTTAGTCTATAATTCTTTGCTTGCAAATGGTCATTGCAATGATTCACTGTTCTGGTAGGTGGCCGATCGCTTCTGGTACTATCTACTGTCAATACTAGAACCTCACAGAGCATTCCTAGGATATCTTCTTGTTGTTCTGTGTAATGAAGGTCCTGTAGTTTTGGACCAATAGGACTAGGCCCTTCATGCACATCAGCAGTTTCTTGATGAGGTAGATGTTGGAGTAGGGAAATTCAAATCACTGGATCTCAGCCTGGGAAGTATCTAAGCAGATGACTCTGCCAGCTTGCCTGTTCTCATGCCCCTGTGGCCAGCTTATCAGCAACCCCCAGAACCAGGACCAACTCTACCCTGATGTTCAAATGAGATGCAGCGCCTGCTCGCCCAAGTATTTTCAGTGAGCAAGGGAAATGACCAGTTCTCCCACTCTTATGACCATAGGGCAAGCTGTCCCATCTGCCATAGGTGGCAAACAGCAAGGGTGGAGAAGGGCATCGCTCCCTTGCCCATGCTGCCCCATGGCAAAGAATTTGGTGGGCCAGATCTCTCATGATCACATCTCTGGGCTGACTCATCTATACCACTACTATCAGGATCAGGTATACTGTGCTTCCCAGGTAAGATGCGGGATCAGGATCGGTTCCCCTGAGTGCTGCAGCAGGTGAGGAGCAGGACCAGCTCTTCAGTTCTCATGACTGCATTGGGGCCGAGGCCCACCTACGACTGATGGCGGCAAAAAATAGGAGGAAAGATCTCTCTCTTGCCTATTCCACCACATAATACATAAGAGGCAAGGCTAGCTTTCTCACACTCTCTTCATCAGAGTCATCTGTAACTCTCCACATTCAGAACTTGCCTGCTCTCCCAAGTGCTGTAGCAGATGAGGGAAAATGCCGGCTTTTCTACTCTCATGACCTTGGTGCCAGCATTCCTGCCTGCAGTAGGTGGCATAAGATGAGGGGGGCATCTCTTTCTCACCAAAGCCATTCTATAACAGACAACATGGCAGGGCCAGCTCTCCTAGGACTCCACCATGTTTCCAGGTGGCATCACTGACTGTTAGCAGCAGGTAATTCCTTTGTACCTTTAAGTCTCTAGTTCTGCCTTTCTTTGTTAAATTCACCTCTTTCTGTTTCTCTTTCTCTTATATTTCTCCACAATTGACACTCTTAGTAATATCCAGTTCTCTGATTGTCTAGGAACATCTCACAAATGGTCTTAGGAATGCTATGTCTCATGATTACATTTTTGTGTTAGACAGAGGTCATCTCGGGCATGGTCTGCTCCATTCCAGGTGTGTACAACATTGGACTGGTAGTAATCCCAGGGTAGCTCTATGTCCAGACCCCATGACATTGTTCTGGTGATCATCTTGAGCTTTCTCCTTATCTGGCTTGTCCGGGTGACCCTTTGAGATGTTTGTCTGCTGTGGGCTCACTCCTACATGTACCCTAAGGTCCCAGGTGGAATTCTCCTAGCCTCCAGCTTATTGTCCTTCCTGGGAGCCAATTTGGGACCTGCTGGCACTGGATTGGTGGTCCTCTCAGGCTAGCACACTGTTAGCCCTGTTTCAGGAAAAGTGGTCATCATAGGCTCACTTTATTTTAAAGGGAATGTTAGGCTTCTAAGGATTTATGTGTTCATAGGTAAGAACACTGACCATAACAGCTTCTCTCATCTCAGCCACCAACTTTTATACACGTGGCACAGAAACCAGATCTGCAATACTGCAAAGGACATGTGTGATATGTTTTAAGTGTAGAGTAGTTTTAAAAACCAATCTTTGAAGACTTGAAAATTGACAGTTGTCTCCTTAAGTTGGAACTTGGAAAGGTTGTGTGCTGGAAAGTGATAAGAAAAACTGAAGGGGAGAACGTGAGGGTAGACATAATCATACTACACTCTGTACACAGTAGAAGTTTAAAAGAATGCAATAATAATCATAGGGAATGAAAAGTGCATGTACAAAATTATTACTTTACAAAGCATTTTGTGTAATATTTAGTTAAATTTATGTGTCTTATCTGAGCAACACAGTGCTCAGTGGTTCCCACATTGATAAAGTAGATACAGACCAGGAGGAAACACACAAGTTTCACATGCCACCACACTTTCATTTACAATAACATGATTACTGTGATTTATAACATATTCGTTATAAAACAAGGTATGACAACTTAAAGAGCAAGATGACAAAACAAAGCTGTCCTTCAAACTGAGTCTTGGAAATCTATTTTGTTCCGATCTTGCAAATTAATTTGAATATATATATATATATATATATATAACATTATTAATCCTTAAAAATTAATGATAAACAAATATGTCTTAATTTTAAAGACTTGATAAAGACAAAAATAGTTTTGTTTCTCAATAAAAAGTGTTTATAATTCATGTTAGATAAAATAATAGAATGAGTTTAATTTAAAGGCAAAAAGAAATAGTGCCATGAAGCAAATGGAATGCATATTCTACAAGAAGGCTAGGTATAGGGTTGAAAAATGGCAGCATTATTTAGAGTGGGTACTGAAAGAGACAAGGCAGAAAACAAGTTGTAGGTGATGGTAAATTTTTAATAATTATTTGAGGAGAATGTCTTAGCCTTAGGAAAAGCATTGAAAGTATATAGAGTAAGATTGAGAACTACTTTGAGGAATTTAGAAACATAAATTTAAAAAGACTAAGCAATATGTGTTAGAGATAAGTTATGAAATCATAAATATTTGAAAATGCAGTTGAGTATGCTGAAAGTCAGTGTATTGAAGAGAAACTCACTTTTATGTTCACATAGAAAAATATTCTTAAGAAACACATGGGATTAAGATGAGTGGTTTATGTGATTATTTTTCTATTTTAACAATTTCACACAAACATATTTGACATGTAATATGAGAATATCATCCACTAGAAACCATTAACTGTATACTATAAGAGTTTCCAGATATAAAAGGCAGTCAACACTAATCACTTATTAAAACTTTTAAATGCTTTTCTCCTAAATACTCCACATGTAAATTCAATTTTGTATAGTCTTACTTTTCTAAACATAAAAGATTTTGATATTTAATTATATTTTTCAAAAAGGAGTCTGTATAAAGTAGTATTTCATCTGAATCCAGTACTTGATGTTTTTAGCATTTGGCTCTCAAAGTCCACAATCATTTCAAGTTTCATAATCTCTGTATAGGCTGCTAGACACAAGCTAAATGTAAGAAACTTTTGAGTCTCTTCTGCTGACAACTAAAGGTTAAAACATATCTGACTTGAGAGTTTATAATCTTTTTCCTGAGTTATTCTCAAAGTAGTCATGGAAATTTCTTCCTCCATTAAGGTTAGCAAAGTACACAGATGGCTGACTAGTGCTGGCTCCAGATCAAGAGGAATTTCTGAGGCATTACCGAATTTACTGCAGAGAGAAAGTGACAGGATTGGTCAGAGATGGATGTGATTGACCTGTGAGCAAGCTTCAGGAGTAAACAGCACAAGTTCTGAACACGTGTAAAAATCTCTGCTCAATTCTGATCATAAACACACGTTTTTGTTTTTGGTTTGTGTGTGTGTGTGTGTGTGTGTGTGTGTGTGTGTGTGTGTGTGTGT
>JANHMN010000001.1:99425964-99470964 GCA_030674055.1 Rhabdomys pumilio
AACACAAAAAAAAAAAAAACAAGCCAACAAAGAAAAAGGAAAGGGGGGGAGAGAGAGAGAGAGAGAGAGGGAGAGAGGGGGGGGGGGGGGGGGTGGAAGAGTAAGCCACCACCAACAACATCAAAATAACAGAAATTAACAATCACTGGTCAGTAACTAATAGATTCAGTTCCTTCAATTAAAAGACATAGGCTAACAGATAGGATATAAAAACACAATCCCCCATTCTGCTGCATAGAAGAAACACACCCCAACAACAAAGATAAATATTAAATCAGAGTAAAGGGCTAGAAAAAAATTTCCAAGCAAAAAGACCCAATAAGCAAGCATTCTAATAAACTATATTTTCAAGCAATGTTGATCAAAAGAGTTGTGGAAGAACACTTCCTACTCAACAAAGGGAAAAATCCACCAAGAAGACATCTCAGTTTAGAACATCTATGTCCCAAATGCAAGGGAATCCATATTCATCAAACATTACTAAAGCTTGAATCACACATCAAATCACACACATTAATACTGAGAAATTTCAACATTGCACTTTCACCAAGGAACAGGTTATTGAGACAGAAACGAAACATAAAATAATGAATCAAATGGTTATAACAGCTATCTGCAGAACATTTTACTCAAACACAGAAGAATATAAATGTTTTCAACACCTCACAAAACCTCCTCTACAATTGACCATATACTTGGTCACAAAGCAAGCCTCAACAATACAGTAAAGTTGAAATAACCCATGATCTTATCAGATCCTGATAGATTTAAGCTGGACTTTTAATAACAGAAACTACAGAAAGCCTACAAATTCATGAAAACTGAACAGCTCCTTACTTAATGACCACAAGGTCAAGGGGAAAGAGTAAAAACAGAATTTAAAGTCTTTCTAAAATTCAGTGAAAATGAATGCAGAATATATTCAAAAGCAAGGAACACTGCAGAAAGAATATCTTGTATACTGTATGGATACAACCTGTCAATAAAAGGTTGATTGGCCAATAAGCTTAGAAAGGAAATATAAGGTGGTACATCCAGTAGGGAGATTGAATATTAGGACAGAGAAAAGTTCTTGGGATGAGTCCAGGAACACAGAGGAAGAAAGCAGCATGGGAAGTGAGCAGAGTGACCAAGCCCACTCAGTCACTCAGCAAGGTCTCAAGGGAGGGAGTGAGGGTTAAAGGGGGAAAAAAGGACAATTAAACAATATTATAGCATGACTCCAACAAGTGCTGAATCCAGTTTATGTTTTATTTTATCAGTCTGCTTTTATACCATTCTAGTATATGCAAAGAATAGGGTCAGTTCTTTGTCAAGAACAAACAAGACATAGACAAAGTAGTCAAGGAACAAACAAGGTACAAACAACTGTTCCAAGGTCACTGTATTCAGGGACTTATCAATATGATAAAGATTCAAGGAATACATTCCTCAGCTGTATTTTTCTTGTGCTTATTTCCTTGTCCAAGCTCAATGTTAAATATTCTTGCCAATTTCCTATAAGAGGCACCAAAAACTCTCCACCAAAAGCATAGGTAAGCAGCCATGTGGCAGAATTAAAATTAGAACGAGTGTGATATTAGGTTTTGAGAAACTCAGAAAATGAACAAAAGCTTATGGCTAAGGTGTTAATATAACTTGAATCTCAGTCATTATTCAAGGTCTTGGGGCCAGGAGGAAACGCATGCATTTTTATAGAACACAATGAAAGCAATGCTGAAAGAAAAGTTCATGGCATGAAGTGCCTTTATAAAAGTTAGTGAAATACTGTACTAGAACTTAAGAGAATACATGAAATTTCTATAACAAAAAGAAACAAACACACCCAAGAGAAGTAGACTGCAGAAAATAATCAAACTCAGGGCTGAAATCAAAGATATTTGTTTGTGTCTTTGAAACAAAGAAAACAATACAAAGAATCAACAAATCCAAGAGTTGGTTCTTTGACAAAATCAACAAGATAGACAAACCTTTAATGAAACTACTAAAAGGCAGAGTCAGAATATCATATTTAACATAATCAGAAATGAAAAGGGGAACAAAACAGACACTGAGGAAATTCAAGGAATCATTAGTTCTTACTTCAAAAACCTATCTAATACAAAATAGGTAAACGAAATGGACTATTTTTTGATAGATACAACTTTATCAAAGTTTAATTAAGAACAGTTAAACAATTAAATAGGCCTATAACCAGTAAGAATACAGAAGCAGTCATCAAAGCTCCCCTAACTTCAAAAAAGCCTAGGGCCAGATCATTTTAGAGCACTTTTCTAACAGAATTTCAAAAAGAGCTAATACCAATCTCCTCAAATTATTCAACACAATACAAAATGAAAGAGCATTGCTAAATTAATTTTATAAGAAAGCTAAATTACACAAAGATGCAACTAAGAAAGAGAATCTCATTCCAATCTGGGGACTTCTTTAGAAAGATATTTAGATGGTGTTTTGCTGGGGCAAACGTGAAAAAAAAATGTTTAGCTGAAGTGGATACAGGTGAAACACTGAAGCAGATTCTTGAAGAAACATTTAGCTGAGGCAGACACAAGTAAAAGAACGTTCCTTAAAGCAAATATGTGAAAAAGACATATGATGAAGAATTCTTTGCTAATGACATGCATGTATTGGTCTGCCTTACATTTTGTAGTTGAGCTGCCTTTTCTGGAACTCTACAGAGAGAAACACCAAAAAACTTCTGGTGTTTTGCTGCAGTTTCTTGCCACTTCCTCAGAATCAGGCTGACAGTCTGAGTAATGTCAACTGAGACAAACATATGTGCTGGGGCAAAACCCATGGAAAACACATGATGTTTGGAGGGAGTATAAAAAGAACTTGACTGACCATGATGGAGGCTGAGCTTGGCTTGCTGGTCAAGATAGCTGTCCAATGCTTGTTGGTCTCAAGTCTTCCTTGATCTTAGCTTCTCTTAGAGAGGCACAGTCAAGAATTGCTCCTGGTGTTCCTGCTAGTCTGAATTCCTCCTGGTGAGGCCTGGCTGTCTCTGCTAGGTAGTGTTACCAATGGATCTAGCTGCTACTTCTGATCTCTGACCTGTAAACCAAATTGCTGATTTCCAGACAACAGAGACATTTCTTTCTTTCTTTCTTTCTTTCTTTCTTTCTTTCTTTCTTTCTTTCTTTCTTCCTTCCTTCCTTCCTTTTTCTTTCTTTCTTTTTTCTTTCTTTCTTTCTTTCTTTCTTTCTTTCTTTCTTTCTTTCTTCCTTCCTTCCTTCCTTCCTTTTTCTTTCTTTCTTTCTTTCTTTCTTTCTTTCTTTCTTTCTTTCTTTTTTCTTTCTTTCTTTCTTTCTTTCTTTCTTTCTTTCTTTCATTTTTTCTTACTTTTTGTTTTGAAAATAATTTTTTATTGGATATTTTATTTACAATTCAGATGAAATCTCTTTCTCCATTTCCCTCCCTTACCCAGGAACCTCTATCCCATTCCCCTCCTCCTGCTTCTATGAGGATATGCCCCCCACAACCTCCCCACCCACGATTTCCCCCACACTGGGGCTTCCAGCCTTCACTGGATCAAGGACTTCCTCATCCACCTATTCCAGACAATGTCATCCTCTCCTACATATACAGCTGGAGCCATGGGTCCCATGCTTCAGGACCGGGGGTCAGGTGCAGAGACCCATTCATCTCAGGAAATGGGGTACGGCCCGAAAGGGGGCTGCCCTCTCGACCATCATGCTGATCTCATGTTCATGTGGAACCTGGTTCCTAGATTCATGTGGAAACGATTCCTAGAAGACCTGCTTCTTGGTCAGGGTTTCATACATAACTGAGAAGCTCTCTTGCTGCGATCTATTGAAAGTAAAGGATCATTTCTAAACAGGTCTACTTCCTTCTTATCCTTGCTTCTACACTACCTCTGGTGGGTGCTGAGCTAGAAGGGTCATTTAATCATTTGAGAACCATCATTAAAAGTAGGATTTGGAGGAATGATTGCAAGCTGGTACAACCACTCTGGAAATCAGTCTGGCAGTTCCTCAGAAAATTGGACATAGCATTACCAGAGGACCCAGCTATACCACTCCTGGGCATATACCAGAAGATGCTCCAACATACAACAAGGACACATGCTCCACTCTGTTCATAGCAGCCTTATTTATAACAGCCAGAAGTTGGAAAGAACACAGATGTCCTTCAACAAAGGAATGGATGCAGAAAATGTGGTACATTTACACAATGGAATATTACTCAGCTATTAAAACAAGGAATTTGAGAAATTCTTAGGTAAATGGATGGAACTAGAAAATATCATTCTGAGTGAGGTAACCTAATCACAAAAGAACACACATGGTCTGTATTCACTGATAATCGAATATTAGCCTTGCAATATCCAAGATACAACTCACAGACCACATGAAGATCATGAACAAGGAAGAACAAAGTGTGGGTGCTTTGGCCCTTCTTTGAAGGGGTAACAAAATACTCAAGGGAGCAAATATGGAGACAAAATGTGAGACAGAAACTGAAGGAGAGGCCCTCTGGAGACCATTCCACCTGGGTATCCATCACATGTTCAGTCACCAAAGGTAGATGCTGATGTGGATATCAAGAAGTACATGCTGAGAGAAGCCTGATATAGCTCTCTCCTTAGAGGTCTGCAAAAGTCTGACATATTCAGAGGCAGATGCTCACAGCTAATCATTGAACTTATAAAAGGGGTTAGCAATGGAGGAGTTAGGAAGAAGACTAAAAGAGCTGAAAGGGTTTGCGGGCCCATGAGAAGAGCAACAATATCAACCAACCAGAGCCCCCAGAGTTTAAACCACCAGTCTGGGAGCACATAGGGAGGAATCTATGACTCCAGCTGTATATGTAGGGAAGGATGTTCTTGTCTGGAATAGGTGGGTGAGGAAGTCCTTGGTCCAGTGAAGGTTAGATGCCCCAGTGTGGGGGAAATCATGGATGAGGAGGTGAGAGTTGGGGGGTTGTGTGAAGGCATATCCTCATACAAGCAGGAGGAGGGGGGATGGGATAGGGAGTTCCTGAATGGGGGGGAGGAAGGGGATCACATCTGAAATGTGAATAAAATATTCAGTAAAAAATAAGATTTGAAAAATTAACATTATAACAATATCCTTTATTAATATGGATACAAAAATGCTCAATGAAATACTTGCAAACTAAATCCAAGAAAGCATCAAAAACATCATCCACCATGGTTAAGTCAGCTTCATATCAAGGATGCAGATCTCATACAACATATAAAAATACATTAATGTAATCCACCATATAAGCAAACTGAAAGAAAAAGAAACAACTACAAGATCATCTCATTATATGCTGCTAAAGGTCTTGGAAAATTCAGAAATGAAAGGCACATACCCATACAAAATAAAAGCAATATACAATAAGTCAGTAAACAGCATAATATTAAATGGAGACAGTACACTAACTTGTCTAAATGTATCAAAGACCTAAACATAAAAACTGATACACTAAATCTGATAGAAGAGAAAGTAGGGAATACTATTGAATGCATTGTCACAGGAGAAAACTTTCTGAACAGAACACTAACAGGTAAGTCACTAACATCAACAACTAATAAATGGGTGCTCATGAAACTGAAAAAGCTTCTGTAAGACAAGGGATACCATCCAAAGGACAAAATGGTAGCCTACAAAAATGGAAAAAGATCAGCACCAACTCTACAACAGACAGGGCTGATATCTGAAATGTATAGAAACTCAAAAAACTAGACATCCAGAAACCAAATAATCCAATTAAAACTGAGGTACAAATCTAAACAGAGAATTCTCAACAGAGGGATATCTAATGGGAGAGAAGCACTTAAAGAAATGTTCTACATCTTTAGTCATCAGGGAAATGCAAAACAAAATAGCTATGAGGTGCAGGTCAAATTTCTATTAAGTTAATGGGATTTGTTCTCCCCAAAGTAATCCCATTGTTTCTGTTTACATTTCCTTATTATCTCCTGGTAATATATTCCTGTATTTGCACTGTGTGGGAGACTTTTATGAAAGAGGATTGACTCAGGAGGCAAAAATCACCTAGGTTAAACCATATCAGAAAAACCAGCAAAGATATGAAGTAATGTAAGAAAATTGCAAAGAAGTGTTCTTTAATTCCTTCATGGTCTGCACATTTCACTACATCTCAAATCACCTCTGTAACAATTTATCTGGGAAGGTTATGGCAATTTGATAGGCAAAGTCAAAATGTTTAAACACTATTTTTCTCTTTTTTTTCTGACTTTATTTTTGCTTGTACATCCTGAAATAGATGTTTTGTAAATTACTTATGTGTTTTGTGGATTTCAGGTATGTGACTAAACAAATTCATTTATTTCATAAATATTTCATTTGAGCTAGAACCATTTGCTAAAATATTTTTCTCTCCATTGCAATGTCATTACTGCTTTTCAACAACTATTGGACTGACCATTGTGTTGGTCTATATCCACATCTCTGAATTTGCTCAATTAAACTGCATCTGTTCTTGTGACAAATAACACTCTTTTGACTAATAAAATTTGATGGAGACTGATATACTATTATAAAGTGAATCATTCAACTGCATTCTTTCTTGATATTATGTTTGCTAATGTATATAAACTTTTAATTTCCTAATTCTGAGATATTGATGAAGACCTAATTAAATAGTTAAGTTTGAAAGAATTAAATATGTCCTACATCCATCTATGTTGAATATTCTTGTAATTATTCAGATTAACTTTGAGGTTATTTGTCAGCATTTTATATTTTCTTTCTAATTTGCACTAGGTCAAATCAAAATTATATGTAAATATTTTACTTTTGATACTATTAAACTGGTATTGTTATTTTAATACTATATGAAAATTCACAATGCTGATAGAGGATAATATTTATATTATTATTGGGTAGAAAACATATTGAAAGGTACTTAGATAACATAAGCAAGAATATTGTTCATAAAATATTATTTGCTCTACTTGGCATACACTCAGGCATCTCAACTGTCCTAGATTGCATCTCTTAACTTTTTGTGCTTGGTAAGATGCAGAAAGAGAAATATAAGGACAAACTGCCCTTACCCTGTCTTATGGTATTTATTGTTATGATGAAACATTATGAACAAAATGCAAGTTGGGGAGAAAAGGAATATATTTGGTTGACACTATCACATCAGAGTTCATCACTGAGGGGAGTCAGGACAGGAGATTAAACTCAAAATTAAATCAAACCTCAAACTCAAACTGGGCAGGAACCTGGAAGCAGTAGCTAATTCAGAGGACATGGATGGGTGATGTTTACTGTCTTGTATGCCACAGCCTGCTCAGAGAGAGTCCCAACCCTAGGAATAGCAGAGGCCACAATGGAATGGAGTCTTTCACATTAATATCCAATTAAGAAAATGCCCTAGAGCTGAATCTTGTGGAGCAATTTTCCTACTTGATGTTCTCTCCGTCAGATTTTTTAGCTCATGCCAAGTTGAGATAAAATTATCCAGTACCAACAATTACTGGTGCAGATTGAAGCTCACGCAACTAGACAGAGGCTCCTCTTGACACTCTCTGGAGAACCAGAAACTACAGGTGCCTCAGAAAGCTAGGATAGAACCAAATGGGACTGGCAAAGAAAGTCAATGAAATTATTTCTAATGATGTTCTGCTGTATTTGTAGATTGGTGTCTAACCCAGTTGTCATCAGAGAGGCTTCATCCAGCAACTGATGGGCATAATTTGGGGGAATCTAACTGAAGAGGAGGAAGAATAGTAGGAGCCAGAAGGTACAAAGACAGCATAGGAAAAATCCAAAGTCAACTAATCTGTGTGGCTTGTCTTTTGCTACTTTGTAGGTTCTTTTTTCTTCTATACTTCTCTACCTTTTTAACTCTCATTTAACTCCTTAACATTAGATAGGAGAGACAAAAAAAAAAAAAAAAAGGATAAAGGGGCAAGGCAGAGACCTTACTGTTACACTTGTTCCTGTTGATTACAGGCATTGAGTTCCGTGGGGCAAGTTTTATCTTTACTTTCTTTGTATTGCTGTTTCTTCTTATCACATGGCTACTGAACAAACTATGACTAACAAGAACTAACAAATTACCATCAAAAGATCCAAAACCAACAACAACCAGCCAACAACCCAGCCCATCTCTTGAGGCCCTCTGAAATGTCCCTAGAATTCCAAATATCACACAGTTGCAGAAACTATCTGCAGCTTGCAAAATACACTCGTATTGGAGCACAAGGCAAATCACAGTCAGTTGCTGTAGACAATCTGAAGCAACCCCACACATGGATTAAAATGAAAATATATTATTATAATATTTCTGTGTTTTTTTAAAGAAGCTAAAATTCTCACTGCAAAGCTGGGCTCGTAGGGGCTCACGATGACTTAGACAATCAGAGAGAATTATGTGTCTGATCTACATCTTCTGTGTATACTTTAAAGATGTGCAGCTTTATGTTTTTGTGGGACTTCTAACAGAGGGGGCAGGGGCTGTTTATGACACTTTTGCTTGTTTTTAGGAACTTTGCTGTCCTCTGGGGTTGTATCCTTCAGCTTTAATTTGAGGGTAGGTGTCTAATATTATTTCAAGGTGATATGACATGTTTGGTTAGTATCCCTGGGATGTCTGCCTTTTCTGAAGTGAGAGGAGCAGTGGTAGGGAAGGAAAAAATAAAAGGTGATGGAGGAGAGAGTGTGTAGAACAAGGGGGTAGAAAATGTAGTCAAAATGTAATATATGATAGAATAAATTAACAAAATATACCTGTCCAGCACACATACAATTGTTTTATTCTTTTTCTATAACCATACTTTCTTCCAACCTCAAATTCTGACAGAAGCCATTATTCTTCTCTGTTATGATATAGATCATGAGATCAGAAAGAGGACCACGATAGAGAAAGAAAAAAAATTAAGAGTAGAGAAAACCTCATGGTGTATCCTCACTAAAATTTAAATGTGTGATCCGAGAAGTAGACCATTAGGTAATAGTAAATGACATAAAATGAAAATATCCACAGAACAAATATATTGAGGTTGTTATATCCAAATATAGATCTTTGTTATATCCAAAATATACAAAACATTGAAAGATCTATCATATGTAAACAACCTGCTTATAAAATAGAAAACAAGCAAAAATTATCTAAGAAGATAGACAATTAGAAACTGAGAATTTGAAGAAATAATTAACATTTGTGAACTTAAATAATTTTAAGTTAAATAGGGAAATAAGACTATATGTAAGGGAAGAAATTGAAAGACAGGATAAAAGAAGACTCAAAGCAACCATCTATCCATTTATCTATCATCTACCTATCTAATCTTTGTGTAAATGGGTGTGTCTGTCTGAGTATATACATGTTTCATACAGAAACCCATGGAGACCAGAAGAGGTGTCAGATTCCATGGAACTGGAATTGCAGAGATTACAAGTCACCGTGTCAGTATTGAAATTCAAGCCTGGTTGTTTTGAAAGAACTGTAGGAACTCTTTATCTCCAAGATATCTCTGCAGTCTCAAATGTATTGTCTTAAACTCTTGAGAGTGAATATGAATAGAATACAACAATATTTGGCAATATAACAAAATTTAACAAACTCAATTTATATTCACTATAGTCTCACCATGTGAGCACATGGAATTGAATATAGACACATGCAATACAGTGCTCAAAACAAACACTATTAGAAACACTTCACATCACATTGTAAATTATTGTATGCTATGACTTGTATTATTTTAACTGTACATAACTAAATTCTCTACTCAGTCTGCATTGATTCAGTATATCTTTGGATTGTATTGTCTTAGGATGCTTAATTTAAAGTATTCTTTTATTGTTGATTTTCATTAAAAATGTTAAATGTGCTTTGATTGGGGTTAGGAGAAAGCTTTCAACAGTATCTGAAGTAACTCTAGATACAATTCTACCATTTGCCCTTTATACTTTAAAGCAGAATTCCAGTACCGATAATCATATAATCAATGCTTCTAAGTCTGAGTTCAATCCCAGTGGACAACATCAGGAAAGGAGAGAACTGACTCATATAAATTATTCTTTGTCCTCTAAACATGTCCCTTGGCCTATGTATCATACCCAAATACAAAATATAAAGGGATGAAAATGCTGCAAAAATAAAAAATACAATTTTAAAAAGCAGGGATATGGGTATTCTGATGGCTATAAGTACTTACTGCTCTTGCAGGGGATCAGAGTTTGTGTCGTAGCACCCAGGTCAGGAGGATCAAATCTGTGTGCAACATGAATATTCAGATGCTGTCTGAGTACCCAACAAATTCAGGACACACACACATAAACCCATAGACATACACAGATACACATATATAAGAGTTTTAAATATACGCCATTAACTATGAAAAATTTTGATTAAAATTTAATATTTCATGGAAAAGTAAACATTTCATGTATCACACTATTAAACCAATTTGCATTGCTTTTATTCATAAAATTTAAACATTTACATATGCTCTAATTGTTTTAATTTTTATTATCAGTAAATATTTGATTTTTATATGTATTTTACAGGCTTTTATATGAAAATTCACATATAATTTCTCAAATGTGGAGGTGTATTGCTGATAAGATTTCAGTGTCGCTCTTTAGAATACAGTGAGGTGGCAATTTACTATCTTAAATAAAATATAAGTATACTATTAAGAAATCATATTCTTTCCTATTATTTGTGCACATGATGTACACAAATTTCTCTTCATGTTCCTAACATTGTTTGTAACTGTTCCAAATTGGAAGTAAGCAAAATGTTCTTCAGTAAGTTAATAGATAAACAAACTCTGATATATCCTTACAATTGATTGCATTAAACAATAAAATTTTATGAGCTCTGAAGAACAAATGACATGTGTTTTAAATGCAGTTTAATGTGAAAAGAGACAATCTCAGCAGTCCACACTCCATCTGAATCCAAATTATCAATATTCTGTAAAAGGTAAAGGAACAGAAAACAGTGTTGGTCAACATGTGATGGAAAGGAAAAGTTGAATAGAAGAAGCATAGACATGATTTATACACACAAAATACTCCTTTGTAGTATCAGGATACTCGATGACTTGCTTGTACATATCAAGACTCATAAAACATCAAAACCTGAACATTTGCACAGTAAAATAAAGTTCATAAAATACCAGGAGTTATAAAAATGGATAACAAACATAATTAAAATAAGCCATATTTACAAGTGTGCGTATCAATCACATGAGAATGTGACAGGATTTTCCTGACTTGCATATATTGAGAAGTGAAATTAGACTTTCTTATTAAAAGAAAAATCAAATGCAAAATATCTATAAAAAAACAACAAGGTAAACAGTAGTCTAAAAAGTGTTTCCTATATGATATGTTGCAAATTTAGTAGTAATTTTTCTCATCTGCAAGCACACACTTGGTGGTATATACCTCAGCACTGCTGTAAGCATGGAGGGCAGGGTTCCCATTCTTGTAATGAGAAGTTGTGGATGGTCCATGAGAGATTGGTCCATGTGAAAACTGATTGATTGGTTTTGGAGTCATCATCATTAACCTCCACTTCCACCAACATAGAAAGAAATGTTTACATGAAGAAATATTTATAAATGTGCATATTGTGGGAATATTACACATCCATATGTCCTTTTGTTCTCTATTGGAGAGATCTAAAGAAATATCATAATATAACCCCTGAGTATGTTTTGATTTTTATCAGTGTTATCAGAAAAAAAAAATAGCACATTGGGAAAGGCTGATAATAAAACAAAAGAAGAAAATAGACCAGATGAGTAAATTTTAGTATGAAAAATAATAAATTATCTCCTCTCTCTCAACAAGCAAGCAAGCAAGACCAAGAGCAACAGAATCATAGGTGGGTTTATGTTCAAAAGACCCAGGAGCTAATCAAAAGCTTCTAATATATGAAGTGATAAAGCTTGAGAAAGAAAGAAATAGAGAAACTTTGGGTTATAAGTAAAAGTATTAAATAAGCACCATGAGTCTATCTCGTGCAAACATGTGATCAATAAGTATATAAATGAGTGTCGAAAGACAAATCTGTTCAGAAAATCATGAAAGTTAAATACTTGGCCATTAAGAAGGGCTAGGGTTATAAATTTCTGCATATTGTTATTTAGTCATGTATGGTAACTTCCTTTCAAACAGAACAATATGGAAAGAAAAATCATGGCCTTAACAGCCTAGAGGTTTGAAAAGTACTGCCCTTGCCATGCAATCAAGCATTCGAATTAATAGTGGTAGGCTGTATTGATAGATGATTTTTTATAGGATGAGATTTTACTTGTGGGATACTATCTTCAAAAATCAAAATATTTGACTCTAGTCATAAGAAAAATATTAGAAAAAAAGAAAAATTAATAGCATATGATTATGGATGGCACACTACTAGAACATGACTCTATTCCTAAAAAAGAATAGCAAATATTTATACATATAAATAAGTCATCAACAATGATTTATTATCAAATTTCTCAATTATGACAAATACAACATTTTATAATGTAGTGAGGCCAAGAGAATACTATTATAAAGTATATCAGCATTCCCATTACCTCCATAATAAATGTTCTGGAAATTCAAAATTATAATATTTGAAGATTATTTAATTTTGTTATGGGGATATGCAACAGTAATGAAGTCATTTCAGTTTTAACATTTATTCACTCATTGATACCTCAATATTTCAGGGTAATCATTCAAATTGAATTGTAAATATACATAAATTAAGAATTGTTTTAACTTTTAACTTTATAATAAGGAATCTGATACTACCCATATTCATTAATCAGAAAACGCATGTATGTGGGTATGTTGAACCATGTGGCAAAGAAACATGAAGTTCATTCTTTATATAATATAAGTAACATGATAAAAGTTAACATTTCACATAAATAATCAATACATGATTACACAGATAGGTATAGTGTCTAGCTATGTGTTTATATCAATTGTAAAACATAAATAGATAGTACAATTGTAAAAACCACATTCATGATACATGCCTAAATTTTCCTCATCACTTGGTACAGTTCCTGGCTGATAAGATGTTTGAATTTGTATTTGCTGACTGTTATTTTTTTTAAATGCTTTGTGATCTTTATAATAGAT
Organism: Rhabdomys pumilio; assembly: GCA_030674055.1. Classification (NCBI taxonomy): domain Eukaryota; kingdom Metazoa; phylum Chordata; class Mammalia; order Rodentia; family Muridae; genus Rhabdomys; species Rhabdomys pumilio. The sequence continues at coordinate 99,439,071 of JANHMN010000001.1, forward strand.
GAGCACTTGGTTTTGTTTTAAAATATAATATTATTTATATAATTATTACATGTTTAAAGAGTAACACTCATAATTCATTCTAGATGGGACTGGCAGGTATGCTGAAAAGATTTCAGAAAATTCTGTTCCAATAAATTCTTCCAATGGTATGAGAGTGTAAGAAACCAAACTGTAAAATCTGCCGAAAGGACCTGGGCTGTACTCTGAGCACAGGACACACACACACACACACACACACACACACACACACACACACAAATATACACACTGAAGTGTATGCACTTCATCTCAATTTTTGTTTTACAGGACTTTCAGTTAACAGTTGTGCACATTAAATCTACTGATGACTTGGAAGCTTTTTTGAACATCATCTTTATATACAGGTTAAATTTATTTTCTTGAATGTTTGCCAAGAAAAAAAGTCTTGCTAAAGAGTCTATTTAAGAAGTGTTGAGATTTCTTCCCCTGTGTTGGCAAAAATTGTTTTTTAACTGCTTGCGTAGAGGGAAATGGAAGAGTGAGTCTTTTTTGCAGCATCCTCACTGAATTCCACTAAAGTATTTGTTGTAATGATTGACAGCTTGATTATATGATCTCTTAAGTAGACATGATTACACTGTGAGTCCTCATGTTTAAAATTTTTCAAGTGTTTTATACTGCTGATAGCCTTCAAATTAGTGAGCACTTACCCCAATAAGCCACTAGAAGAAATTTATAAGTTTGAAAGACTCTCCAATATTTTTCCAGAATGTATCTAATCATAGTATGTTATTTTTGATAAATTTAACTGCCATAATTCTTCTGAAAATATTTCTGTGATATTTTATTGTACCTTCTAATAGCAAAAGGAATAAATTACAATATATTCTAACATTTTCGATGTGACTAAACATGGGAGAAATCTTTCAGGAACCACTAAAACACATTTTAAAATATGAGTACAGGCTCAAATTTATATCTTACATGATTATCTCAAGTCAACATTAAATACATAAAATGAAGTAAGCAAAATTTTAATAAGAGTAAGTATCAATAAATTAAATAATCACACCAGATTCTTATAAAATTATAAGAATTTGGTCTCTCAGAATGCTTTATTATGCACAGGCTTGTTCTTGTATGATTATGTTGGGTGATTCAATAATTACATGGTGATAAGAGATATTGTTAATGATCTTGGGATTATGATTGTAGTACCGTGGCACAATGACAACTGTCTCAACACCTGAAATATTTATTAAATCACTTGACCTTGGGTAGCATATACTGCATGGATACATTGGCAGTTGGTTTATGTTTACAGTAGCACAGAACAATGTAGCACAAGATTTCCCCAAACATTCAGAATGGAACACAATTTACAACCTATGGATTGGTTATTAAAGAGATTTTCATTTTCCATTTTTAGTGGCTTTGCACTGATAACAGACCTCATAAACTTCATACACATATTTGTCATACTGTCATATTCCACTTAATAGCCTCATATTTTTGACCACAGTTAATTGAACCAAAAGCAGTGTAACCACAATACTGTATTTTTATAACCAACATTCTTGTATTAGAATATGTTATATTTTTATTACTATTGCAATTGTGATTTAATTTTTAAAAACAGATTTCATGAATATTTTGCAATCATAACCCTCAAAACTAGATTCAGTTTGCTGTATAGTATTTTTGTATTTAACTTATATCCACACATGAAAATGTAAGAGTTTTACTTTAATGGAAGAAAAAATATATGTTGTATAGACATATTTGTGAGTCTATGTATGTGTGTGTGTGTGTACATATGTGTGTGTGTGAATGATCTATATATCGATTCTATAATTATGTATTTGTATTTATAAATATTGTCTGTAGACTTTTTCAGAACTATTAATGAATATTTCAGTTCCATTGAAAACAATCTTGCCTTGAAAACAAATGACTTTCTGGATGGAAGATAAATTTCAAGTCTTACTGCCACCACTAAAAGTTCAGAAAAGGAGAGGAGTGACTCAGCTTCTCTACAAAAGTGAATTTTATGGAATTGTGCTTAGATTGTTTGGCTAATCTTGGTTGTATATTTTTTCTAATTTTCTTGAATTTTCACAATTGTGTGTTCCTGGATCATTTTTTGGCATTATAATCTTCATTTTCTACTGTAATAGCTAGGTAGACCTCCTTACACTTTTTTTGTAGCAAGGATAATTTAGAATAAGGCAAAATATAACTGCTTATAATACTTTTATCTATTATGACAAAATATTTTCTTATCATTAAGTAACAGTTTAATCATTTTTTTAAACAAATATAATCCATGTCTGAGTTCTTTTTTTGTGTACTAAGTTTTTCTCCATCTGAAGGCAGTTTTATAGATTTCTAATATATATGTACCACCTTTCTACATCATTTTTATAATATGTGTTTCACATTAACATTCAACATTGCATTTTCATTGACTTATTAATCAGACATGTTGCATATATTTTTGCCTAGCTTTACACTTTTCTCCTCTTAATGTTTCACGTTTTGTGACAATTAGCTGTTTAATACTTGCTCCACAAAACACTAAAATTTGTAAGACAGGAGCTATCCATGTCTCCTTTCAATATGTGTTCTGACTGACAAGTACCAGAACTTGAGCAGAGATGTGAGATGAATATTTCTGAAAAATAAGTGAAATACTTATACTGAGTTATAACAGATTGGAAGATCTGAATCTTTTGGCTTATCAGAATAATTAAAGTAGAAAATTTGGAAAACAGGTTAAGCAAAGGGGTATACAGGCTAAGAGATTTCAAAACCTAAGGAGAAAGGGTCAATACCCAAGCTCATATAAATCTAGAATTGACTTGAATCTGAGCCTTTATTGCTTCCCATAATAATGTGTATAAATATGATATTTGCGTGATAAAAATAGTTATGCAAGGCAGAATGTTAAACCATGCAGGAAAAATCTTTTGGAATTATTCACAATTCAAGTGTTTTAATACTCTGACTTTAACATAGATTCACATTATATCATCTGATTCTCATTAAGATGTCTTCCATTTTCCCAGTCTGTTACTTATTATATAAGGTTCTTTAAATGTATAGTTGCCTCTGTCATGTGTCTTGCAGTAACTATGGTTTGGGGTTTGTCTGCCACCTCCACAAATAAAGTAACTCCAGAGAAAAATAAATTATGAACCCAGAATGCATTCTGTCTCTTGCATTCTTGATCTCTCCTACACTTTGTTGGGGGCAACACTTTATCTAACCCTACTAATCAACATTTACATTATTTCCACAGAAGGATTTTTTTTGAGTTCTATGAGTCACTTTTAGAAAATTAATCAAACCTAAAAGAGAAATGAAGTCCAATTCTAGAGAGTTGATCAGAAGCACAGATATGACAGTCTGAGGCTTATTTATGGCTTAAGTAAGGAGCCACTTTTGAGGACTTGAGTTTTCAATGTTGATGTAATGATACCTTCACTTATATATTTTCAGACTTTCATCAGACTGGGAGGTACCTGTGTACTGTCTGTCACAAAGTCGATTCCTGTTTGACAGTGACAAAGCATGAAAGAACTCCACAAAGCTGGTTTTCAGTGTATCTTATGCTCACAACACTCAGTACAAGAGCTGAGGCTGAATCATTTCTTGTTTGTTTGTTTGTTTGTTTGGTAGGTTGATTTGTTATTGATTTATTTATGTATTTAATTTAAAAAAACTACAAGCAGTTTGTTCTTCAGTACTGATTCTTATATTTGAACTAAGGCAGAGATATGCATATTTGTATGTGGAATGTGTGTGTGTGCTTGTGTGCATTTGTGTGAGTATGTGTGTATGTGCATGCATGTTAATACTATATGAAATGGAAGGCTTCATGAATAGTGGTGTCTGACATCCACAGATTTCTCAGTAAATCTTAGGATGATAACATTAACAATGCATGAAGTTAAGGAAGTGTAGATATATACAGAAAACAAGAACTGACATGCAAGCCCACAGAACAGTGAAAGCTCTGATCATTTACTCATTATATTTAAGACACAAATTGAATGGAGTTTGCAAGTCCTGCAAGCAATATTTACATATGGAAGTCTTCTCAGAGTCTAAAAACAAATGCCTGGGTTTTAGCTTTGTGATGGTTTGTGTATTTGGAATAGACTGAGAAGTCTTATGGAAGAGTATGAGATAGAAGTGATCAAGTTGGAGGGTTCACAGACAGCACAAGAAAAGCTACAGAGTCACCTAACATGGAACCATGGGGGCTCACAGAGCCTATGCTACCAACCAGGGATCATGCAGGAGCTGGATCTAGGCACCCTACACATTTGGAACAATTATACAGCTTGGTATTCATGTGGGCCCCCTAATAAGACGTGTGTGGGCTGTCTCAGGCTCTGTTCCCTGCCATTGGATCCCCTTCCCCTATACTTTGACTACCTGGTTGGGCCGCAGTGGGAGAGGATGTGCCTAGATCTACTTGATATAGATGATCCAGAACGGGGTGGTATCTGAGAAGGGGAGGGGGCAAGGGAGAAATATGTGTAATGGTGAGACTGTGGAGAAAAAAGAAGGAAGATGTGACTGGGATATAAAGCAAATTTTAAAAAAGAAAAAAGAAAGAAAGAAAGAAAGAAAGAAAGAAAGAAAGAAAGAAAGAGAAATAAAGTCTGACTTTTCAATCACATGCATAGATTAATTTCTTGTCATTAATGTATTTTTACTATTGGAGAAAATCAAGTCCAGGGTCCACATAATATAGGATTTCTGCATGAAGTTTTTTTTTTTGGGGGGGGGTTGGTTCCTGGAACTCACTCTGTAGACCAGGCTGGCCTCGAACTCAGAAATCCCCCTGCCTCTGCCTCCCAAGTGCTAGGATTAAAGGCATGTGTCAGCACTGCCCAGACTGCATGAATTTCTTAACTAAAGTTAAGTCTTGTATTGCTTAGAAGATGAAAAGATGTCCTCATTTTGCTATTCAGAATATATTCATACATTCTAGGAACTGCAGGGATCATAAACATAGCACAATGAGGAAAACGAGCTGGCAGAACAGAAAAGAGATTGACAAGGTTAAACTTGGTGTTGAGGGTGGAAGACTGTCTTTTGATTTGTTTGGTGCACACATTTCTCCAGGACAGCTGCCACTCCCACTCCCAACACCCACACCTACACCACTTCAACACTTTCTTCACATAGAGATTCTTGCATGTTATTTTTTTCTTCCAGTCTTAGTGCTTGCACACATGCCTCCTCCACCAAGAGTAAAAGCTTTTCTAAAGTAAACTTCCACTACTTCTCAATTAGGAAGAATTCTGGAATTTAGTTTCTTTTCTAAATATCTCATGCCAACTAATTCAAAAATCTTGTAAAATATACATTTAGTGCTCTGTGTATTATTTTTCCTTGGGCCACCACTCTGTTACCTGCCCAAAATGTAAAATAAAATAAAATAATAAAATAAAATAAAATAAAATAAAATAAAATAAAATAAAATAAAATAAAATGATGGTGTCTACTTACAGTGTCATTGAAGAAAATCATAGTCAACCAAAGCTGATAAATTCATCTATGATTAGAAGATATTGAAGGCTGGTGTTTTGAAATAACACCCCAAAGATATACCAAGAGTTAATCTTTGATGGCACTCATATTTAGGATTCAGTAATATGTAAGAGAAGAAGATGCAAAGAAATAGATAAGAAAATACTAGTATGTTGGAAAAACATTCCAAGTAGGTAACATTTTTGGAAAATTAATCTTTAGGGCAATTTCTCAAAGAAAGAATCCATATTGGTTTCCATTTGATTTTTCTATGTTACATTCATGCATATTCAGGAAACACTAAATGAACACAGTAGAAATTAAATTGAGAGAGAAACAAATATATATATATATATATATATATATAGAGAGAGAGAGAGAGAAAGAGAGAGTGAGAGAGATAAAGAGAAAGAGAAAGATGAGACAAACAGGGCAGGAAGGAGGGCGAGACAGGCAGAGAGTATGAACGTAGTAGGAAAAAGTGAGATGTGCAGAGGAATTTGACTGACGGAAATGTGATAGTGACAAAGTACACTTTCATGTATGCACATTAAGTAAAATATCTTGTAAAGATCCAAAGTTTCTATGACTCATGTTTACACAGTTTAAACAAATAGTATCATACGAACAAAAAACATTTGTTGAATACAATCACATGTAGACTAAGGTGGCCCTATCACACCACTGTAGACTATGATAAGTTTGAATTCTTGGACCTTTTTATCTTTACCTCCATGTAGTAGAGTCACATACACACACAGATGATTTAGATAGTTCTAGGAATAGACACCAAATTTAGTGTGAGCAACAAACCGAGCAAAGTCACTTGCCTAGAGAAGATAGTTTCATTTTTAGCAGCTTAAAGGATTTTCTTTGTTCAAACTTCATGTTTTCCCTTCCATTTCTAGCCTTTGTCTGCATTCTGCAGGCTTATGAGTTGTTTGTAGGATTTCTACATTCCCCATCCTTCATGGTCTCATTGTTTGTACAGTAGTTATTTTCTCACATTTAATCTGCAATACAAGCATACCATAGGCACATATCAGATCTGAGTCCCTCCTTTATCTGAAACATCAGATTGAATGCTACATCCACATACCTTTTCTCACTGAGAACTGTTTTAAAACTCTCTGATGTATTTCATCATGGTAATTTGTATATCACATTTTCTTTGGTCACTTTCAGTCATGGCGGAGTGGTGGATCCCCTACTGAATTGGTATAGCTCGATTCTTTAGATCTAATGCAATTAATCTCCTTCACCTGAGGCTTGAATGCTGGAGAGTACAGGCAACATCCAAGCTGTTGGCAAAAGTGAATCCCCGTGGAATCTCCCTTGAGGCAAAACACTTTCATTTATCAGAAAAAAATACACATTAAAAACTGGAGGCTGTTCTCTAAATTAAAAGCTGTAGAAGACTGCCAACCCCATTTTGCTTTGATAGAGCATTTATTTTAGATAAAAAACAATTATGCTTAACTTAGTGTTTTAATTTTGTTAGAAAAAAATGTCAAGCAAAGATTCTTGTTATATTTAAGACAGTAGAAGGTCTGTCTGACCAACTGCTCCACAGAAGGTTGTGTATTTCTTTTTGCTCTTCGGGTAGAGTATATACCTGGCATGTGTATGTACTACCCATTTTCTACGTCAACAATAACTAATGTCTCATCATAAAGATTTAAACTGTGAGATAGTTCTAAAAAGATGGGTTGAAATTTATCTAACATGGATGGACATTATTATTTGAGATAGGTCTCAATACATACCTCAATAAATTTTATTTTAAATGAATAAATAATAATGTAGTAAATACAGAATCTAAATAAAAATTTACAAAAATTAATTTGAAAGTAAGTAAATGACTTGAAAGATAGACACCAATACTGACAGATATTCATCACTGATATAGCTGAGGATGGAACTTAGGTCCTAATAACCCTACCCCTTCTCAAGTTCTCAAATCAAACACACACACATACACACACACACACACACACACACACACACACACACATTTATACACATACACACACACAGAAACACACAGAGAAATGCACACACATATATATATAATGATATTCATACAGTAGATAGGTGACTTTTGAGAAAATAACACAACAAATGAATGCAGTAAATAAATCCACTGCATTAAAACAGGAAAGGTAACATATTAAAGCATATTGAAGTCCATAGTTTAATAAAACAAACAAATAAACAAAACCTCTACTCTTCCAAACAATGAAAAAAGTACATTTGCAAAATGCAAGTGCAGTGATGGTTTCGGTAAACAATTTTTCACTGCTAGGTCTTCCAAACCAAGGACTGGTTGGTGATCCTTTTATCCTGTAATTCAATTAGGTGTCTTAAATTAAGACCTAGACTTTCATTTAATGAACATTGCTCTCAAAATTGCATTTCTAACTCTCCATTTTAAAAACTGGTACTGGCATAGAAAGCCTAGGCATTTACCTTCAGGCTTGTTGCATGTCACCCTGTAGGCCTAAAGCAAATTAGAATTCTGACTCTGAGTTAGTTAGAGACATTGATTTGCCTGAGGGAGCTAGGCAAAGAGGAAAAAGAAATGTTTATTGAATATCAGCCACATATCAGGAGGGTTTTGATATGTGCCTGTGAATATTCATTTTTTTTTCATTCTCACAGCTAAAATGAAATTATACAATTTTTTTCTTTATGATAAAGATGACAGCTTGTAAGAGGACAACATTTTTTAAGTCACAGAACAAATAATCCTGAATATAAACCTAGAATGATTGATGTCAGAAGACATATCTTCTTATGTGATGGTATACAAGTTTAGGAAAATATTTATAATTGACTCATCAATTTCATATATTATGTAACTTTGAAAAGGTTTCTTATAAAGCAGTTTTAAACTGATCATTAATTCATGCATATGTTTTGGACATAGAAAATTCTGGAGGAAGAAAATTGAAATGTGTAAACTTATTATTGTGGGGTATTTATTTCTGTGTACTATTGCAATGAGGGCAACACATGCTCGTGAACTAACAAGACATCGTGAGAGAAGATAATAGGAAGGTCATCAAGGATTCAAAGAGAATAATTTTATGTAGCTTTGCAAAAGAGTTTAATACTCTTGGCAAATTCTCTGATTTGAGAAATAGCTGTTTCTACAGATGAATGGGAAGCAGAGAGTTTAAGGGTAAACTGAAAAGCAAAGATCAAGTGTCTATGAGGGCACAATGGATAGTTTGGCACCTCATTAAAATCACTAACTGGTGCATGTGTGGAAATGCCGGACGAAAGGGGACCTGACTGGAGGGACAAGGTAATTCTGCATTCAGTATGTAAGCCTTTTTTTCAGGGACTTCAAACAAATGTGCTTCTGGTGCAAACTGTGCTGTCGTGATGGGAAACTCAAAGATGCACTTGCTAACTCCAAAGATATTCAGGAGTCAGGGACGACTGGTCCTTTGTTAGATCATTTGATTGCCTTTATCTTTCATAAGATGTCTCATATTCTCACAGTAAAATAAAAACTGAAACTGAATGTGGCGCTTTGTGCTTCTCTTGCAGCTGGTTTCTTTTCCTACTATACTTTAAAATTGCTGGAACAGTTCTAAAGCACCCCTCACATACATGATGAGTGTCTCAGACCTCTGTGAGTTCTTCTAATGTACCCTTTGATAACAGTGTAAGTTTTCAGTGTAAATTTCTGATCATTAGCTATGGGCTTCCCTTATCTTTATAGACATTTATTTGTTACTGTGTATGAGCACATTGGCAAGTGTAGGGGAAAGCCAAGTTGGGGAGGCAGGAGTGGATGGGTGGGTAAGGGAGCACCCTCATAGATGCAGGAAGAGAGGGGATAGGATAGGAGGTTTCAGGAGGAGAAATTAGGAAAGGGGATAAAATTTGAAACCTAAATAAATAAAATAATCAACAAAAAAATAAGAAAAGAAGAAACATTCAGGAGTAAGTTCTCTCTTTCTATCATGTGAGTGTCAAGGATTGATCACAGGCTGTCAGGCTTGGCAGCAAGTGATGGCTGGGAAACTGGTAGGTTTGATGGTAGATTCTGCCTCAAAGACATACATATTGTGTGTTAAGGTACAACTGAGACTTGGAATATACCTGAGACAGGTTTAGTTTATGCATGAAATTTTATTTTTCAGGTAAGGTGGACATTATACACTCCAGATTTACTTTATTGCTTCAAGGAGGGCCAGTAAGCCTCTAAGTACAGAAAAAGAAAATGTATTTACTGTGCTGAGTGGATCTGCTTACTCCACTGCAGGTTTTAGCAAAGTATTGGACAAGATGATCATCGGCTGCTTTTATTTCTCTTTATAGCCTTGAAGGTTATTTCAAATCACAAGATGATTATATAATTTCTCCTATGAAAAAATAATTGAAAAGAAAAAGTGTCCGTGTTCAGAAGTAAGTCCCATCTGGACAGAGCCTGTGTGCAATGCTGATAGACCATGGATTTGTCTTTGTTGTAACAAACAGAACGAGTAGCACTTGGCAAGTCAGTGTGGATCACTTCGGTCACAATTCATGCCAGGCAGTAATTTGCTGCTGTTACTAAACATTAGACAGGGGAATGCTTGTTATTATCACTGTCTCCAACTTGATAATGGAATTATGATCATCTTCTGTCACTTCAATTTACCTTATGCCAGTAGATGTTTTAAGAGGGGAGGGAATTCACAGTCACTTTGATAGACAAAGGGCAAAAGAACAAAAGAACAGGATAAAATCTGTGTTTGATTTCTAAAAGTGTGAGGATCTTGTTTTTATGGATAATTTAGATATGTACTCAAGGAAGCATTTCAATACAAATTATTAATAAGGCTTAGCATAATAATGATGTGGTAAGATATCAGAACACAGGGAGCCTTACAGGTTCATCTGTTTCCAAACAAAAAGTTGAATAGAGATACACAGACTTGGAAGGAGTACAAACAGCTTATTAGGGAAGGATACATTCACAAAGAGAAAGTTGGTTGAAGCAAAGCGAACTGTAGCTTTTGTGGTTTTTGTTTGCTTGCTTGCTTGCTTTGTTTTGTTTTGTGACATGCCATGCAGTAGGTGTTTGACACCTTTGTTTTCCAAAATGCACTCATTCTTAGGTGTAAATCCACATGCAGCTTATTGCATAGCACATATCATTCTTTCTGACATCTCCACCTATGCTGTGGGTGTTAGTATTGCAAAAATCCATAGGTCACTCTTACACTGGTTCTTTAAAAACCCTGTTTCTCCCACTAGCATAGTGTTCTTCAAAAACGTCATGTGATGAAATTCCCAACCCCTCATTTGTATAAGATCCCAGCTCTTTCCTCCTTTCTTGGACATAGAGGTTAGAGAAGGACCAAGTCACTACAAAATTACTCTCACACATCCTTTTAATGTCACCTCATTGCCAGTTCCTCCAATGCCTCAGGCATAATTGTTTTGTTAGCCTTTCAGAGGTAAGAGAATAGAACAGACTTTGTCCCTTGTGTTGTAGATATTCAAGCAAGCTGAGGACAAATTTCTAGTTGTTATATTTTTCTCCCAAATTATGTTTGTGTCAATTGTTGTCTCTTCATGGAAACTTTTGAATTCCATTTATTCTGACATGTTTTCTCTTCTGTCTTTTATACCTTAAAAATATTACCTTTGTAGTTATGTTAATTAACTTGTGAAAACAAGTCATAAATGTATGTAATGCATTGGCTCTTTGACATTTCAGAATGACAAAAATAGTATTTTAAAAATAGTATATCCAGATGTAAGTATCAATTTATGGTCTTTAATAGAGTGATTGCTCCTTGCACAATGGAGTACTACTCAGCTATTAAAAACAATGAATTCATGAAATTCTTAGACAAATGGATGAAGCTAGAAAATATAATTCTGAGTAAGGTAACACAATCACAAAAGAACACACATGGTATGCACTCACTGATAAGTGGATGTTAGCCCAAAAGCTTGGAATACCCAAGATACAATTCACAGACCACATGAATCTCAAGAAGAAGGAAGACCAAAGTGTTGGTGTTTCTATCCTTCTTAGAAATAGAAACAAAATATTCAAGGCATCAAATATGTAGAAAAGTGTGGCACAGAGACTGAAGGAAAGGCCAATCAAAGACTGCCCCACCAGAGGATCCATCATATTTACAGTTTCCAAACCCAAACACTCACTATTGTGGATGCCAAGAAGTGCATGTTGACAGTAGCCTGATATACCTGTCTCCTGAGAGGCTCTGACAGAGCCTGAGAAATACAGAGGGGATGCTTATAGTCAACCATTAGACTGAACATGGGTTCCCCAATGGGGACACCCTCATAGAAGCAGGAAAGGAGGGATGGTATAGTGGATTTCAAAGGGTGAGGGATCAGTAAAGGGGATTTGAAATGTAAATAAAGAAAATATCCAATAAAATAAAATTTTAAAAAATTAGAGTGATTGCAAATGCTTGATTAAATTGAACCTGGACAGACTTTCAGACCCCTGAGAAATGACTTAGAGATGAAATCAGAGTTGGAAAGTTAAAATTTATTGTGCCTACAATGCTTTAAGAAAATAGTTTGTATTCCTGATATATGGCTGCATGCATTAGTATTTTTCTATTTACTCAAATAAAACTGTGTGGACTGTAATTCAATAAAGTTTTTTTCTTTTTTTGTAAAAATAAAATGGCTTTTAAACTGTTAAATAAAGTTATATTTGCATTGAAGTTTGTAGCATACACTTTAGTTTCCCAACTTTACCCTTTAAAGAATTTTTTCATGTTCAAGGGACTGAAATTCACTCAAGAATTTAAATCCTTATGTCAAATGACAAGATTTCTTGGTATAAAATATGGGAGTCCCAGAGTGTTGATCAGGGAAATACAACTGATGTCAAATTTTCATCATTTATTACCAAACTATTACAAAATGTAATTTTACTAAAATATATCCAAACTTAGCACTTCTTTGTTGGATTTTAACAAGATCTTTGATGAGAGAGAATGTAACGTGGTTGTGCATGATTATAAAAAAATCTCAATTTTTCATTTGTAAGGAAATCACAGTTAGCACAGAGTGGAAGTCTTAGAAGTATCGAGCAATACTCTTATCTTTTGCATCCTCTGTATAGAAATGACCAGCTGTGCAGGAGTTGATAATAGTAAAATTTTCAAGAGCAACAATTTCAAGGCTAAGATTTATATGACAGCCATTAGTCTATAAAACTGCTATAGCCTGCTATAATGTTTTCATTATGTTTTATTTATTCACTCTGTGTGTGTGTGTGTGTGTGTGTGTGTGTGTGTGTCTGTCTGTCTGTCTGTCTGTCTGTCTGTGTGTGTGTATCTAGGTAAATGCAATGGGCCTTGTTATGGCATTCCATGCAATGGATGTTAATGGATGTCAGACATAACTTTTTAAGTTCAGTTTTCTCTTTTCACGTATGTTTACATGAGTTCAAGGGATCAGACTCAGGTAATCAACCTTTCACAATAAACACCTATACCTCTTGAGTTGCCCTCTTATTCCTAACATTATATTACTAACTTCAACTAAAGAAACCAAATTCAAAATCTAAAATTACTAGTACCATTCTCCAGTACAATACATTTTCAATATGGAGACATATATTAAGTATATAGGTATCTAAATATACTGATAGCAAATTGGTAAACAAAAAAGTAGAATCAGTGATATGAACACAAATATTAGGTAAATTCATATAATAATTTAATACATTGCCTCTATAGAATGCTCATGTGGTGTGAAGTCAAGGAAGAGCCAATCAGTCAAACCATGTGATATAACTCCTGGTTGAAGGCAAGGAAAAAAAATGTCAATGTGCCTTCTAATTTCTTTTTGAGACAGAAACTCACCTGTCACTAATTTTGGAATGTCAATTTCCTTGAACATTTTTCATAGTGTTATCTCCAAGAGGCCTTCAGTAAGTTCGACCTCTTCAAATCTTGATACTCAGCATGGTAGAGGCATTCATCTATCTGTTGGTAAATTCAGGCTTTACTTCTCCCACAGCCTTGGTGGTTGGCTCTAATATTCATGCAAATGAGACATTATGAGGAATGAAAGCATGCTTTCTGTGTGTGAGAGCATGGGAGAATGAGTGGTCTCTGCTAAGATATGGTGGAGGTTTACAACAAATTCAAAACTTGCTCTGTATTTCTTTCTGCAGCTCTCAACCATGACTCAGATTCTTTGGATAAATTATCTTCTGGATTAGATTGCAGAATTCATGTGTTTGTGTATTCTCAAAATTAAATCAGCTGTAGTGAAAAATAAACATTTAAATGACATTAAGCCTGAATTTGAAATGAAAACAAAAAGGACTAAAAAAAAAAAAAGACACCATAAAAAAGTATTTAATTGGTTGTATTATTTATAGGACCTAAAATATGCTTATGTTCTAATTTTAAAGTGGAAGCACAGATTTATAAATGGAAAGTTATGATCTGATGTTGTCTATCAAGTTAGCTTGGGTTTCTTAGTAAGTCAATCTTCTATCTTCCAGGCAAGCTGTTGTATCATGTGGAAATTTTCAAACACTTTTCTTGCCCAAAATCTATTTCATTCTTTTGTATGAATGTTGAAAACTGAACCATTTTTACCTATGAGAAATGTTATAGTGACTGAGCAAGTTGTATTTCCTACTTAGTCATATACATATGAGTATCTTTGTACAATAAAAAGGCCATGATTTTAAGAAAGAAAATAAGGAGCAAGGAAAAGTTTAGAAGAAAGAAATAAAATTTTGGAAGTAACATAATCACATATCAATTTTAATAGAGTAAAAATATGATTGTAAAATTTATCTATTATTTCTCATTAAATGTTTTTGCTAATTTGTCTGAATAAACATAATAATTTGATATGCTGGTCATAACCATAGCTTTTTAAGAATTATAAGTTATGACACAATGAGATAAATTAAACTCTTTAGTTCTTTTAGTTGATATTTTAGTTTGTACAGAGTCATTTTTATACAGCATGCTATTTTTTATTGTTTATCAATGTACTTAGACACCTTAGAATTCATTCTGCATAGGTTGATTATTTGACAACAATCTCTCTTGCAGCAAAGAGTCTTGTCTCAAAAGCTATGTAGATGATGAATCTTTGTGCACTAGAATGAACCAGAATACATTTCTGATGAAACTCATGGTTGTTTTGAAAACGTTATTGGTAAAGTTAACATCTGTTTTCCTGAGCACAATTTTTCAAACTTGGAAGAAACATTATATCACCTGAGCATGTATATTGAGAAAGCAACTTAAGACATTTGTTTAGCTATAGGCATATTTTTGCTTTATTTTTAAGGATAAAAAATAAATGCATTTTAGAAAAGAGACAAACAACTTTCAGAACAAAAAGTAACCTGAGAGCCATTTTCAGGGTTCCTTGAGCATGTGCTTGGCAAGAAGTTCGATACCAGACTGACTAGAGGAAAAAACTATTTCTCAGTTGGAAGTGTGACAAAAACTTCTGGTTGCCATGCATTTGCCTATGAACAGAAAATACTAATACTTGTTCATCTTTCACGCTACACATCCTATTGGACACCAGATCATTCACTGTTACTCTGAGTATCTCCTCAAAGTCCAGTCAACTAGTATCTAACTAGGTACATGTTCATTTGCAATTGCTATGCTTGTGTTCCAGACAAACTTTTCCACAGTCAATAGAAAAACATGTTCCCCTTAAGTCCCCTGAGTACACACTTAGATTCTGTACCATTATTATAAAAATGACAAAAGCTTCTATTGGCTCTGATTTAAAATGGTACAAGAAGCAGTCCAATGATTGCTACAACAATTCTGTAACCATTGTACCCCCAATGATTTAGTTCATATAATTTGCCCCATGTGTATGTGTGTGTGTGTGTGTGTGTGTGTGTGTGTGTGTGAGAGAGAGAGAGAGAGAGAGAGAGAGAGAGAGAGAGTTTCTGTGCTCATGGAGTCCAGAAGAGGATATCCAATTCCTTGGAACTCATAAGTGCATGCAATAAGCAATTGTGAGCCATCCACAGATGCTGTGAACTAAATATCCAGCCTCTTTTTTATTTATAAGCTCTCTCCAGTCCAACATTGTCTTTAAAAATACAACTTAAAGATACATGTCATGTGACCCTAAAAGCCTCACTCCCTTTCCAGCGTCTAGCCATTATAAATAATGCTGTTATGAACATAGTGGAACATGTGTGCTTGTAATATGTTGAAGTATGTTTTGGGTATATGCCCAGGAGTGGTATAGCTGGGTCCTCAGGTAGTACTATGTCCAAATTTCTGAGGAACCACCAGACTGATTTCCAGAGTGGATGTGCCAGCTTGAAGTCCCATCAGCACTGAAGAAGTATTCCTCTTTCTCCACATCCTCGCCAGCATTTGCTGTCACCTGAGTTTTTGACCTTAGCCATTCTAACTGGTGTGAGGTGAAAACTCAGGGTTGTTTTGATTTGCATTTCCCTGATGAATTAGGATGTTAAACATATTTTTAGGTGCTTCTTGGCCATTCTCTATTCCTCAGTTGAGAATTTCTTGTTTAGCACAATACAACATTTTTAATAGGGTTATTTGCTTCTCTGGAGTATAAGTTCTTGAGTTCGTTGTATATATTGCATATTAGCCCTCTATTAGAGGTAGAATTGGTAAAGATCTTTTCCAAATCTGTTGGTTGCTGTTTTGTCCTATTGACAGCCTCCTTTGTCTTACAGAAGCTTTGCAATTTTAAGAAGTCCTGTTTATCCACTGTTGATATTAAAGCATAAGCCATTGGTGTTCTGTTCAGGAAAATTTCCCCTGTACCCAGGTGTTCAAAGCTCTTTCGACTTTCTCTTCTATAAGTTTCAGTGTATCTGGTTTTATGTGGAGATCCTTGATCCATTTGGACTTAAGTTTTGTACAAGAAGATAAGAATAGATCAATTTGCATTCTTCTAGATGCTAATCTCCAGGTGAACCAGCACTATTTGTTGAAAATGCTGTCTTTTTTCCAATGAAAGTTCTTAGCTCCTTTGTCAAAGATCAAGTGAACATAGGTGTGTGGGTTCATTTCTGGGTCTTTATTTCTATTCCATTAATCTACCTGCCTTTCTTTGCACCAGTACCATGCCGCTTTTAATCGCTATTGCTCTGTAATATAACTCGAGGTTAGGAATGCTGATTCATCCAGAATTAATTTCTTTTTCTTTTTTTTTTTTTTTTTTTTTTTGTTGAGAATAGTTTTTGCTATCCTGGGTTTTTTGTTATTCCAAATAAAATTGCAAATTGATCCTTCTATCTCTATGAAGAGTTGAGTTAAAATTTTGATGGGGATTGTATTGCATCTATAGATTGCTTTTGGCAAGATGGCCACTTTTACTATATTAATCCTGCCAATCCATGAACATAGGAGATCTTTCTGAGACCTTCTTCAATTATGTTCTTCAGAGACTTGAAGTTCTAGTCGTGGAGATCCTTCATTTGCTTGGTCAGATTCACACCAAGGTATTTTATATTATTTGTGACTATTGTGAAAGGTGTCATTTCTCTAATTTCTTTCTCTACCTGTTTATTCTTTGAGTAGAGGAAGGCTACTGATTTGTTTGATATAATTTATATCTAGCCCCTTTGCTAAGTTATTTATCAGGTTTTGGAGTTTTCTGGTGGAATTTTTGGGGTCACTTAAGTATACTATTGTATCCTTTGCAAATAGTGATATTTGCACATCTTGCATACCAATTTGTATCCCCTTGACCTCCTTTTGTTTTCTTATTGTTCTGCTAGGACATCAAATACTATACTTAATAGGTATGGAGAGAATTGGCAGCTTTGTCTATTCCCTGATTTTAATTGGATTTCTTCATGTTTATTTTCCATTTAATTTGATGTTTGCTACTGGTTTTCTGTATCTTCCAGATGTCCTTCAGCATCTGGATATAGAATAATGGATACAGAAAATGTGGTGCATTTATACAATGGAGTACTACTCAGCTGCAAAAAAAAATGGCTTCATGAAATACTTAGTCAAATGGATGGAGCTAGAAAATATCATCCTGAGTGAGGTAACCCAATCACAATAGAATACACATGATATGCACTCACTGATAAGTGGATATTAGTCTTAAACCTCTGAATACCAAAGATACAGTTCATAAACTACATGAACCTCAAGAAGAAGGAAGGCCAAAGTGTGTGTGCTTTGGTTTCTCTTAGAAAGTTGAACAAAATACTCCTGGGAGTAAACACAGAGACAAAGTGTTGGGCAGAGACTGAAGGAAAGGCCATTCAAAGACTGCCCCACCTGGGAATCCATCTCATATACAGTTTCCAAACCAAGACACTATTGTGGATGCCAGGAAGTGTATACTGACCTAAACTGTCTTTTGAGAGGCTCTGCCAAAGTCTGACAGGTACAGATGTGATGCTTGCAGCAAACCATTGGACTGAGCATGGTGACCCCAATGGAGGAATTAAAGAAAGGACTAAAGGAGCTGAAGGAGTTTGCAACCTCATAGGAAAAACAACAATGTCAATCAAACAGATCCCCCAAAGCTTCCAGAGACTATACCAACAACTAAAGAGTACACATGGAGAGACCCATGGCTCCAGCCACATATGTAGCAGAGGATGCCCTTGTAGGGCATCAGTGGGAGGAGACGCCCTTGGTTCTGTGAAGGCTTGATTCTCCAGTGTAGAGGAATGCAAGGGCAGTGAGGTAGGAGAGGATGGTTGGGAGGGGGAGTATCCTCACAGACGCAGGGACTAGGGGTATGGGATAGGAGGATTCCAGGGGGGAAACGTGGAAAGGGGATACATAAAATATCCAATAAAAAAGCCTTACTCTCAGAAGCATTGTGTTTTCTCAGTATTTCCTGAAATTATCAGAGTGTGATAAGTTAATCACAATGTAAAATACTCAGCTACTCTAATAGAAATTTATAACTACCCTACAGCGCAACTGAGGTAAGGTTATTCACTTTCCACCTGTGGAAAATGTAGCCAGAACTTCCAGGTTTGCCCTCTGTTAGCTCAACCTGAATGAACAGTGGTCCTTGATGAAAATAAAAAAGAAAAAGTGTTTGCCATAGCCCATAGAGCTAATTCACAAACACAAATATGGAAAATCCTCCATTTTAATATAATTGAAAATCCAGAAACATTGTGTGGGAGAACTTAAAACAGTAGTGATTGCTTTCAATGCCCTTCCTTGTAAATTTCTAATTTTAGAGACTATAACTATAATTACTATAATTCGCACTCAACTTTGAAGCTACAGTAAAACTTAGGGTAATAAATTAGACCCAATAAGACTAAAACCAGAAAATAAGAAAGTGTTAAAATACATTTTTTTACATAAAACTTGACCTTAAAAAAATCATTTCCAACTTTTACAGTCCATAAATTATCTTGTAGTATCAGAAATATTTGTGATATGAATATAAAATATGTTAATTATTGGTAAATAATACAAAAGATGGAGATGGTAAATAATACAAAAGCATTGTTTGAGATGATGTGTTCAGCAATGTTACTTGAATGGAACTAGGGTGATGAATTTCTACAAAAAGAAACATGTATGGAGAAATTCTTAAGATTTAAATATAATGAGCCAGATACTGACAGTGAAATTTTAACAACTGGGAATAAAATTTAGAAATGTGAATTATTCTATCAATATATCAGTGAGATTGAATGAAGAGTCTGTGAGGGTTTCATCATAGAAAAGTGCAGTAATGTGCAATTTTATTATGTGAGTTTGAGGAATGAGTGCTAAAACAAAATTATCAGGGATGTGAAACACTGCACATTTTTCTTCTACAATATTATATGTAAATTGTATTTGACACAGACAGGCGTGGCACAAGCCTTTATTCACAGCATTCAAGAGGCAAAGACAGGACAGTCAGGGCTACAGAGAAATCTTGTCTCAAAACACAAAACAAAACCAAACTAAACAAAATTTGTTTTACTTCATATAATTTAGTTAATCCCTTAAATTATCTTTTTTGTATCTCCATGATAGTAAATCACAACATATTGATACGTGATTTGATGTTCATTGCATATTTGAATATTATGTAAATCCTTTAATAAGAATATTCCCTTTTACTTTGAAACTTAACATTTATTTAAATATTTTGAAAAATGTTACATATATGTATTTTACTTATTTGCTTTTTTTTTTTGATACCTCCATCATGAAGAGTGTTTCCTTGCAGAAAAACAACAGGAAAAGCCTTGTCTAAATAGCTCTTCATCAAATCCATTAGGGAAGCTGTAGCCGCTCCCTTCTGATGAGATAGTTAGCATAAATGACTGATAAATTATCTCTTGTCATTCCTTTTGTATTTATCCCATGTCCTATTGGTTTAAAGCGCACACTATTTACTGCACATCTGTTTTGTATTTACAAATACACAGCATCCTGCTTATTCAATGCTACTTGCTTCCCATTCCTTATGTCTGATGCAACTGTGGTTTCAAGAAGAGGATAGAGTATCAGATGAATGTGCAAGAAGGAAACAAGTGCACACACAGCTGTATAATATTTAAACATTGTCATTCATGGGAACAGGCCTCAGGTTCCTGCAGGATATCTAAACACCTGGCAGATGAGAAAGAAATGCAAAGCAGCTTAAATATTTTAATTCACTTTGCTCAGACAGTCAAAATATTCAACTCTAGAGTCATAAACTGAATATATGGGCTGCATAAGATATTTTCTCCTAACATCTTCTTCAGCAAATGGTCCCAAAGCAGTTTTAAATACCCAACATCCTCATTTTGGAGGTTCTTATGAAGATATATCTAGTGATTTCACCCAATGCCTGCACTAGTATGGCATGAAATTTCTTTTCTTCTAATGTAAGAATTGAAATCTGATGACACTGTGTGAGGGAGGCAAAGACTGTAGAGAACTCAAAAAGTATGTAACATGGAAAGGTTTTTCAGAAGTAATTCTGGAGACCATTAAAAAGCAGCACGATTATTGGGTAGAAAGTAGGGATAAGAGTATCATCAACTATTTCTCTTGTGTTATGTGAATCAGACATCAAAAAAGGAATGCTAGAATAGATGAATCATCAAATCCCTAAATTATCTATTTACTATTTTTGTTGTTTGCCAGTCTTTAAAGTATTTGACTCTCTAATGTATATTTTTACAAAATCTCCCCTTCTATGAAAATCAAACCATAATTAAACATAAGGAAAAAACTTCAGTCAAAAATAATTATATTCTTTATATTCTGGTCAACTTTGTCTGTTTGTTTTTTTTTTTTTTTTTTTTTGTTGTTGTTGTTTTTTTTGTTTCTTTGTTTTTTTGTTTGTTTGGTTGGGTTTTTTTTTGTTGTTGTTGTTTTTTGTTTTTTTGAGACAGGGTTTCTCTGTGTAGCCCTGGCTGGCTGTCCTGGAACTCACTCTGTAGACCAGGCTGGTGACGAACTCAGAAATCCACCTGCCTCTGCCTCCAAAATGCTGGGATTAAAGGCGTGCGCCACCACTGCCTGACTAACTTTGTCTCTTTTAAGAAATTAGAATCTGTTAAGGAAATGATGCAAAATATATTCTATGAAGAATTTAAAACTAAAAGCATAATAAAATGAAATCTAATGTTATTACAAGTTGAAAAATTAGCATCCATATAGTGGTTAGAAACTGCATTGCACAAAGATCTACTTATCTGTGAATACATCAGTTCCTTTTCTCTGCTATAATTCTACATTGATTTGCAAAAACAAAAACAAAAAGAAAACAGAAATGGCAAGCAAACACAACATGCAGATTATATTTTTTTCGCACAGATACAACATGCACATGATTTTATATTGCATACTTTCATAATAGTTATGTATTACATAAAATATGCATTACTTTATTATATATACATTAAAAATATTCATGAAATGGACAATTCACGACTGAAAACTAACATCCTATTAAATTTTTATGCAAATCTTGTTCATGGGTCTCCTTAGAGGTCAATGGCCTCATGTTCTGCCATAATCTCTGAGGTTATGAGAAATACATAAGGAGTTGGCCAAAAGCAGCACAGAAAATGGAATGCACAAATTCATTATTTTCATGGTAGTCTGCAATGAGTAAATGTTATTGCTATTTTACCAAAGGTTCCCCTGTAGGAAGCACTGCAACAGTGACTTCAGTTATACCTTCTGATGGTGATATAATTGTACATATTGTTTTCCATTAATTATGCCTTTGAATAATTTATATATGAATACAATGTGCCTTGAAAATTTCATGGTCATACTGTCTCCCAGATTTACTCCCATCACATTACTCAAACAATTTTGTGTAAAATTTAAATTTTATTAATATAATTTCTACTATTTAACTTACTGAATTCACTTGATTATTTTCTAAATGATTATATTATCAAACTAAATTTATATATTTATATTTGTATTTATAGATTGATGAGTTTCTAAGACTTGGTCAGAGACACATCTTATTTAGTGCACAGCGGTTAATGAAGATGGTAATTATTTTTCAAGGTGCTGAGAGCATATGGCACATTGTTTTCATATAGAAATGTATTTGGACATTTGCATTAGGATTTGACACTCATTTGGAAGAATGTCTTTTAAATTTTACAATGGTGTATTAAAAATAATCACAAGTTTCTTGCTTAATCTATGACATTACAATTTCAGAAACAATCATATGCTTATATGAAAACAGTTATCCTGTATTTTTACTTAGTAACCAAAATATCCTCACTGTCCCCATAGTCTCCAAGTTTAACTAACAGACAAGATGGATTCAATATGACCTTAGAAATTATTGATATGCAGAGTTAAATAACACAAATGTTTCATTTGAGTACTTCTTACATTTTTAAATTCAAAACATTTTAAGAAACTGTTTTCTGTGATATTAATACTATGAACGTTTTGAAAATATATGAGTAATAGCTACATTTATGAGTATTTAATGAAAAAATATATTATCATTCTTGGCTACAGGGCAAAGTATAGAACATGAACCAAGACACAATAATGAAAAGTAAAATCATGACTCTGGTGGATGCAATATAACTGTATTTTAGAAAAGCCTCTCCCACCTCCTTGTGGCCATTGACATGAAGCCATGCCTCTTCTTTATATAAATGACTCTATTACGGAGCTACATGCCTTGGCACTGAACCAACATCTCAGACAATACCACAATATTTTACTAATCATGAAAATACAAATTCTAAGCTTCCTATGGTTCTGAGACACAGCTGATGAAGCTGATGTTTTATTTAGAGAAGACATATAATCACATTTGTCAAGAGAACAAGGAAGTACTCAAGAACATAAATCCATTTGTTTACTCATCCAATTTTTTTTTAATTTAAAAATTAAGGAAAGAAAAAGAAAAAAGAAAACTGAAAAATGATGAACTAGTGAAAATAAAACAAAAATGTCAATCAATCAATCAATTAAACAAATAAAAAACAAAAACCCTGCCATAAAATGGTCTACGTGTAATGATGGCATGTGTTGGAAAAAAATGGTGGACAAGGCAGAGTGTGAACATTTTCTCCTGTGTATCCTGAACCTTATATTCTCATATCTCTTGAATTTCACTTAGATGGAACTCATATCCTCAGTTCATATTAGCAGGCTTATTTGGAGAAGAAGGTGGCTTTTCCAGCATTGATACACATGAGTTTTTGTTTTGTTTTGTTTGACTGTTTGTCTGTTCATTTGTTTCCAGTTTGGTTTAGATTTAATTACAGACCCAAGGCTTGGCCTTGCCACAGACCAGTAGACAAACTCTGCCTCACTTCTGAACCTATCAGTGTGTATAATGTCGTAGGAAGGTATGTAACATCCAGGATTTTATCACAGTAGGATACAAAGTACCATCACCATCTACACAGCACCAAGCAGAGGCCAAAATATGGAGGTATACTCCACTGGTAGAAAGATGTGACTGATTTTTGCATTGTTCTTGCTCCTTCCACTTTGCTCTGCATATTTCTAATTCAATTCTTTTTTCTCTATCATGTTCTTTTAATTTCAGCCTTTGAATTTCCTAGAAATATCCGTATAATGAATACCACATATTGGACAAATATGATGTGAAAAATGTACTAATTAACTAACTAGTGTAAGGTCCTTTAGGAAGGTTGTTTTTAAGCCATTTTAAAGATGATATAACTGAGCCATAAAATTTTAACTAATTTTTTCAAGGATAATAGTTTATAATTTATGATTTCAAGTTTATGCCCAGTCCTGTGAATAAAAAGCCAGACAGAGTTTTAAATTCTTTATGAGATGCTGGGAAGATAGTTTGGTTATTAAAGTGTTTAACATGCATGTGTTAGGACCTGAATTTAATCCACAGCATCCCATTCAAATAAAATCTGGGCATGGGAATGCACATTAATAACCTCACACTGGGCACATACAAGCAGCAAAATCCCTGGATTTCACTTGTCAGCAAGTATATTAACATCTCTGGGCTCCATGTTCCATGTGAAAGAGCCTTTCTTACAAAGCAAGATAAAGAGGCAGTTGTAACCAATATTTATTTCTGGTCTCCATATACACTAACATGTACACACACACACACACACAGACACACACAACTGGGTGGGTGAACATATGCAAACACAAACATATCATATTTATCAATATATTAAGACGCCTTTAATCTAAGAATTTGAACCATTTAAACCAAGATTGGAATATCTTTGAATTGTTCATTTGGTGTTATACATAATATCTTGATTCCATCAAAATTTAAAGAATAAAGTAGGAGGAGAAGGAAGAGAAGGAAGAAGAAGATAAGGAGGAGGACAAGTAGCAGAAGAAACAAATAAATTTAGGGGTTGTATGGATGCAGAAGAGAATCTTGAGGGTATATGGGGGACTGAGTAAGAATGAATATGATCAAAATACATTGTGTAAGAGACTTAAAGAATAAATAAGATATTTTGAAAAAGAAATGGTCAAATTAAGTGAAGTTAAATAATATTAAATTTATTGGACTTGAGCTGTATCAACACTTATTTAAGTCAGTCCTAGAAATTAACATCCGACAAATATCACTCTCTGCTCAGATTTTATGAAATTATTTTGATTGGAGAAAGGAAAAGTGAATAAAAAATAAGAAAATTAAAAGAAAGATATAGCAGGGCGGTGGTGGCGCACGCCTTTAATCCCAGCACTTGGGAGGCAGAGGCAGGTGAATTTCTGAGTTTGAGGCCAGTCTGGTCTACAGAGTGAGTTCCAGGACAGCCAGGGCTACACAGAGAAAGAAAGAAATATATAAATCAGTAAGTGAAACAGAAATTAGATCATCAAAATATAATGTTTTTCTAATAAATAAGTGCCAGAGAATCAACACAGTGCTGCCCATGTTATGATTAGGAAGAGCTACACATGTGACTGAAGATAAAACACATATGATCAGTGTTTATTGCTGATAGTTTCATTCTGCATCAATACTGTGACTGTCCTTAGCTTTGCTTATCTTATGGTTTGTTTTTATTAAGGCCATGCTAGATAGTTTTATTTTTGTTGCTGTTATTACATTTTTATTTTAACTATTTATTTATTTATTTTTATACAAAGCAACAACAATGAAAAACCTTCTTTCAACAATATTCCTTTTATTGTGAGATGTGATTATCATCCATTAAAATGCTAAAAGCCATCTCTAAGAGCAGGACAGAATCTTTTTACATATAATTTCTGTTCTTTCTCCTTTCCCTTTCGGAGCAATCAGAGAAGAAATATTTTAGAAAATGGTTCTGGAATGATTAAGATGAGGTATGAATTGTCTTGTCTTTGGAAAACATCTAAAAATCAGTAGTCAAATTCTTATTGGTGATTTCCAAAAAAATTCAGTGTGACAATGCTAATAGAACTTGACAAAAATCAAGCATCTGCTCAATCTTTGGCAGTGAACAAGCAGTAGTATGCTCTTCCTTTAGGAGGGCCAACCTTTGCTTTCCCAGCCTTGTTCAGCTGTTCATTCTTTGTGTATGGTAGAGGCCCTGTGGACTTTCTCTTGTCCAGCTTGGCATGTTATTGGTGCAATTCTCTGAAAGATAACATATACATATATACACATATATACATAAATATAAATATAGATATACACATATACATACAAACAGATATATAGATATACATACAGACTCATAGATATATAAACCTATAAACATATAGACACATATACACATACACATATACACATTTATACACAGACACACAGACAGACATAACACAAACACACACACACACACACACACACACATATATATATATATATATATACACATACATTGCTATACAACAATATAGCAATATTACAAAAACAATAATTTTTTAAATGTCATGAATTTTAAGGAAAGCAGAGATGGTATATTAGATGGGGAAATAAAAGGGAAAATATAAAAATTAAATTATGATTTTAAAAATAAAATGCCAAAAATATAAATAAATTAAAAAATAAATTACCTTGTGTAATTAATTATATCCAAAGTACTAATAGACTAAACTCTCTTAAAATGATTAGCATTATAAATTTTATTAGTGGCTGTTCAATTCTTTTGCACTAATTTTGTTAAATTGCACATCTATTTCTACTTTACTTTTTGGTAAACCACAGAAGACCATATTCCTTTTCTGGCAAAATAATTACTGTGATTGTTCAAAATGCTAAAAGGCAAAAACAAAACAAAACAAAACAAAACCACAATTGTAATTGTGACAGTAAAAATTTTCCTCTCTGACTCATAGTCTATCGAGTAAAAATTAGGTATTCTAAACAATATTAGAATTGAATCATGAGAAAATAAATCAGTTAATCAAAAGCTCATCTCTAAATCACTATGGGTTTTTTTCATAAATGTACAGAAAAAAATCCACACACCTATAGATTTACTTTAACATGCTATTGGAAGTTGATTAGAAGTTAAAGTCAATTTATGTTTTACTTTGTCTAGAATTGAAAATTCAATAATTGTTCAGAATATTACCATTGTCAACAGTTTTTATTCATTTAAAAGGTTCATTTATCTTATACTAATATTTAAATAAAAAATTGATTACATAAATACAAAGTACATAACTCTATCACTTCAGATTCTCTTCTTGGGAGCTAGATTAACATCAATCTTTTGAATGTGACTTGTAATGGATGACCTGTCTACCAAAGCCCTACTACTTCACTCAGAGATAAAATTTTCATCTATTCAATATGACCCTCAGAGCCTCTTTGTGTAGTTATGCAGTTATCAATGCAATGCATTCTGGGAAACTACATGTGTTCATGTAAAGAAAAAAAACAAATGAATTAATTAAAACAAAGTGAGGGCTAAGGATATTTAATATTACTTTTAGTGAAATAATTGTCCTGTTATGACTCTAGAAAAACAATTCTAAACATTCAAAAACATACGTTAGAAATAACCATAATGAGACAGTTATATAATTACTACTTATCCCTCAATATAACTTAAATTATTAATAAAACTTCTTATACAGTATAAAAATTAATGAGAGATCATTGAAATTTAAGTGAAAAACAGTAAAATATAAATTGCCTGCTGATAAACATAATTTGCATTTTGTCAAAAAATGTATACAACCATAAACTACCAGCATAAAAATTTTCTCCTTTTGCAATATTCATAAAATAACATTAAATTATTGTTGCCATTTAAATTTAATTTGTTGAAAGCTAAAAGTAATCATTGTATTATAATGCTTAGAATTTTATATACATAGTATGTATATTTGGTGTTTAAGATTCTTTAGCAAAAGTAAAATAATGAGATTTTTATGCCTAACATTAAAAAGTTAATATTTAAATTTCAAGAGATCAAAAGTGAGTTTACTGTGATTTTTCCTTCAATTTTTAATTGTTTAGTAAACTAATACCTACTTTATTGTATCAAGAATATGTGCACCACAAATATAAATAAAATAGTAAGCTTTAAAACAAATCATCTTTCTAGTGTTCAGTAATACCATTGTTATTTAAGTGTATATCAATTGATTTTGAATTAGACCAATATTAATTTTTAAAGATTTTTTATCCTGTAAGCAATTTTTTCTTAGAAATATTATATTCATGTTTAAATAGTGTGTGTTTAAAATATAAAATTATAATTAACATTAAACACCAAGAGAACATTCAAGTAACTCACTCCATTTTAAATATGAATCAAGCAAAAATTATGTTTTTTTTTCTAGTTTTTATTGGATATTATATTTACATTTCAGATTTTATCCCCTTACCCCATTTGCCCCACCACGCGGGAACTTCCTATCCCATCCCCCATCCTCCTACTTCTATGAGGATGTGCACCCACCTACACTCCCACTCCTACCTCCTCCTTCAAATTCCTCCCCCCTACTCAATATCAGAAAAATCAGCACACTACTTATTTTATTTGGTAAAATGTATTGAGAATCCTTGGTAAAAAGTTATATACACTTAAAAATTGCGTGAAGCAGGGTTCACCATCATCTCTTGAGCGGTATTAATTCATTAAGAATTTAATTTCTTAACTTGTTAATAAATAGCACATGAATGTCCAATAACGATTATGCTGAGAATAAAATTACTGTGTTAAAATTAACCAATCAGAAAGCTGTAGTAAATAACTTCATCACAAACTTTGGTTTACAATCAGGCTTTAGCTAACATTTTTATGAAACACAAATGGATTCAAAGCACTTTCCAGGTCTAGGATCTCCCAGGAAGGAGAAACCAGTGAACTAGTTCAAAGATAGCACCTTTCTTCATATGTATTCATTATATCTTAAAGTTAAGTATAGGGAATGCATATTTTCTTTACTAATTTAGAAGATATTTAGGAGCAATTTAGAAAAATAAAATGACCCCATTCTTAAATTCATTTGCTGTTATATTATTCTTAGTTACTTAGAGTTGTACATTTGTAACATACCATTATTACACACAACAGAATGGTACTTCATAGCATGAGCTTTCATCTTTCTATATAGTGGAGTTATTTTTAGGTTTAAGAATAATGGTGATAAATATCAGTAATAGTATGCCAATTCAAAAATCCAATATATAAACATATTATGGGCAATGTGTTAGAAAATTTTTAAATATAATAAAGAATAAACATCTATTATCATCCACAATACTGCTTAGTATTTATCTTTAGACACATATATCACACAATAAAAAAAAATAATTCACTGTGTAGTACACAGCAGTATCCAAGTACTGGAAGATATATTAAAATATATATTGAAGAGGTAGAATTTTGAATAATTTGAGAATAGAACCTTTAAGGCTGAGTTGAAATATAATTTAAGCTTCTTTGTCATTCAAATTGTAGTGGAATCCTACAAAATTTAATTCCTCTCAAAATAAGAGGAACTTAGTTGGGACATAAACAATTTTAGAAACTGGACATAGAGAACCAAGTATCTTAATTCCAACATAATATTTATTTAAATGACTAAATATGGAGGATTAAGATGAAAATAATTTAAACAAGTTTTTAAAATAGTTCTAAATTTTATATAAAGAACTCAAGAACTTAAACAACAACACAAATAACTCAATTAAGAAATGTGGTGGGCAGAGCCAACACTCTAGACCCCTTCCTCACATACCCAGAGACAGTTTGAATCCCAGAAAGTCCATCATAACAAGACTCACAGATGAGACACACTTCACTTCTTCCCTGGCCTAACTGGGACATCCATGTGGTTCAGCAGAGAAAAGACCTATTTATCCTGCCTGAGGCACATCATACTTCTAGCCTGGATCTCTGCCCAGGGAAGACTGGACATTCCAGTATCCTTCCCACACCCAGAGAAAGCTTAACTCCCAGGAGGTGCATCACAACCAGGCTCACAGTTTAGGTGCTCCAGTACAGACACACACACACACACACACACACACACACACACACACACACACACGCACACTCACACACACACACACACAGAGAGAGAGAGAGAGAGAGAGAGGGAGGGAGGGGGAGAGAGAGAGAGAGAGAGAGAGAGAGAGAGAGAGAGAGAGAGAGAGAAAGAGAGAGAGAGAGAAAAACAGATTTACTCCTAGGAGATTCCTCATAAACAAGTTCATAGGAGAGACAGGCCCCAGTCTGAGACAGCAAGGTCAGTTAACACCAGTAATAACCAGACGGCAAGAGGCAAGCTCAGGAACATAAGCAACAGAAAACAGTGCCAAATGGCACCATCAGAACCCAGTTCTTTAATCTTAGCAAGCCCTGGATAGGTTAACATATCTGAAAACCAAGATTCTGAACTAAAAACTCATCTCATGATGATAGTAGAGAACCTTAAGGAGGACATAAATAACTCCTTTAAAGAAATACATGGGAGCAAGGGAAAAGCCCTTAAGAGGAAACACATAAATTCCTTTAAAAAATACAGGAAAACAAAAATCAAAGGAATTGAAGGAATTTAACAAAACACTCTAGGATCTAAAACTGGAAACAGAAACAATGAAGATATAGCAAAAGGAGGCAACACTGGAGATGGAAAAACCTAGGAAAGAGATCAAGAGTCACAGATGCAAGCATCACCAACAGAATACAAGAAATAGAACAGGGAATCTCAGGCATAAAAGATACCATAGAAAACATTGACAAAACAGTCAAAGAAAATACAAAGTGCAAAAAGCTCCTAACCCAAAGCATCCAGGAAATTCAAGACACAATGAAAATACCAAATCTAAGAATAATCGGAATAAAAAAGAGTGAGAATTCCCAAATCAAAGGGCCAGAAAAGATCTTCAACAAAATTATAGAAGAAAACTTGTCTAACCAAAAGAAAAGATAGCCATAAACATGCAAAAAGCCTACAGAACACCAAATAGACTGGACCAAAAAAGAAATTTTTCTTTTCACATAATAATCAAAACACTAAATACAAAATGAAAAGGAATATTATAAGCTGTAAGGGAAAAAGGCCAAGTAACCGATAAAAGCAGACCTATCAGAATTATGCAAGACTTTTCAATAGAGACTCTAAAAGCCAGAAGATCTTGAACAAATGTCATGAAGACCCTAAGAGAACACAAATGTCAGCCCAGGCTACTGTATATCAGCAAAAATTTCAATCACAGTAGATGGAGAAACCAAAATACCACATGACAAACACAAAATTAAGCAATATCTTTTTACTAATCCAGCCCCTCAGAGGAAAATAGAAGAGATAGGGAAGGATAGCTCATAGTCATCAAAGAAAAAAAAATCCATCAAGAGGAACTCTCAATTCTGAACACCAACACTCATTTGTAAAAGAACACCAACATTTGTAAAAGAAACATTACTAAAGTTTGAAGCACACTTTGAAACTCACACAATACTAATGGGAGACTTCAACACCCCACTCTCACCAGTGGACAGATCACAGAAACAAGAATTAAACAGAAATACAAGGAAACTAACAGAAGTTATGAGCAAAATAGATTTACTAGATGTCCACAGAACATTTCACCCTACAACAAAAGAATATACTTTCTTCTCAGCACCTCATGGAAACTTTTCTAAAATTAACCATATAATTGGACACAAAGCAAGCCTCAGCAGATACAAGAAGATTGAAATAATCTCATGCATCCTATCAGATCTACATGAACTAAGTCTGGTCTTTAATAACAACAAAAACAACAGAAAGCCCATATACATATGGAGACTGAATAACTCTTGATACAGTGATAACTTGATCTAGAAGCAAATAAGGAAATTAAGGTTTCTAGAAATTAAGGAAATGAAGGCACAACATACCCAAACTTATGGGACAGAATGAAACCAGTGTGAAGAAGAAAATTCACAGCATTGAGCACATTAATAAAGAAATTAGAGAGATATTACACTAGCAACTTAACAATACATCTGAAAGCTTTACAACAACAACAAAAAAAAATCAAAAACACCAAAGAGGAGTAGATGGTGGAAAATAATCAAACTCAGGGCTGAAATGAACCAAGAAGAAACAAAGAGAACTATAAAAAGATTCAAGAAAACTAAGAGCTGGTTCTTTGAGAAAATAGACAGGATAGATAAACCCTTAGCCAAACTAACAGAAATAGAGGAAGTATTCAAATTAACAAAATCAGAAATGAAAAAGGAGTCATAATAACAGAAACTGACCAAATTCAAAAAAATCATCAGATCTTGCTACAAAAGTCTATACTCATCAAAACTGGAAAATCTAGTAGATGAAATAGATGATTTTCTAGGCAGATAATAGTAGTAAAGTTAAATCAAGACAAGATGAATTATCTAAACAGTCCCATAACACCTAATGAAGTAGAATCAGTCATTAAAAGCCCCCAACCAAAAAAAGCCCAGGGCCCGTTGGTTTTAGTGCAGAATTCAATCATATCTTCTAAGAAGACCTAATAT
>JANHMN010000001.1:99475964-99573973 GCA_030674055.1 Rhabdomys pumilio
AATACCCAGTCCCTCCTCTTTTTGACGAACCAGAATCTCTGTCGTCTCTCTTGACTAAAACACTTAATTTTGAACCTGGCTTTTTCTTGGCTTTAGAATGAATGTCAGCTGAAAACCATCCACTCAGATCTTTTCTTTCAAGGTAAATAGCCAGGATTGGCTATGAGTCTATAGGTCTTCAACGCCTTCAGAAATCCAGAATGACTAGATTAACTGAAGTTATGGGAAGCACTAAGCATAGCTTCTAAAACTTAGCCAATTTATAGAGACCGCTGAACACCTGGACAGCCCCTACACTACTGAACATTGGAGCATCAAATCTTCAGCCTTCTGGCCCAAATTCATCTGACAGACCTTAGTGCTGCAGAATAATTAAGGGCTGGTTACTCTGTTTAGGCAGATATAATCAGTCGACTATTCTGCAAGTGTGTCTTTTTCTGGACAGTAATTTATCTGTAGATGGAGAGAGGCAATTCTTGCCTTGGCTATCTCACCACAACTGGAGTAACTCCAAGGATGCCCAATTTCTTCTTAGAATCCAAGACAGGAAGCTGTCAGGAGCAGACAGGTCTCTAATCAAGATGAACATTAATATAGAAATATTTGTGATGTCAATTCTATGGATTTCTGACATTTTGAAATCCAACTATCCATGTAAGGTAACCTGGATTGTTGTCTGTTAACTCCTCTCAGTTATTTCTAAATAAAATATAGAAAACACCTTAAAAATAATCTCAAAGTCATGAATTTGCTATAGTCCCTTAACTCACAGGCTAATCATCCCAAATCAGCTAAAAAAAATTTTAAAGAAGGACTAGGTCTAAACCTTGTATTTCTAAATGTGTTACACAGGCACAATGCCTAGGAGAGTATCAATATTCATTTCACTTTCATATCAATAAGAAGCTTATACCATTGAGAACCTTAAATTTGAAATCCAAGTGAATTTTATACCATTTAAGAAATTATAACTTCATCTTGATACTAAATTATATAGATTTCTACCAATAGGCTATGGCTATGCCATAAATCCTAGCTAATTTTCCCTGTTCCAACAAAACCACTACTTTTTCCCAGAGAGACAGCCTAATATTAACCACCTTAGTCCCCAAGCCCAGGGAATAGGGGCGCTGACTCTTCTTTAACTTCTTCAAGATGATTACGGGCGTTGAGATATTAGAAGATGGGTGGAGGGGAAGAGAAAACTGATAAGCTTCTGATGCTGTGTCTTCACTGCACCCAGATGGAATTCCCAGACACCGGAGGTTTGAATAGGTCTGCTCGTTTTGTTTGATGAGTAGATACACCAAGGCTGTGTATTCTGCAATATACAATTCTCTGGACAAGTTTTAGTATCAAAAAATAAAAAATTTTTTTTCCTAGAGTGCTGACTTTTTTTTTTTTAAAGATGTTGGTTCTAACAACTTTTTCCCCCTTTTATGTAGTTGGTTATAATATTTACATTTCAAGTTTTATCCTCTTATCCCATTTTCCCCACCACCCAGGAACCCCTTATCCCATCCTCCCTCCTTATATCCCTTCTATGAGGCTGTGCCCGCACCTACCCCCCACCCCCATTACTCCCTCCTCACCCTCACACTCCCCCCCTTCTGTGTTGATTTTTCATGGGACCAAGAATCTCCTCTCCCACCCATGCCCAACAAGGCTGTCCTCCCCTGCATATACCGCCAAAGTCATAGGTTCCTCCCTATGTGCTCCCAGGCTGGTGGTTTAGACTCTGGGGGGCTCTGGTTGTTTGGTATTGTTGCTTTCCTCTTGAGGTCACAAACCCTTCCTGCTCCTTCAGTCTTCTAATTTCTCCATTGGGAAACCTTTTATCTTATCAGTGGTTAGCTGTGAGCATCATCCTCTGAATGTGTCAGTCTCTGGCAGATCTCTAAGGAGACAGCTATATCATATTCTTGACAGCATGCATTTTCAGCCATCCACATCAATGTCTACCTTAGGTGACAGTACATGGGGTGGATGCCCAGGTGGAATGGTATACTGATGGCTCCTCCTTCAGTTTCTGTCCCATGTTTTGTTTCCATAATTGCTCCCTTGAGTATTTTTGTTACTGGTTCTAAATAGAACTGAGGCATACCCTCTTGGTCTTTCTTCTTCATGAGCTTCACATGAACTGTGGGTTGAGTCTTCGCTATTCTAAGTTTTTGGGCTAACATCCGCTTAACAGTGAGTAAATACCATGTGTGTTCTTTTGTGATTGGGTTAACTCACTCAGAATGATAATTTCTAGATCCATCCATTTAATTATAAATTTCTCGAATTCATTATTTTTAATAGCTGAGTAATACTCCATTGTGTAGATGTACCACATTTTTTGTATCCATTCCTCTGTTGATGGACATCTTGGTTCTTTCCAGTTTCTGGCTATTATAAATAAGGTTGCTATGAACATAGTGGAGCATATGTCCTTGTTATATGTTGTAACGTCTTCTGGGTATATGCCCAGGAGTGGTATAGCTGAATCCTCAGGTAATGCTATGTCCAGTTTTCTGAGGAACGCCGGACTGATTTCCAGAGTGGTTGTACCAGTTTGCAATCCCACCAACAATGGAGGAGTGTTCCTCTTTCTCCGCATCCTCGCCAGCATCTACTATCACCTGAGTTTTTGATCTTAGCCATTCTGACTGATGTGAAATGGTATCTCAGGGTTGTTTTGATTTGCATTTCCCTGATGACTAAGGATGTTGAGCATTTCTTAAGGTGCTTCTCAGCCATTCGAATTTCCTCTGTTGAGAATTCTTTGTTTAGCTCTGTTCCCCATTTTTAATAGGGTTGTATGGTTTTCTGAAGTATAATTTCTTGAGTTCTTTGTATATCTTGGATATTAGCCCTCTATCAGATGTGGGATTGGTTAAGATCTTTTCCCACTCTGTTGGTTGCCGTTTTGTCTTATTGACAATGTCCTTTGCCTTACAGAAGCTTTGCAATTTTATGAGGTCCCCTTTGTCAATTCTTGATATTAGAGCATAAGCGATTGGTGTTCTGTTCAGAAACTTTCCCCCTGTGCCTAGGTATTCGAGGGTCTTCCCCAACTTCTCTTCTATTAGTTTCAGTGTATCTGGTTTTAAGTGAAGGTCTTTTATCCACTTGGATTTGAGCTTTGTACAAGGGGATATGAGTGGATCGATTTGCATTTTTCTACATGCTGCCCTCCAGTTGAACCAGCACCATTTGCTGAAAATGCTGTCCTTTTTCCACTGGATTTTTTTTTAGCTCCTTTGTCAAAGATCAAGTGACCATAGATATGTGGGCTCATTTCTGGATCTTCAGTTCTATTCCATTGATCTTCCTGCCTGTATCTGTACCAATACCATGCAGTTTTTATTACTATTGCCCTGTAGTACAATTTGAGGTCAGGGATGGTGATTCCCCTCAAAGTTCTTTTGTTGTTGAGAATAGTTCTCACTATCCTGGGTTTTTTGTTGTTCCCAATAAATTTGCAAATTGCAAAGAGCAAATTTCTATGTAATTGTATTAGGGCCTTTTTATTACAAATTCGAGTTTGGGTTTACTAACTGCTAACCCAAAGGAAGGTTTGGTGAAGCAGCCCAGTATTCTCATTGGGACAAGGTTTTATAGGAAACGGGAGCAAGTGAGGTAGAGTTCATCCTAGCAAGCGTCTAATTGAATGACTATTGCAAACCAACCTGTGGGTGCTCTGAAGCAAGACCTTGTACTGTCACAAACAGTCTGAAAATACAACTGAAACAGTCAGAGTAAACTTTGATGAACTGTTTATAGAAAGTAGCTAGAGAGTAACTCTGGGGTATGGTCCAAGGACAAGACATAGGGTTCTTTCTGATATTTGAGTGAAGTTTCAGTTCAACTGTGGTCAAGTTTTCAGGCTTTTTTGCTTTTAAGATGGAAGCCAGTTTCAAGATGGAGTAGGTCTGGCTTCTCAGTTGGACTGGAAGGAGGTCACACGCAAAGATACTTAAGTCTCACTTAAAATGGGAGTCTTGGGAGGCAGATGGAGGGAGGAAACTGGGTGACAGAGGGAATCAGGAGGGGATTGGGGGTGCTCAATGCAGGGTGTGTTGTGGAGCAAGCGGGATGCCCTGGTGGCCATGAGGATAAATAAAAATCTCCAACAGAATGGAGATTGGGGTAGGAGGATGGGTAATGGGGCATCTCCGGAAAAAGATGGAGACCTGAGGTAGGGGAAGCAACCAAGAATCAATGGAATTGTCCTTAGCTGTGTCTCCCAGGATTGGGAATCAGGTACATGGGGTGGCTGCCTCCGGTGGCCAGGCAGGAAGCCCTGGTGAAACAATAGGGACACAAACCCACTCACAAATTTTCTGACCCAAAATTTATCCTGGCTACAGGAAAGACAGGGATAAGGAATGGAACAGAGACTGATGGAAAGAACAAAAATATAACTGGCCACACTTGAGACCCATTCCATGGGCAAGCAACAATTCCTTTCACTATTAATGATACTCGGTTATGCTTGCCAACAAGATTCTAGCATGACTGTCATCTGAGAAGTTCTACTCGCCAGCTGAGTCAGATAGAGGAGACTCAGATACTCACAGCCAATGATGGATGGAGTCTGGGGACTCTTATGGAAAAATAGGCAGGATTGCAGCTCCTAATGGAATAGGAACTCTACAGAAAAACCAAGAGTCAACTAACCTGGACCTTTGGGTTTCTCAAGTTTGAACCACCAACCAAAGAGCATACACGGGCTGGACCTAGGCTTCTTACATATATGTAGCAGATGTGCAGCTTGGTCTTCATGTGGAACCCAAACAACTAGAATAGGATTTATCCCAAAAGCTATTGCCTGTATGTGGTATATGTTCTTCTAGCAGGGCTGCCTTATCTTTCCTTAGTGGAAGAGGAAGCACCTAGCCACCTAGCACAGACTTGAAGTGCCAGGGTGGGTACTTACCTATGGGGGTCCCACCCACACAGAAGAAAGTGGGAGAAGTGGAGGGAATGATTGTGTGGGAGGTAAGACCTGGAGAGAACAGTGAGTGGGACGTAAAGTGAATAAGTAAAAAACAAAGTTCTAAATTTTAAACAATTATAGGAATAAGAAGAATATTTGATTCAGTATAAATTAAAAAAAAGCAGAATAATATCTCTATCATATATACATGATCCTTTTAGTCTCAGTTTATGTTAATAATTAGCAATGTCTCCTTGAATTTGAATTTGGTTGATTAACTATAATATATATATATATATATATATATATCCATACATATAGATTATAAATGTCACAAAATAAAATATTTGTTTTCAGCTAGTCAAAATATTAATTGCCTAGTTTTATAAACACAAACTTGCAACTTCAAATTATTTAAAATACTTAATCTACTCTAATAAATAAAAATCTCTTTTGCCCTTCAGATACATTTCTATTTATGCATATTATGTAGCACTTGGGTTTTTAATTATACTTAGATTTCATTTGAAAAATATTCTGTCTCGTTTAAATCATAATGCAAAGCCAACCAACGCTCCTTCTAAAATAATATCATTAAAACTACAGAGCCTGAGAGGCTCTGCCACAGCCTGACAAATACAGAGGCAGATACTCGCAGCCAATCATTAGCCTGAGCACAGAGTCCCTAATGGAGGAGTTAAAAAAAGGACTGAAGAGCTGAAAAGGGGTTTGCAACCACTTAGGAAGAACAACAATATCAACCAACCAGACTCGACCTCCCAGAGCTCCCACGGACTAAACCACAAACCAGAGTATACATCGAATGACCCATGTCTCCGGCTGCATATGTATGTAGCAGAGGATGGCCTTGACAGGCATCGATAAAAGTAGAGGCCCTTAGTCCTGTGAAATCTCAATGTCTTAGTGTAGGGAAATGGCAGGGGCAGGGAGGCTGGAGTCCGTGGGCAAGTGGGGGAACACTCATAGAAGCAGGGGGAGGGAGTATGGAATGAGGGTTTCTGGAAGGGAAACCAAGAAAGAGGATAACATTTGAAATGTAAATAAAGAAAATATCCAATAAAGAAATGAAAAAACTGGAATAAATAACAGCAAACTTTACTGAGGATGCACGTGTATTTTTCAAAGAAATCATATATACATCTTAGGAAATTAAAACCTGATTCAGTCACTATGAAAATAAATTGACAGCTCTGTAAAAAACCTAAGGATGGAACTAGCATGTGATCAAGATAAAATATATGTTCTTTTTTTATTGGTTATTTTATTTATTTACATTTCAAATGTTATCCTCCTTCCCAGTAAAACCCCTATTCCTTCCCCCATGTCCCCTTCTTCTATGAGGATGCTCCCCCATCCATCCTCTGACTCTTTCATGTATACACAAAGGTCAGCACTCTGCAGAGATCCTTCATTGCTACATCATCTCAGTAACTTTGAGATACAACTTCAGATGATGAGTCAACACAAAGGGAAAGGCTGCGCCGGTTTTATGTCATTGAAAAAGAAAATCTAAAACTGTTTATTTGATATAAATGAAATATTGAATAAATAATAAAGGTCATAGACAAAGGTTGCTTTAAAATATTTCTATGCTGTTTGTATACAACTGCTACCTCAGAGATATGGTGAATGTTTCTTCACCCTTCACTCTGCAGGTATTTTGGTATATACCATATATTGTGTGTGTGTGTGTGTGTGTGTGTGTGTGTGTGTGTGTGTGTGTGTATATATATATATATATGTATTTTATATATTTGTGTTTATATGTATACATTTGGATATATATATATATATATATATATATATATATACACACACACACAAACACATATAGGATGTAACATTCTATAATATACTGTAGAAAGAGGAGAGAAAAACTTTTAATGTATAGATATTTGACAAACAATGACAGACACTAAGGTAGAAAACGGTGTTAGTATAAGCAATGATAAATTGTGCACATGACCAGGATGTTGTGATATGTTTACAAGAATACTTCTATATTATCGTTTTCAACAACTATGTGCCAACACAAGACTATAGCTAATGCCAAGTTGAGAAGCTATCAGTAAAAAGTGTCACCCTGTAAAGACAATCCAACATCATTTTAAAATGTCATCTATAGAAGGCATTACTCTAGATAAATAGAGAATCTCACAAGATACTATGAATGACAAAATTACCCTATGTAAAAATAAATATGTAAAATGTGTTTAATTAAATTTTACCTTTAACTCTATCATTCATTTTAGTAGACTGTAAAACAGTGTCTACCTAGAAGCATTTGTTGAAATGTATTGTAATCACACAGTAAAAAGAAAACAGAATTTGTTTATGGCAAATGCTTTTAAAGCTATACATTATTTGAATACCACATGTACATGGGTGATTTAATCAATCAAATTTTGCAAGTATGAAATTGTTCATATGCATTGAAAACACATACAGTTAAATACCCAACTCTATACAGTTTAAGTTGTTTTCCCAACAAAGTGAAATGTTTTAAAAGGACTATGACCTGAAAGACTAGATATTCACACTAGTGCAATGGTCATAGAAGTGTACTAGCCACTTTGTGACTAATATTAAGGCTTAATCTTTGATGGGAAGAGATCCATAACTGACATTAAAAACCTGATCAAACATTATCACTGGAAGTTTACAAATCCATGGAAAAAAAATCTATTGATCATGGTTTAATATATGGACATGAATTCAAACAGCCTTTTAAACATTTATGTAAGTGTTCATAGACTGTTGTTAACCACAACCTTGGTCAGGGAAACCTCTTTGGGCAATAATCAATGATTAAAGCAGAAAGTGATAATGACTTAAAATGCTAAAAATAAGAGGACTTTCAGTCCCCATCTCTAAACTGGACATAGATGTTGTTCAGTTGGAGTCCTTGTCTTGTCTTCCACCCCTATATTACATTCTCTTTCCATCCCAGCCCAAGTGGAAGGCCTAAAACAGCAAAGGCACCAAGAAGTCTAGTCTGGCATTCTTGACATTCCTGTTAGCTCTCACAATCTTTCTCACCTGAAGTTACCAGCTCCCTGAACCCAAGCTCATCTGTGCATGTGGCAGACACATCATTTTCCTTCACCTGCATTGTATTAAAAGAACTTCTGTGATATAGGCTACATGTAACTTCTTCTGCTTTGCCTTCTGAGACTGGTAAACTTATTCTGGAGCCCATTCAAAAATTACCTGCCTTTTATTTCTTAATTGGGCTCAAGTTGAATTATTTATCTGGTGGAGAAAATCTATTAGATATCAGCCTCCAAGGCTCAGAAAATGCTGCAGAGGAAATAGTGAGAAACAGCAGCAGGCATGAACAGGAATGTAGACATATTGACATATGTATATGGCATTCTACTTCAAGTGATAAATGAATATTAGCTGAAAATTTCTATAGAAGGCCAAAATATTTACATGTGTAGAGGCATACATGTATGCACATATAGAGTAAGCTAATACTCTTTTTAATTATTGCTTTATAGAATAAAATTAAACGTCTTACTTGAATTCATATTTGTTATTTTATTTATGTTATTAATTTTATCCAATGTAATTTTAAAATATACAACCTTAATAAAACCTGCATCCACACCTGACCAAATTGTTTTTGTGACAGGGTTAACATCTTGATATTGCAAAAATCAAGTTATATTTAAAAAAGTTATTTAAATTTGTTACCCCAAAAGAACCCTTCTAACCCCTCCACACATCAAATTGCATTAGTTTGAGTAACTAAATGATATTTTTAAAGAAAATAATACTACTCAAAAAACTCTTTTTTGGTGGAATAAAATCAAATAATTGCAAAACATCAATATTTATATTGTAGTTAAACTACATGAAAGTTTTTAAATTCCTGAAAAATTTTTAGTCTAAAGTTTGTTACCTGTAGTTACTTCTGGACTTCCACAGAGCAAAGATCAGCTTGACATAAGGTTACAGTTGACTAAGCATAACAATAAAATTGAGTAGAAGTGGGCTGCCCTCATAGTTATGAGCAGGAATGGCCCACCTTTCCTGACATTTACTGCCTTCTGTGGTTTCGAAAGCCTTTCTTCTCTGCTGGGTTTCTTTGCAACAGATACAGAATAAAATATCCCAAGTGATTATTTCTTTTTTGAACTGGCACTACAAAAGAGCAGCTCTCCTTTTTTTTAAACTGCCCTGAGTTTTCAACACGTAGCCAATGTCACAAACATAAATGTCTCTGCAGAAGTCATCTTTCCCTGCCCTTTATTGATATATATCAGCATCCCAGGAAACATAAAAAACAGAAGGGCAGTAGAAAGTTAGTCATTCTCAAAGTGAAAATGTATCCTGCTGGCAACTTGTTTTCGATGTTATTGAAGAATCAGACTAAGTGGAGAAAAGGCATGCAGAGATCTGGGCACTGTTAGAATTTAATATGGGGCAAATGTGAACAGTAAGACAAGATGATGAAATGCCATGGACATGCTAGAACTTGCCATTCATTTCATAAATGAAAACTGATGTTTTTTGCAATTTTTATGCTAATGATTGATAATCAAATAAAATTGTTTCTCCCCCTCATATTTGCAGAATATTCAAGTATTTATAAATGTTATTAGAAACATCTTGAAAATATCTAATTATATATTTTATAAAATTAAAAATATTATACCTTATATAAAATATTTTCTTACATTTTTTAGTATTATTTTGTTTACTTATGCTTCATACAAATGAAAAATAGTAGAAATAAATATTCAAGCCTACTTTTGTACACATTACTTTAGTGTCACTATTCAGAGGTACATTTCTTTTTCTAAAAATTGAATTTTCATACTATCTTTAAACAAAGTTCCATTTCATTTTAAATCGGTAGACAATAATAATTGATCTTATTTATAACATGATTAAATTGTCAAGTTTTCTTTCTTCATGATTTTGCTCAGCTATTGAAGTGCAATGACCTACAAATTTTGCATATTTAATGCACAAAACTTGATTGTGTTTAAGGTTAATATACACTCATGAGTTTATCAGAACAATCAATGTCAGTAGTTAGCACTTTAGCTCCAAGACTTTCTTTTGTCTTATTTATTTATTCATTTTTGACAACTTCTTGATGATAAAAGCATTCAACAAATTTAATTATTTAAAATGAACTATAAAATGTATGGTTTGTTATCATCTAGCAGAATAAAAATGATGGTGACTGATGTTCTTATTACATCTATGTTTCTCCTTTGACATTTCTGGCTGTTGATGATGAATAGAAAGGAAAAATAAAGTTTATCAATGAGAACCTAGTATTAAGTATATATGAATATAATTAATGGTTTTATGATGTATTTTAATGATAAAAATTTAACCCAATATAAAACTAAAGAGATTTATGAAATAAATAGCATTTAATTCTAGATGAGCTTATTTCTTATGACCTCATTGTCCTCTCAAAGAATCTAAAGAAACACATGCAAATGAGTTTTCTAATAGCTAGACTAAGTTGATAATTTTTCTTGTATTTCTTTTATTACTCAGAATTATGTTTTGACTTCATTTGCTTATGTATAAGCTATTTCCTTTTACACAGAGTCTGTTTTTTTTTTCTTTTCCTTGTTTCTGTTTCTTTCTCTTTCCCTGTATTTATTTACTTACTTATTACCTACTTATTGCTATGGAAATTTCTTTTCAACCATCCTCTCACTTTATATATTCTCACCTCGTTTGTCCTGTCAATTTCTCCATCTTAAATCCTTCATCTGCTAGAGTTTGTTGTTGAGATCCAAAGTTGGCAATTTATATTGCAGGCTTTACTGAAATTTTCCATCCAGAGGGTCTGTTTGTTGTTTATCTAAAACTTTCCTTCATGGCTCTGCTGGATCCATGTCTTTCATCTTTCAAGTTTCCTTTTCTAGTGATCCCTTAGTTTACATTATAAGTTTGGAGAATTATTTGGAATTGCCACTTTCTACTCTGAGACTTTTTGTAGCTGAGGTATCTTTAGTATGTCAATACACATGACTGATATGTTAGATGGAGCCATCTGTAAGAAGTTGAAAACATTTTCTTCATGATATCATTGGAATTTTTTTTCTTTAATTTGTGTACAAATTTCTCATGGCAATTAGGTTTTGCCAGCAAAGCCTGAGAATCACACACATTTAGTATAACAATTTATGCTCTAGTAAGATGTAGAAGATTTTTCATGTTCTTCTCTCTGTTCTACCGTGGTGAACTATACCAACTACTCTTTACTTCAAGCTCCTCAATTACCTGACTCTTCTGACTTCTACAAGAATAGCTTTTGACTGTTGCTTTTTGCAAACAAATGAGAGTCTATGATGTTTAGTATATGCTTTGTCCCAGGGAATAGCACTATAAGGAGGTATCGCCTTGTTGGAGGAAGTGAGTTATTGTGGGCATGGGGTTTCAATGCCTCATCCTTGCTCCCTGGAAGCCAGTCTTCTG
Organism: Rhabdomys pumilio; assembly: GCA_030674055.1. Taxonomy (NCBI): domain Eukaryota; kingdom Metazoa; phylum Chordata; class Mammalia; order Rodentia; family Muridae; genus Rhabdomys; species Rhabdomys pumilio. Next base: position 99,487,366 of record JANHMN010000001.1, read on the forward strand.
TCTGCCTTTGAATTAAAATGTAGAAGTCTCAGTAGCCCCATGTCTACCTGGACTCTGCCAAGCTCGTGCCTTGACAATAATGGGCTGAATATCTGAAACTGTAAGTGAGCCCCAATAAAATGTTGTCCTTAAAAGAGTTGCCTTGGTCTTGATGTCTGTTGACAGCAGTAAAACCTAAACTAAGACAGGTTCATCGTTCTCTGTTAGTTCTATCTGCTACATTGTGATTCTTATGGGATCCACTTAAATGAAACATAGCTCAAACACCAGGTGAACTCAGATGACAAAAAATGTATTGTAATTAAGCTGCAACTGATCAATCAAGGCTGCAGATTAATATCTGGAGCTGAACTGCCTCCCTGAAGGGAAATTACAAAGTATATTTAAAGGGTGAGACCCCAAATCATGGGAGCATTGTTCAATAATATTTTGACACAGGGTTGGACTAAGGAGTCTCTTCCCTGACCCAAGTAGCCCAGCCACAGTAAAGGAGTAAATGCTAGTGAATAAGCCTTATCTTTACATCCTGGTTTCAAGGTCTTGATGGTCAAGGTTCAAATGGACATTTGGTCCTTAACCTAAGAAAATAAAGAGAACAAAAAAGTGGGCCAGGGCATATAGTTAGTTAATTAAGGCATGACAGGCATTAGCTTTATAGCCTGTATAACTTAGTTTAGGTAACAGACAAATTCTTTCTTTAAATTCTTTGGTAATTTACTGGTTAACAAGCAAGAAATACTGAAACAAACAAGATATGAGTTAGTTCCACCATCTCAGTTTGATCCTGCCAGAACAATAGAGAAGTTGTCCCTAAGATGGCTGGACTCAGACAAGTGTCTCCTTATAAGATATTACCTATATCACCCTAGAGCCATGTTTTGAAGCTGTTCAATTTTTTTTCCTAATAGAAGCCAATGGGCTGTCTTAAATACATTAATATAAGAAGCTTAGATTCATAGACAAGAAAATTTTTGTCTTTAATTTTTTTCTTCTTTTTTCACTTTTTTACTTTTTTAATTACTTTTTTTCTTTTTTTTCTTTTCTTTTCTTTTTAGATATTTGTTATTTACATTTCAAGTGTTATCCCATTTGCCATTTTCCCAACCCCTGAATCCCCCAATCCCATGCCCCCTCCCCCAGCTTCTATGAGGTTGTTCCACCACTCACCCACCCACTCCTGCCTCCCCTCCCTGACATTCCCCTACACTGGACCTAGGGCCTTTCCTCCCATTGATGCCTGACAAGGCCATCCTCTGCTACATATGCAGCTGGAGCCATGAGTACCTCCATGTGTACTATTTGGTTGGTGGCTTATTTCCTAGGAGCTCTGGGGCTAGAACAAAGAAGTAATTTCTGACAGGAATCTAAATTTTAGGCTAGAACAAGGAAGTAGACTTCAGACATAAAAATGACCTTGGGCTAGGACAGGGAAGTAGGCTCAGATACTTTGGTCATCCTGATAAACCCTTAGAAACAGTGATCACGGGAGTGTTTGCGTAATTGGGTATAATGCCTTGCGTTGTCTCTGACTATTTGTGTTTATTGTATTACTTGTTCCTTAGCTATTCGCATCTATTGTATTGCTAGACTATCAACCAAGAACTGACCTTAATACATGCATGTAATCAAAATAGTATAAAAGCATAAAGAAGGAGGGAAGATGGCATAGGGTGTTCTAGGGAGGGGAAGTGGGGAAAGTGTGGTGCGCCAACGTCATTGGGTGTGGTGTGCCAACGTCATCACGCACTATCACACCGCTGCCATTGGAAGATGGCGCCGACATCAGCCGGGACTCACCCCACTTAACTAGTAAACAAGTGCTCAGAGCATGCTCAGAGTCCCTTGAACCAGCCTACATGTGACGCATCCCGAGACGTCATATTCTCCTGAGCTCTGCTAGCCAATCACAGAGGTACACGCCAACACGCCGACCTAATAGGTATTTAAGGACTTATCCCTTTGTTATCGGGGTCTTCCCTTCCATTTCGGCTGCAATAAAGCCTGCTGTAGGAGGATCCTTTGTCTCCGCGTGAGTTCCTGCTGGCGGGAAGATCGCGCGCAGATTACAGGAAAGGGGTTGAAATCTGTACTGTAAATAAATAAAATATCCAACAAAAATAATTAAAAAATTAAAAAAGAAAAAAAGAAAGACTGAACTATATATATTTTGGACTTCTTTCTTCTTGAGCTTCATGTGATCTTTGAATTGTATTCTGAGTATTTGGGCTAATATCCACTTATCAGTGAGTCCATGCCATGTGTGTTCTTTTGTGATTAGTTTACCACACTCAGCGTGCTATTTTCTATTTCTGTCCATTTGTCTAAGAATTTCATGAATTTATTGTTTCTAATAGCTGAGAAGTATACTATTGTGCAAATGTACCACATTATCTGTATCCATTCTTCTGTTGAAGGGCATCTGGGTTCTTTTCAGCTTCTGGCTATTATAAATAAGGCTGCTATGAATGTAGTAGAGCATGTGTCCTTGTTATATGTTGGGGAATCTTTTGGATATATACCCAAGAGTGATATAGCTGAGTCTAATTTCTGAGGAACCACCAGACTGATTTCTAGAGTGGCTGTACCAGCTTTCAGTCTCACCAGAAATGGAGGAGTGTTCTTCATTCTTTACATTCTCACTAGCAAGTGCTGTCACCTGTGTTTTTGATCTTAGTCATTCTGACTGTTATGTGGTGGAATCTCAAGGTTGTTTTGATTTGCATTTCCCTAATGACTAGGGATGTTTCTTTCGGTGCTTTGCAGACATTTGATATTCCTCAGTTGAGAATTCTTTGTTTAGCTCTGTACCCATTTTTCATAGGGTTATTTGATTCTCTGGGGAATAACTTCTTGAGTTCATTGTGTATATTGGATAGTAGCACCTTATTGGATGTAGGATTGGTAAGAATCTTTTTCTGATCTGTTGGTTGCCATTTTGTCCTATTGACAGTGTTCTTTGTCTTACAGAAGCTTTTCAATTTTATGAAGTCCCATTTGTCTATTGTTGACCTTAGAGTATAAGCCATTGGTGTTCTGATTGGGAATATTTCCCCTGTGCTCATGTGTTCGAGGCTTTTCCCTTAAATTCATTTACTATTGAGCTTTGAAAATAGATACTTAGTTACACGACATGCAGTTTTATTTCTGAGATAATTCCCCTCTTCTGACTGTTTTCCTTTTGCCATTTTTCCCTCAGTACACCTGTGTTGGGCCTGACATGAGGTCTAATCTCCATTCCACCTTCACCCTTCAGTCAGTACACAGGTGGGTGTGATAAACAGGCCCCAGGCCCTAGAGAGATTTACATACTAATGAGGTACCTGAAGGCCAGAAGATGGAGCTGATTAAGCATTCATCCCCAGCCCCTCCCCCCTCTTCCTCTCCCTATTTAGCTCCGGTCTGCCCTGGGTTTTGGGGGCACACATCCAGATCCATCCACCATCTGCCATGCCAATAAACCGGTTTTGGAAACCCAAGGACTTCCTCCTCGTGTGTTGGGGCCGTGCCGTGAGGAACTGTGGAGAGGCAATTAATGAACAGCCAGGCCTAACTTACAGCTGGAGGGACCCAGAGTGTTCTCAGCTAACTAGACATAGTGTGTTTTTTCCTACACATCTGTGGGTTGTGCTGCCTGCTATGCTAACAGTGGATCAGAAAGAAAAAACTGTTCAGAATGTTCATTTAAAATAGTTTTCAAAGGACTCATCATGGGATAAAATGATTAAACTTTTTTGTTGTTGTTGTTGTTTTTGTTGTTGTTGTTGCTCCACTAAACAGATATCTCTCTTCTGTTCACTTTACATAAAAAGCAAAAAATAATGTTTTCATATCTTTTATTGCTTAAAACTACATTAACATTTTATTTAAAATAGTTTTTTATGTAATATATGCTTTGTATGATTTTCCTTCACCAATTTTTTTAGATCCACTTATCTTCCATTTCTACCCAAGTCCTTTTTCTCTTTTTTTCTGATGTAATAGTAATGATAATAATTTTATATAAGTTTAAAAAAATCAGAATAGGACAAAACAAACAGAAATAAAAGAAAAAGAGACAACAAAACTCAAGAAACATATATGAGCACAGTAACAGACATATGAATACTCACAGGAAAACCATGAAAACACAAAGCCTTGCATGCATTATATATGCAAAAGACATATAAGGGGAAAAGATGCCTAGACAAAGTATTATAAGATGAAGAACCTCTAAAGACAACATTGAATTTAATCTATTTTAGCCATGAGGCCTGTTCTTAAGTGTTGCTTACATATCCAGTGAGAATCTATTGGAGAAAAGTAATTTTTACTTTCAAGAAGATATCAATCTAAGTTAATTTATGGATTAGGGATGAGGGTATATGCTTCAATCTCTTTTCTATGAACCCATCTGCCTTAGACCTTTGCTTGTTTAAGCTGCCAGTCTCTGAAGTTCATATGTGCTTCCATTATTCACAAGGCTTTGTTTAATTCATTTATTTATTTATTTATTTATTTATTTATTTATGTCCTTTATCTTGTGTGGCTCTTACATCCACTCTATTAGCAATATAATTTAATCTCTACCAAAACTGTATACTCTAGGCATTTTTTAGTAATATCCTTTTCCTCTTTAAAAATTCTAGCTTTCCTTTCCTTATTAGAAATTATCACCATTAGTTTTGTAAGTTGTTTCCATATGTCTTATCCTAAAAAATATATTTTACAATATCTAGATATATATATACATGGTTCTTTTTGTTATAGAAATGTTTTTGAATTAAGTTTTTATCAATTTTTGGGCTATTTGACTTTATTTTTACTAATATTCCATACCTTAGGAAACTATACTTTATTGATGGACATTTGAGTTGTTTGCTATATTTTGTGATTCATAAACAAATTTGTGGTTGCAGGTGTATAGCTTCAGAATAGATTACCAGATGTAGAAATTATAAATGTTTATATATAGAAAGATGATCTTGTTACATGTCAAATTCCCCTCTGTAGGAGCTGTGGAATTTGATCTCCCACAGACTCTAAAAGAATGTTAGCTGTCCAACTTCTAGATTTATAGCAATATCATAAATAATGAAGATGCTTCATAACATTACATTGAATTTTTGTAAGTCAAATTATTTTCATATTTTAAGAACTAAAGAATAAAGCCAGGGGTGTAATTCATTGTAGAATGTTTCCTAAGTACACTTAATATCATAGATTTGATCTCTAATGCAATGTCTCATGACAATAATAATTTTCAAAAGAACAAATGTAAACAAATTAATAGAATCATTTAACTCATACAATAGAGAAATTTATACTTGCTATTTCATTCAGACACCAAAAGCATCCTTAAATACAATGCAAATGCTCTATGATCATATGTGTTTGGAGTTAACCAAACCAAAGTAGCAAGCTCAAAACTCACTGGCTTACCAATAACCAAACAAAAAAGAATTTCTGTTAACTATTTTACATTTTGACAAATATGAGAGAATGAATATCAATGACCCTTTAAGATATAAATAGTATTCCAGTATAAATACATTTATAACTAATATCATAATGCACATTGTCAGCATGTGAATGTTTAGTTTTTCTAGAGGTTTGTGAAATGAAGTATAAACTACTTGGGTAATGATTTGTGCTACAAACCAATTTTTGTTTCAAGGATTTGAGTGTAATAATAAGAGCTGTAGATGCTAAAACTGATTTTACAATTTTGGGGACAGTGCTGATTGTGAAAATTTAGGATTCACAGTGGTATGAGTTCCTTGGGAAAATATAATAGAGACGATGCTTGGTATTGAAACTCTCTCAATAAACTACATGGAAAAAAAAACAAAACATCGTTTTATCTACCCAAAAATCAAAAAGAATTATGTATAGGTGCAGGTGCATTATCAGACACAGTAGTAGAATAATAAAGACAGAGAGTAATAAGAACTTTCCAAAGAAATGTGAAGTAAGTCAATAGAGACAGAGAGAGAGAGTCAGAAAGAGAGACAAGGATACAGAGCAGAGGGAGAAGAGAGATTCTCAAAGAAACACAGAGCAAAAGAGAGAGAGACAGAAAGGGAGAAAGAAGGAGAAAGAGAGGTGCAACATAAGCTTAGAGTTATGGAGAAAAGATTTGTTTAAGTTTTTACTTGGAAAAACAAAAGCAAATAATATTCTGAAGTTTGTTTTAAGGAAATTTTTATTTTAATTTTTTTTTTGCAAAACTTATATGTTACTCATTTAATAATTATAAAAGATTATAAAATCATTTGGTGATTGGAAGTAGAAAAAGTATTTTTGGTGAAAATACTTCTTTTATATTTGAGTATATTGTTACTGTATGCAATATCAACATATAAATATATAACCTTAAATTTTTTATTTTCAAACTGACAGTAGGGCAGGAGAGACGGCTCAGCAGTTAAGACTACTGGGTATTCTTTTAGAGGTTCTGAGTTCAATTCCCAGTAACTACATAGTTGCTCATGACCATCAGTAATGGAATCTGATGCCCTATGTGTGAAGACAAATCATTCATATATATATATATATATATATATATATATATATATATATATATAGAAAGAAAGAAAGAAAGAAAGAAAGAAAGAAAGAAAGAAAGAAAGAAAGAAAGAAAGGAAGAAATTTAAAAGTTGTCAGTATGGTTGTGGAAGTTAAATTTATATGAGAGCATGGAACCAGCTTTCCAAGCATTAACAGTGAAGAAATGCATGTACTATATGCACAACTTTGGTTTCCAGCAGTTTGGGTAACAAAAGTTTTAACCACTTTAAAAACTGCCATTTTTGCTTCACACACAAATTGCTAAAATTGTCGAGTCTCTTCCATTGTGAGGAACACTGTGTGATTCATTTCAGAAAGTTGAACCTTTGAATATGCAGATCTAATTTGCATTAAAATGCAGTTATCTGCATTGCTATTTTTGCAAGTTTGACTGTCAAAAGTGCATCTTACTGACTGGCTATTTTTTTTTAATGACAGTTTGAGTGCATAAACTTTTTGAAAAAGGATTAATAATTATTGTCTCAAGTCCAATGTCAGGATAAATTCACTGATGGTGAATACAGTTGAACAAACTGACATAGATATTATTTGATCCTTAGTGAATTCATTTATAGCTGCTATGAAATCAGTGTAGAAATTAAAGATCACCTAAATGAAACAATAGAGCCTCATAAGCTAAAGGTTTAAATATAATTGTGATGGAAGGATGTATATGGGTACCAGACATTAGCTCTCTACAAATGTATTTCCTTTTTTTTTTCCCAAATGGCTTTTATATCATTTTAATTACATGCAAGTATTAAAGTCAGCTCTAGGTTGAGGAATTAGCAATACAATACATGCAAATAGTCAAGGAACAAGGAAGACAATAAACACAAATAGCCAAAGAACAAGCAGGGCAGTAAACAAAGTCCAATAATCAATCCAGTGAGCACCATTTCTAAGGACTTATCAGGATGACCAAAATATCTGAGCAAACTTCCCTGTGCTAACCCAGTCATTTTCATGCCTAAAGCCTACTTCTTTGCTTTAGCCTAAAATTTAGATTCCTATCTGAAATTACTTCTTTGTTCTAGCCTAAGATTTAGATTTCTGTCTTAAATTACTTCTTTGTTCTAGCCTAATGTCAGATTCCTGTCAAGCAGCTCATTTCCTTGTCCTTGGCCAATGTCAAATTCCTGCCAAGCAGTCCCAAACTTCACATCTCCTCATTTTTTATTTCATAAACAAGAGTGAGTCTGTCTTAGGTCATTTTGACAAGAATGCCTTCCATGTCTCTCGTGGAATATACATTATCAAAAGCAATGTACTTCTGTCTGAGGTTGTTAAGGCTTTGTGCAGAATCTTACCCATACTTGGCTTGCCAGGCTGTTAAATTAATAACTCTGTCTGGACGTTCATTTTCAGTTTCAAGCCATGTACACTGGCTGCCAACATGTTGACGTTGTTAAAGACAAGCTTTAACATAATGAGCAGGGATAAAAATATTGATCAAGCTACATGATCAAGCTACATATGCAATTCTGGAAACTTGACCAAAATGCAAATACTGACTTCAGGGCATGGATAATTTTATCCCCAGTATCTGTAACATCAACGCTCAGCAAATCAGCATTCTTTAAACTCATAATATCACTGCTTCAAGCAAGTGTTAGTGCAAAGTTAAAACTTCCAGAACAGTGTTAGAATTATGCCAAATAGCCTGCAATTGTCTTTCAATATTTTTTAATTATAATGTAAATTTTAGAAGTAACACAAATCCATTGGTATTTGGCATGACACTTGAGATGGCTCCTTAATCTTAAACTCTGAACATCCGTCCAATAATCTGAACAGGATAAAGAGCATCCATCTGTTGTTACAAATGCCTATCTAAATCCTCTTGAATACTCAACTCATTAGTAATTTTTTTTTCTAAATGACTAACAAAAGTAGCTGTCTTAACTTTTTGTGTCAACGCTATTGCAGAAGCAGGGGTGCTATCCATTAATGTAATTAAAGCTGTTATCACAGCAACAATCAAGCCCACTAACTTCTTGGTTCTATGTAAAGCCTGACTCATTACTTCCAGTACTTGCAAGCTTTTATTCAGAAGACCAAGGTCCTATAATACTCAGAACAATAAAACAAAAGCTGGTTGATAGAACGCTGTAGCTGACATACCAGATTTCAACACACTAACACAATTAAAAAGTGTATAATCAATATAATTTACATTAAATACTGTAAAATAAAAAAAGAAAATCTAGCCTGACAACTAAAAGAGCCTTAACACATTCACTAACACTTGTTTGAAATCCAGATCCTATCCCAACTTTAACTCTTGCTAATATAACATCATAGAGAACTACATCTAACTTCCAAATATGTCTCTGAAAATGTCCAGAACCAGCCTTTCATATGAAGACTATTATTTCTAATATTAGATTGATTCATGGTTGAATCCAAATAACTGGTCACATTTAAGAAAAATACAAGAGTCATTATAAATTGTCTTTTTATTCTCTGTCCCACAAAGTCTACAAACTTGAGGCAATGCAGTTTGTCCCATCTGGCATATAGGCAAGCAAAGGTGGATCAGGAACATATGTCTAATACAGCTTCCTAGTCACCACTTTCAGAGTTCTCAGCAAGCTCACAGGTCAGCATCATTCTTTTTCCCAGCATCAACATGTCTCACCAATCACTCTGGCAGCCATCGTGTTTTTTTCAGTGTCCTGCAGAAAAAATACAAACATGTTCTCTTCCCCATATTAAATACCTGATTGGGATCATGCTAGTAAGAGGATCATTGCTTTTCACCTAGGAGTAGTATGCCTAGTTGTAGTGTGCCATAGACACTCAGCAGAAAGTTCCTTGATATCTAAATTTTTTTAAAAAATAAAATAAAAAGAATATGATTTAAATTGATTTGTAGTGTACATGGATATCCCTCCCCATTTTTAATGTTATGAAGATATTATTTTAAAGTTTCATGGGCTTGTTCCACAATACCTTGTCTTTGAGGATTATAAGGAATCCTAATAATATGGGTAATATTAAGTTGTTGACAAAAAATCTCAATTGCTCAACTGCAATAGCCAGTTTCATTATCTGTTTTAATCTAATTTAGAACAGCCAGCATAGAAAAACTATGTAGACATTTTTAGTTGTTTCTCCTGTTAAAGCAGTTACAACTAGAAAGCCTGAAAGGGTGTCAATAGTCACATGTCCCTATTTTAACTGTCCAAAATTAGAAACATGAGTACCATTCATTAACATCAATTGATTAGGTATGAGTCCTCGAGGATTAACTCCATTATGTTGTAAAGGTAGAAACTGAAGACATTCAGAAAAAGTCATTTCAATTTGGCATACACATTTTCTAGAAATACAAATTATTTTATCAAGCTATTACTATTATGATGAGATAATGAATGAGATTGTTTGGCTAACTGTTCCTGTCTAAGGACTATAATCTGCCTGGTATACAAATCTGTTGTAGAATTGTTCTAAGGCATGCAAACAATCCAGTATGAGCTCTTGAATGTCCTATAAACATAAGGAAGTGTACATACTCTTAAATTGAGTTGTATTTGCATAACTAATTGCAAATTTTGAGAATTAACAGTGTCTAAAAATAGAACAGTTTCAAGTAATTGTAAACCATGAGTTATTTATTGACTATACAAACTAAAATCTTGATTTTTCAGCATTTTTTTAAATTGGCTATTTTATTTATTACATTTCAGATGTTATTCCCTTTTCCCATCCCCCCACAAAACATTTATCCCATCCCTCTTCCTCCTGCTTCTATGAGAGTGTGCCCTCCCACACCCACCAACTCCTGCTTTCTTATCCTCTCATTCCCCCTACACTGGGACATCTATCCTTCACAGGACCAAAAGCCTCCTCTTCCATCAATGCCCAAAATGCCATCCTTACCTAAATATACAGCTAGAGTCATGTATGATCTCTCCATGTATGTTCCCAGGCTGGATGTTTAGACTCTGGGAGCTCTCAATGGTTGATATTGTCACTGTCTCCATGGGGTCTCAAACCCTTCAGCTCCTTCAGTCCTCTGTCTAACTCCTCCACTGAGGACCCCATGATCTGTTCAATGAGTGGCCGCAAGCATCCACTTCTGTATATGTCAGGCTCTGAAAAAGCCTCTCAGGAGACAGCTATATCAGGCTCCTGATATAGCTGCTATTAGCATGCACTTCCAGGAATAGACAACAGTATCTGTGTTTGGTGCACATGATATGGATCCCCAAATGAGGCAGCCTCTGAATGACCCCTCCTTCAGTCTCTGCTCCACACTTTGTCTCCATATTTCCCCTGTGAGTATTTTGTTACTCCTTCTAAGAAGGTTCATAATACCCCTATTTTGGTCTTTCTTCTTCTTGAGCTTCATGTGGTCTTAGAGTTGCAACTTGGGTATTTAGAGTTTTGAGGCTAATACCCACTTATCAGTGAGTGCATACTATGTGTGTTCTTTTGTGACTGGGTTACCTCACTCAGGATGATATTATCTAGCTGCATCCGTATGCCTAAGATTTTCATGAATTCATTGTTTCTAATAGCTATATAGTACTTTATTGTGTAAATGTACCACATTTTCTGTATCCATTCTTCTGTTGAAGGACATCTGATTTCTTTCCAGCTTCTGACTATTATAAATTAGGCTGCTAGAAACATAATGGAGCATGTGTACTTGATACATATTGGAGCATCTTTTGAGTATATGACCAGGAGTAGTTTAGCTGGGTCCTCAAGTAATACTATGTTCAAATTTCTGAAGAACAACCAGACTGAATTACAGAGTTGTAGCATTTTATAATCCCACCAATAAATGGAGGAGTGTTCCTCTTTCTCCACAACCTAACCAGTATCTGTTATCACTTGTGTTTTTTATCTTAGGCATTCTGACTGGAATGAGGTAAAATCTCAAGGTTGTTTTGATTTGCATTTTCCTGATGCCTAAGGATGCTGAACATTTTTAGGTGCTTTTCAACCATTCCAGTTTCCAGAGTTGAGAATCCTTTGTTTAGCTCTTTACCATGTTTTTAGTAGAGTTGTTTGACTATCTGGAGTCTAATTTCTTGAGTTGTATAAATTTGACATTATCCCTCTATTGGATGTAGAATTGGTAAAGATCTTTTCCCAATCTGTTGATTGCTGTTTTGTTCTATTTAGCAGTGTCCTTTGTTTTACAAAAGCTTTGCAATTTTATGAGTTCCCGTTTGTCAATTCTTTTTTATTTCATACAGAATTAATTTATTTATTGAGTTATTTAGAACTTAGGCAAATCTTGATCTTAGAGAATAAGTCATTGGTGTTTTGTTAAAAAAAATTCTTCTGTGTCTATATGTGTTTGAGGCTCTTTCCCACTTTCTCTTCTATTAATTTCAATGTATCTAGTTTTATTTGGAGGTCATTGATCGATTTGGAATTGAGCTTTGTACCAGGAGATAAGAATGGATCTATTTTCATTCTTCCACACGCTGACCTCCAGTTGAGCCAACACCACTTGTTGAAAATGCTGTCTTTTCTTTTCCACTAGATATTTTTAGCTTCTTTGTCAAAGATCTAGTGACCATAGGTGTGTGGCTTCATATCTGTGTCTTCAATTCTATGCCATTGATCTTGCCTGTCTCTGTACCTCTCTACCAATACCATGCAATTTTTAATCCATATTGCTCTGTAGTACAGCTTGAGGTCCAGAATAATAATTTGCCCCAAAAGTTTTTTTATTATTGACAATAGTTTTTGCTATTTTGATTGTTTTATTTTTTTTTATTCCAAATGAATTTACAAATTGCTCTTTCTAACTCTCAAGAATTGCTTTGGAATTTTGAAGCCTATTGCATTGAATATGTACTTTGCTTTCAGCAAGATGGCCATTTTTACTAAATTAATCCTGCCAATCCATGAGCATGGTTGATCTTTTCATCTTCTGAGATCTTTTGGATTTCTTTCATCAGAGACTTGAAGTTCTTGTCATATAGATCTTTCACTTGCTTGGTTATGACACTAAGGTATTTTATATTATTTGTGACTATTGTGAAGGGTGTAGTTTCCCTAATTTCTTTCTCATCCTTTTTATCCTTTGAGTATAGGAAGGGTACTGATTTGTTTGAGGCAATTTTACATCCAGCCATTTTGCTGAAGTTGTTTACCAGCTGTAGGAGTTCTCTGGTGGAATTTTTGGGGTCACTTAAGTATACTATCAGATCATCTGCAAATAGTGACATTTTGACTTCTTCTTTTCCAATTTGTATTCCTTTGACCTTCTTTTGTTGTCTAATTGATCTGGCTAGAACGTCAAGTACTTTACTGTACAGGTAGATAGAGACTGAGCAGCCTGTCTAGTGCCTGATTTTAGTGGGAATGCTTCAAGTTTTTCTCCATTTAGTTTGATGTTGGCTGCTGGTTTCCTTTGTATTGCTTTTCCTATGTTTAGGTATTGGACTTAAATTATTGATCTTTCCATGACTTTTACCATGAAGTTATGTTGAATTTTTTCAAATGCATATTCGACATCTAATGAGATGATCTTGTGGTTTTGCTTTTTGTATTTTTTTTGTTGTTTTCTGGTTTTTGGATTTGTTTTGTTTTCTGTTTGTTTTTGTTTTTTGTTTTTTGTTTTTTTCTTTTTGAGTTTGCTTGTATAGTCGATTTTGTTGAGAAATTTTCATATATTGAACCACCCCTGGGATAAAGCCTTCTTGATCATGATGGATGATTGCTTTGATGTGATATTTGATTGGGTTTGCAAGAATTTTATTGAGTATTTTTACACCAATATTTATAAGGGAGGTTGTTCTGAAGGGAGGTTTGTTGGGTCGTTGTGGTTTAGGAATGAGCATAATTTTGCCTTCATAAAATAAATGCATAGTGTTACTTCTGTTTTTATTTTGTAGAATAGTTTGAAGAGAATTGGTATTAGGTCTTTTTTGAACGTCTGCTAGAATTCTGCACTTAAACCAATTTGGTCCTGGGCTTTCAATGGTGGGAAGATTTTTAATGATTGCTTCTATTTCTTTAGGGGTTATGGGAATGTTTAGATGATTTATCTGATCCTGGTTTAACTTTGGTACCTGGTATCATCTAGAAAATTGTCCGTTTCATCTAGATTTTCCAGTTTTGTTGATTATAGTATTTTGTAGTTGTATCTGATGATTTATTGAATTTGCTTGTTTTCTCTTGTTATGTCTCCCATTTCAGTTCTGATTTTATTAATTTGGATACTGTCTCTATGCCCTCTTGTTAGTCTCACTAAAGGTTTATCTATCTTGTTAATTTTCTCAAAGAACCAATTCTTGGTTTTATTGATTCTTTATATAGTACTTATTATTTCTACTTGGTTGATTTCAGCCCTGAGCTTGATTACTTCCTCCCTTCTACTCTCTTGGGTATAATTGCTTCTTTTTGTTCTAGAGCTTACAGGTGTGTTGTCAAGCTGCTAGTGTATGCTCTCTCTGGTTTCTTTTTGTAGGCATGTAGAACTTTGAGTTTTTCTGTTAGCACTACTTTCATTGTGTCCCACAAGATTTTGTATGATGTGGCTTCATTTCCATCAAATTCTAAAAAGTCTTTATTTCTTTCTTTATTTCTTCCTTGACCAAGTTATCATTGAGAAGACCATTGTTCAGTTTCCATGTATATGTGGGCTTTCCATTGTTTTTGTTGTTATTGAAAACCAGCCTTAGTCCATGGTTATCTGATAGGATACATGGGATTATTTCAATTTTCTTGTATCTGTTGAGGCCTGTTTCATGACCAGTTATATGGTAAATCGTGGAGAAGGTACCATGAAGTGCTGAGAAGAAGGTTTACTCTTTTGTTTTAGAATGAGATGTTCTATAGATATCTGTTAAATCCATTGGATTATAACTTCTCTCAGTTTCACTGTGTCTCTGTTTAATATCTGTTTCCATGATCTGTCCAATGCTGGGAGTGGGATGTTGATATCTCTCACTATCATTGTGTGAGGTGCAATGTGTGCTTTGAGCTTTAGTAAAGTTTCTTTTATGAATGTGGGTGCCCTTAAATTTGGAGCATAGATTTTTTTAGAATTGAAAGTTCATCTTGGTAGATTTGCCTTTGAAGAGTATGAAGTGTCCTTCTTTATCTTTATTGATAACTTTTGGTTGAAAGTCAATTTTATTTGATATTAGAATGGCTACTCCAGCTTGATTCTTGGGACCATTTGCTTCTAAAAGTGTTTTTCAGCCTTTTACTCTGAGGTAGTGTCTGTCTTTGTCACTAAGGTGTGTTTCCTTTATGCAACAAAATGCTGCATCCTGTTTAAGTATCTAGTCAATTGGTTGGTCTATGTCTTTTTATTAGGGAATTGAGTCCTTTGATGTGAAGTGATAGTAGTGTAAAGTGATTGTTTCTTCCTGTTATTTGTGTTATTAAAAGTGGAATTATGGTTTTTATGCCTATCTTCTTTTGGGGTTTTTGGAAGATTACTTTCTTGCTTTTCTGAGGGTGTAGTTTTCCTCCTTATGTTAGAGTTTTCTCTCTATTATCTTTTGTAGGGCTTGATTTGTGGATATTTTGTAATTTTTTTTTTCAAGGAATATCTTAGTTTCTCCATCTATGGTAATTGAGAGCTTTTCTGAGTATAGTAGTCTGGGTTGGCATTTGTGTTCTTTCAGGGTCTGTATGACATTCATTCAGGATCTTCTGGCTTTTATAGTCTCTGGTGAGAATTCTAGTATAATTTTGATATGTCTGCTCTATAAGTTACTTGATCTTTTCCCTTATTTCTTTAATATTTTTTCTTTGTTTTATGCATTTGGTGTTTTGATTATTATGTGACAGGTGGAATTTCCTTTCTGGTCCAGTCTATTTGGAGTTCTATAAGCTTTTTATAAATTCATGAGGATCTCTTTCTTTAGGTTATGGAAGTTTTCTTCTATAATTTTGTTGAACATACTTACTGGCCATTTTAGTTAGAAATTTTCACTCTCTTCTATACCTATTATTCTTTGGTTTGTCTTCTCATTGTGTCCTGGATTTTCTGGATGCTTTGGGTTAGGAGCTTTTTGCATTTTAACAGTTGTGTCAAATTTTTTGTGATGTCTTTTGAACCCGAGATTGTCTTTTCTATCTCTTGTATTCTGTTGGTGATGCTTGTGTCTATGACTCCTGATCTATTTCCTAGGTTTTCTATCTCCAGGGTAGTCTCCCTTTGTGATTTTTTTTTTATTGTTCTACTTTTATTTTCAGATTCTAGATGGTTTTGGTTTTGTTCAATTTTTTTATCTGTTTGTTTGTGTTTTCTTGCCATTCTTTAAGGGATTTTTATGTTTCCTTTTTAAAGGTTTCTAAGTAATTACCCGAGTTCTTCTGAATTTCTTTAAGGAAGTTATTTATGTCCTTCTTAAAGTCCTCCATCATCATCATGAGAAGTGATTTTAAATCAGAATATTGCTTTTTCAGTGTGATGAGGTATCCAAGACTTGCTATGTTGGGAGAACTGGGTTCTAATGATGCCAAGTAACCTTGTTTTTTGTTTCTTATGTTCTGTGATTGCCTTTCACCATCTGTTCATTTCTAGTGCTACCTTCACTCACTGTCTCTGACTAGAGCCTGCTTCTCCATATCTTGGTTGTGTCAGAACTTCTCAGAATCCAGATGTCTCTGTGATCCTGTGATCCTGTGATCCTGAGATACTCAATGTAAGAGCTCCTGGAAATCAAGCTGCCTCTGGGATCCTGAAATCCTGTTGTGAACAAGCAACTGAGATCCTGTGATCCTATGATCCTAACTTCCTAGGCATGTGAGAGCTCTTGGGAGTCCAGTTTTCTCTCGGTTTTATGGGATTGGGTACAGATCTCACACAAAAGATCTGCTCAGGGCAGGGACATAAACTGGAAAGATTCATTTCCACTGGTTGGGCAGGTGTTTCTGGGTCCCTGGGGGGTCCCAGTTACTCCCTGTTTGGGGCTTGTGTCATTGTCTTCTCACCTATGATCCTGGACATGTTGGGAATCCAGCCTTCTCTGGGTGTTGTAGGATTGGGTACAGAGTTGGTGGCCAAGGTCTGTCCAGGGCACTGGTGCAGACCAGAAGGAAGGCAGAAATTTTTAAATGTTGTTGGCAGTTTACTGGGGTTTGCACATACAATAGCATACCTTGTCCACATACACAGATAAATACATGATCTCACTAATGAACAGTTTTTAACTACATTGCTTCCATAAAGATAACATATCAAATCTATGCACATAGAAGCATTTTATTGATAAAATTTCATGGATACTGAAGGGACAAAAGGTAAACAGATATACTACAATGGAGAGGTAAAGAATTGTAAACATGTTCTACAGAGAAACAGTTCTACAAAGCTCATAATAACTTTTCTAAAAATTTCTGGAAATCAGATTGTTGTGTTTACATATATAACATATATTAGCATGTGGGAAATCATTGCTGGTTTTTTTTGGTTTGTTTTATTTATTTATTTTTTGAGAGTCTGTAGTAGTCCTGTCACTATATACATTAGAAATAGTCAGAAAGAGACAGATTGCCTTTTTTGTGGACCTTTTAATCTAAAGTGACACTCCGATAATGAAACAACAAACACATCTCTCAGATGATGACAGGTGATAGGAGAGTGGTAGCAGCTACGAGGAATAGACTGACATGGGAACACATCAATCAAGTGCTTGATACCATGCCAGCAAAATATATAGCTAGAAACTGCTTAGAGCAGTCAATGTTTACTTTACTGGAGCTGAACTGTCTCACCTTACTAACTAAATGGTTGAGCTGGGATACGCAAGTTCATCAAGGGAACATGCAACATAGAGTACAGGAAGCAAGCTCAATGTAACGAGGGAAGCAAAATTTAGATATCACTGAAGTTATTACTGCAAAAAAAAAATCTTGTCCATGTCCTCATTGATTTCTGTAACTTTTATGAAGTTTATACTAGTTAAGAAAGTTAGAGTAACTAAGGACTCCTTTTGTCTTAATGAGACATGATAAATAAATTATATTCTAAAAGTATTTGTTACATTTGGTCCAGTTTAGGAAGTAGCTGGAATTGCAGTATATCAGTCACAATCTTGTCCCAGACATCCATAAAATTCCCCTGTCAGTTGTGTGAAATGTGGGATACTATCACGTTCATATAAAGAAAAATGAAATAGAGTCCATTAATTGTAAAGTTATAATATTTGTAAGAAGTTACTATTAACATCTCTGAATTTGATAAAATACCAAAATTAACAAACACACATTTTGTATGCATGCACATATATGTTAG
Organism: Rhabdomys pumilio; assembly: GCA_030674055.1. Classification (NCBI taxonomy): domain Eukaryota; kingdom Metazoa; phylum Chordata; class Mammalia; order Rodentia; family Muridae; genus Rhabdomys; species Rhabdomys pumilio. Next base: position 99,505,139 of record JANHMN010000001.1, read on the forward strand.
ATAGATAATTGTAAATGAATTTTAATTCAGCAACATTCTTGCTCTCCAAGGGTTTACATTCAAAACCCATTTTGACCTGTAGTCTGGCTTGAATTCAGACACAACACAAAACTTTAATCCCTTTGGCTGGAATACAGATACAGTTGCCTTAAGTGCATATCTTTAATCTTTCTGGATGGACTATAAACATATCTGCCCTTAGTATACTTCATTCACCTCTCTAACTAAAATATAGACATGCCCTTAGTAAACACCTTCAATATGGTATAGTATCACATTGTTTAACCCAAAACTATAATGGTGAAGTTATTTTGTAAAAGGAAGCATCCATGATTAAAAGTGACATCTAATTAAGAAAAAAAGAAATGATAAATCATAAATTTGACAGAATGATTCAGAGATAAAATACTCCCAACTCTTTTGAGAATAGACAGGCAAGAAAGGTGAGTTAAAAACAGCACATAGACAGTAAAATTAGTTCTGTCAGTGCAGTTCATGCAGTGCACTCAGTTTAGTTGAGTTGGATTGAGCTCAGTTCAGAGACAGTTTTTACCTGGACAGTTTTACAAAGGCAATTTGCAGATAGAACAAACTACACATGGGTGAGACAAGAGGTCCAGAGAATAAGAAAAAAAATTTGAAATTTAGAAGAAATTGCCAGAGTTAGTTTGAGGCAAAATAGAACAATTCAGTGAGAAGCCAGTTTGAATTGGTCAGCTTGGAGAAGAGATTAAGTTAGAGCAGCTAGGTTGAACTAGCCAGCTAGAGTTCAGAAAGAACTAGAAAGAATGAGCTTATTCACCAGTAAGCCTCAGAGATGACAATTACATCTGGAGAATAAAGGATCCATTTACCATTTACAGTACACACACACACACACACACACACACACACACACACACACACGATTATACATAGATGAAAGATGATAAAAAATTGATAGATGCATAGATAGCTATAGATAGATAGACAAACAGGCAAACAGATAGATCTAATAAATGATTAAATAGTAGGTAAAAAGATAATAGGAAATGAAAGTAAGAAAGAAGAAATGGAAGAAGAAAAAGAGTCAAAAAATCTCTTTAATATAACAATAATTCCTGCTCCTTCATTTCTTTTGAGAAATAATAGTAAAGAATCATAAAAATATAACTATCAGGTTTTTATAAATCATGAATTTCTTAAAGGACTGGCTATTATTTAAGATTTTTTTATTTCTATAGTATCTAATATAGCGCCCTAATATATACAAGACTTTGAGAGATAAGATTATTCTTGATTACCATGTGGTGACTCAAAGGCTAAGAATATTCTTAATGGCAATAATGACTACTGATCTAATACTCATGATATTGCTGACGCCAATAATAGAGGACTGGAGTCAGAAGTTGGTGAATGAACACAATGTGTGGAAGTTTGAAATGTTCTTGCTGTAACTTCAGCACTTGTAAAGCAGAGAGAGGTAGATTTGTGGTCAGCAAGGAATAAAATGAACCTTGTTTTAAAAAAAATAGAAATAAATAACCCTCTATTAAAAAATAAACTAAACACAGTAAGTAAAGCATTCTTTAAAAATGCAGGCTGAGAAACATAGAATCCCATGTATTCACTGTTCTTAAGATGGAGATCAGTTGAACCTTGTTAATATCTTGCTCAGTTTAAAGTAACTAGTGTAGGTAGGAGGGAAATCAAATGTATTTAGACATGAAAAACGAAGAATATTTCTAAACATATGACTGCTTAGTGCTCAGAATAGCATAAAGAATTGACAAAAAATGGATTTAACATTATTGAACAATTAGAGATTCTTTTGAGATATACAAAAATACATTAAAGAATTAAGGGAAGAAAGTTAAATGTAACCAAGAATGATAATCAAATATGTAAAATCAAACATGAAATTGAGAGAAGTCTATTGTTTTTCCAGTATAGATGAATCAAATGCAGCATGCACAAATGTAAAAACACCATAGTTATGTATTTAGCTAGTCAAGTTTGGCATGAGAAAAGAATGGAGGGTCAGGAACAAACTTTTTTAATCTTCAGAGTGAAAATATGGATTGAAACATTCAGGCATAAAGAGACGAAGTAGCAAATATTGAATAGAATGCACAATTCCTAAAAATTGATCCAAACCCTCAGATAATACACTGAATAATGTCACTCTTAAGCTTTTAAGGAATTACATTGTCTAAGTAATGAGTGTGAACTCACATATTCACAAGGATGCCTCTAATATCAGCTGTAAAATTATTAAATTTTATTTTTTTTTTAAATATGGTTTTGTTTTGATTCTAGTACCTAGTGCTTCAGGTATATGGTTGCTTTTGAAGTTCCAAAAGATCTGTTGGCCTTGATGATAGTAGATGAGCTAAACTTCATTCCACACTAAAAAGAGACAAAGATTACCTCTGATGAACAACCTTAATAAAATAGGTTGTTTATACACAGGGAGAAAGTAAATGTACAGGATGCTATCAGAAATATAAAACATACATAAAATCAGATAGAAAAGCCTTTTGATGTAACAGTCACAGATTAAATTTTTTCAAAGGAAAATGCTTATAAAATATCAGTGTCCTTGAGAAAAAAAAAGTGTCTGTTGACAGAGTTCTAGTAAGAAAGTTTCCTTGTATTGCTGCATATATCTAAAAGCCTTCTAAAAGATGACAATCAGGAGGTTTCATTACTCCTCTGGGTTTACTTTATATAGTCCTCTTGAAAAGAGCACTACATACTTTAGACTGTATTGTATTTAGTTTCTTAAATATTTTAGTGTAAGTTCTATAGAATATCTGTATTTCAATGAAAGTTATGTTTCCTTTACTTTGTGTCATGTCGTTTATGATAAATTATCTGAAAAGGCAGATATTTTTATTCTTATGCAGATTATATCCCAGTGTCCTTCTTTTAATCATTCATTTCTCCACCCTCAAATCTTTGTCCATTTTGAAACTCAAGGATGAAGTCAAAGATGAACACACACACACAAAAAAAAAAAAATCATAAATTTCTTTGCTCCTCGTTGCCTTTCATCTTATGAAAGTTGAATGAACTCATTTTAAATTATGAACAAATGGTTCCTCTATCCTTTATTCTTACAATTAGCAATTGTAGTTCTCTTGTTGATTTCTTACATTCATAGATAATTGCTTCATCCTCTACTTCCTCCTCATTGAATATTAACTTCTCCATCTTAGATCATAACTGTTTGTATTAGTTTGGCAGAATGATTGTATGGAGGAATGCTACCTCTAAATTGGCTCATTAATAACCAAATTACCTTTTACATTTCTAGAGACTGGGAGAAAAAAAAGAAGAATGTGCTTAGAGATCTTGTGTTTAGAAGATTCTTCCAGGGAATAGTTGCTTTTGTACTGGGACATTGTGTAAAGTAGAAAGGCAATTATCTTGGGTCTCTCCTAAAACAACAAATCTCTACAATAATATAGGTACTTAGCAGCTTCTCAAAATGTCATGATTCTTAATATGGTAATATTAATGCATGCGCACGTTCAGTGATATAAATATTTGAATTACACCATTAGAAAGAACTATAGGGTACAGTATACACTATGATCAATATGCACTGAAGGTATATTATAACTGAATATTTTTCACTTTATTTATATTTTTACTTATTTATTTTACATCCCACTGACTGCCCATCTCTCAGTCACATCTTCCCACAATCCTTCTCCCATTCTCCCCTACACTTTTCTTCAAAGAAGGTGGAGGCCCTCCTGGATATTCCCCTTCACATCTCTGTGAGGCTAGGTACTTCCTCTTCAACTGAGGTCAGGTAAGGCAGCCCAGCAAAAAGAACATATTCCACAGCCAGGCAACAGCTTTTGGGATAGTCACGTTTTAGTTGTTCTGGACCAACATGAAGACCAAGCTTTTTATCTGTTACATATATGCAGGTAGGCCAAGTTCCAGAACTTGTCTGTTCTTTGCTTGGTGGTTTAGTCTCTGGGAGCCTCAAGGGTATAGGTTAGTTGATTCTGTTTGTCTTCCTGTGGAGGTCTCTTTAGAGGCTGCAATTCTTTCTCCTATTCTTTCATAAGCATCCTCAATCTCCATCCACGGTTTGGCTGTGGGTGTCTGTATCTGTCTAAGTTAGCTGAAAGGTGAAACCTCTCAGATAACATGTTCCTGTCTGCACATCTAACAGAGTTTCATTAATAGTGTTAGGGATTGCTGCTTGTCTATGGGATTGGTTTCAATTTAGACTAGTTATTGTTTGTCCATTCCTTCTGTCTATGCTCCATTCCCAATCCCTTCATTCCTTGTAGACAAGATATATTATGTGTTGAAAGTATTGTGCATAGGTTGGTATCCCTAATGCTCCACTGGGATTCCTGCCTGGCCATAGGAGGCAGCCTCCTTAGGTTCTATATCACAAATGCCTTTCTACTACTCTTATTTGCCTGGAATTTTCTGGTGTACTTTTAAATTGTTGGTGTGATAACTCTTATTTCTTTATGAAGGCACTTGCTGCTATGAATTTTCCTCTTAGGACTACTTTCAATGTGTCCTATAATTTTGGGTATGTTGTGCCTTGATTTACAGTGAATTCTACAAAGTCACTAATTTCTTCCTTTCTTTCTTCCCTGACCCAGAGATCATTAAGTAGAGTTGTTAAATTTACATGAGTGTGTAGGCTTCTGTTGGTTTTGTTATTAAAGTCCAGCTTTTATCCATGGTGATAGGACAAGTTACAAGGTCTCATTTAAATTTTCTTGTATTTTTTGAGGATTGCTGTGTGACTGATTGTACGGTCAACTTTGAACAAGGATCCATGAGGTGCTAAGAAGAAGGTATACTCTTTTGTGTTTGGGTAAAATATTGTATAGATGTTTCTTAGTTTCATTTTATTCATAGTGTCAGTTAGCTTTCTTATTACTCTGTGTAGGTTTTGTCTGGATGAACTGTGAGTTGGTGAGAGTGGTGTGTTGAAGTCTTCCACTATTAATGTGTGGGGTTTGATGTTCAAGTTAAACTTTAGCAATGTTTCCTTTACACATGTGGGAGCCCTTGTGTTTGGGGTGTAGATGTGGAGATCTGAGATGTCATCTTGGGAGATTTCTTTCTCTGATGGGTATAAAATGTTCTTCTTTGTCTCTTTTAATTAATTTTCATTAAAAATCTATTTTATTAGATATTAGAATGACTATTCCAGATTCCTTCTTGGGTCAGATTGTTGAGAAAATTTTGTCCCAACTCTTTACTCTGAGGTAATGTCTATCTTTCTTGTTGAGATGTGTTCCTTGTATACAGCAGAATGATGAATACTGTTTTTCATTCTATTATCCTGTGTCTTTTTATTGGGGAACTGATTTCATTGATGTTGAGAGATATCTTTTTTCCTTTTTTATTATTATCAAATCATAATTTTTACTTTTTTAATGGAGGGGTTATAAACAGAAAAATGCAGGATGTGGGGAAGGCGATGACACAGGAGCATAGGTGTTTAGTGGGAGTACAGATATCTTTCAGAACAGGGTATCAGCTTGGTAAAGGTTCAGGGGACAGGTCATTATGACTCTGCCTATGATTCACTTGTCCTTTTCTAAGTTGGTACTATCCACCAAGGCTGCCTATTTACAAGGAGAGATATCAATGAGTAGTAATTGTTACTTCCTGTTATTTGAATATTGGTGGTATTAGTGTGTGTGTGTGTGTGTGTGTGTGTGTGTGTGTGTGTGTGTGTTCGTGCTTGTGTGTGTGTGTTTTCTTTGTTATTTTTGGTATAAAATTACTTATTTCCTGTGTTTTCTTAGGTGTAATTTTTTTTTTCATGGTTTTGATATTTCCTTGTCAAATTTTCTGTAGGGGTGGGTATGTGGGTAAATACTGTTTGAATTTGGATTTGTCTTGAAATATTTTTTTTTCTCCAGCTAAAGTGATTGAGAGTTTTGCAGGGTATAGTAGTTTATTTTGGCATCTGTAGGTTTGTAGGTTGCAAGATACCTGTCCAGGATCCTCTAGCTTTTAGAGTTACTGTTGAAAAGTTGAGTGTAATTCTAATAGGTCTATTTTTTATGTTATCTGCCACTTTCCTCTTGGTGTTTTTAATATTCTTTCTTTTGTAGTCTTTGTGTTTTGATTATTATATGGCAGGAGGATTTACTTTTATAGTCCAGTCTAATTGTTATTCTATAGGTTTCTAGTAAGTTTATGAGAATTTCTTTCTTTAGGTTGGTTAAGTTTTCTTCTATGACTTTGTTGAGAGTATTTTCTTATTTTTGGAACTGGGACTCTATATTCTTAGATTCCTATTATTGTTAGGCTAAGTATTCTGGGACTCTATATTCTTAGATACCTATTATTGTTACATAAGGTATTTTCATGTTATCTTAGGTGACTTTTGTCAGTAATCTTTTAGTTTTAAAGTTTTCCTGTACTGATGTATCATTTTCTTCTATTGTATCATTTATAACATATTCTATTGATGATGTTCCTGTTTTCTTCCCTAGGTTTTCCATCTCTAGTATTCCCAATTTTGTCCTTTTTTATTGCTTCTCTTTCCATGTCCAGATCTACCACAGTTTTTAATATTTCCCTCATCTCTTCGATTATATTTTTCTGTATCTCTTTATGGGATTTATTCATTTCTGTGTTAAAGGCCTCTATCACCTTTATAAGATTGGACTTAAGGTCATTTTCTTGTGCTTTTGTTGTGCTAGAATATTCAGAGTTTGCTATAGTTGGGTAGTTGTTCTCTGAAGGTTTCATATTGTCCTTCCTTTTGTTGATGTGTTTTTTCTAGGACCTTTAGCTATCTGGATTTCTGTGGTCCTTGGATGTTCCAGTTGTAGTAGGTATTGAGCTAGTGATTGTCCTCCACTGTTCTGTTGTGGTAGGCTTTAGATCGGTATCTTGTGTTGTATGGTTCAGAATCTGCAGTTCTGTATGGTACAAGCTCAATGGGCCTGGTGAAAATAGGAGGATTGGTAGGAACGGAAATGCAGTATCGCTGGGATAGCTGGCTGCTCAGGGCAATTCTGGCTTGTTTCATAGGACCTAGTTAGAGAAGAACATGTGTTGGGGAAGGGAAGTTTACCTGTAACATTCAGTGTCAGCAGGTCCTATGAAGATGGGAGGGGAACTGGAAGGGAAGTAGAGGTCCCTCTGGGATAGCAGGATGCTCAGGCTAAGTAAATAAATACATCACAAATCAATCCATCAACAAGTCAGTCAACCATTTATTTTATTCATATGGCTGTCCCTTGGCTTAACTGATTTTTTTCTAGATAAGTGAATGTTATTTAAATCAAGTTGAAAGTAGTTATTTTGCTCTCCAAATCTTTATAATAAAATAAGTGTGTGTCTCAATCTTAAGAACATTTATATTTTTCTTGTAACCAAGGTTGTAATTTGTTCATCCCAACTTGAAGAGTAAAAACTCTGCTCCAAACCACCAGGGAAGACTGCTTTAGGGAACTGCATGAGACATCCGTGTCCTTCTCTAACCCATCTTGCCAAATAGACTTGAGTTCCTGCCATAATTTCTCTTTCTTTTAACTTCCTGTACCACAGATACTAGCAGAGAAAAGCATTTGGCTTCACTCTCTTAGACATTTTCAATATTTATACTTGAGTTATACATTTAATACAAAGCTTCTTGTGCAATGTTTACTTCAGTTATTTATTTATTCATTTGCTTTTTCTCTTAGAGAAAAAATTACTAGACAACACAAGTACCTGCATCTACAGCACCCTGCCAGGATGTTTTATCAAGAGCATTGGTATTTTACATTGAGTTAATTACACCTCTCTAAAAAGGAATCTGTGAGAGTTTCCCCGTGTTCACAGATACACATCATCTACCTTATAACATGAAAGCTACTTATATTTACATTGTTTTCTTTTTTCTATTTTACATATTTCTTGTTCATGCAATATATTCTGACAACAGTCTCTCCTCTCTTAATCCACTTCTCCCAGTCTATTATCACCTATTCTCTTTTCTAGATCCACTGTTTATGAGATTTTCCTCCGATGAAAGCAGTCCTCTCAGAGATATCAATTGAACACATTGAACTCTTGTTTTTACATAAGTGATATTTCATTTAAAATAATTTACTTGAGGATTAAGACATGGTTTCCAGTAGTTCTCAACTTGTTGATCATTCACCTAAGACCATCAGAAAACATATATGTACATTACGATACATATCTGTAGCAAAATTACAGTTGTGAAGTAGCAATAAAAAATATACTTCTGGGTCATGACAACATTAGAAACTGTATTCAAGGGTCACAACATTAATAAGGTTGAGAACCATATGCTTAGTGGGTGAAGGATCAATATATAAACATTCATAATAGCTTGATCATGTGTAAATGTTATCATATATCTACATTCTGTTTATGTATACATGCTTCACATATGTTATGTATATTATATGCATTATCATATACAGAAAATTATAATGACAGTAATGAAATTAAATATTGATATATAACTGGGAAAAACTTAATGAAATCTGTATATGATATATGGATATTGTGGGGATTTTTTATTTGCCTTTCATAAATTATGACTCAGCCTCAGTTTCCTTTTCCTTTTTTCCTTCTCTTATGTCTCTTCCTAGAGCCTAGTTCTACCATTTCGACTCCTTTTCTATTTCCCTTTAGAAAAGAGATGGCTTCCCAGAGATATCAACCAATATTCCCAGGGATATTAACCAATGGTATAACAACTTACAATAATACTAGGCACATATCAAGACTAGACAAGACAAACCCAATAGGAAAAAAGTAGTCCAAAAGTAGGCAAAAGAGTCAGACACCACCTCCACAAAAGAAGTCACAAAAGAATAACAAGGTACACAACCACAATTTATATGCAAAGGACCTAGCTCAGATGCAAATAGGCTACCTGGTTTTAGCTTCAGTTTCTGTGAGCTCCTATCAGCACTGATTAATTGATCCTGTAGAACATTTTCTTGTGGTACCTTTGAACACTTTGGCTCTTACAGTCCTTCCTTCAGTTTCAATAGATTCTTGAGTTCCAACTAATGTTTGGCTGTGAGTGTCTGCATCTGTTCTATTCAGTTGCTGATAGAGGTTCTCTGATCTTGATTCTACTAGGTTCCAGTTTGTGAGTTTGCCAGAATATCATTAGAGATCATTTCCTTGAATTTTGGTTCAGTCATGTTTGGGTCTATCTTAGGTCTCTGGACTAGCCATGCTGTGGTTCCTGGTCCTCCAGGCAGTGTCCAGCATGGGCTTCCTCTCTGAAGTGGGCCAAAAATTGGAACAGTCATTGGTTGGTCACTTCCTCATTTTCCCCAGCACATCTTGTTGGCAGGACAAATTGTAGGTCAATGGTCTTGTGGTATGATTGATGTCCAAGTCTTCCAATGGAAGCCTTGCCTTGTTCCAGAAGATATCCTGTTCAGGCTCTGTAACCCCATTAATAGGAGTATTAGCTAGGGTCACTCTCATAGATTCTAGAAATTTTCCACTGTACTAGGTTTCATAATGCAGCCTAAATGCCCCCCATAAATTCTAGTTCTTTCCCCCATCACATTCTTCCACCATCCTACTCCTACCCGATTCCTCCTATTTTCATGCCCACTGACCACTAGCCCACCTGTGAAGTCTGTTCTTTTTCTCATTCTCAGTGATTTTGGATATTACAATCTTTGTTAAAAAAATATTTGAAGATATGTACTTTGACACGTGAGAAAACGTCCCACTAAACCACCATCATGAGACAGGGATGTGGGCAACTCCTCTAAATCGTCTTTCTTCTACACTTCTTCTGTACATATGGAAAGATGCCAACACTTTTTCTTGTGCAGATGGAAAACAATAATCACATGGGCTAATTCCAGGTGTTATTATATCATAAAGATTGTATAAATAAAAGGAACTGTTTGTGGCATGGGATTCTAGCTAACCTGTGAGTTCACAGTGGTGTCTGTGTAAGTGAATTGTTGGATCCCAAGGTATCATAGTCTGCAAGGGAATATCTGATTGATAGCAGGGTGTTTATATGTGTCACTTTCTCACTAACAGCCTGGAATTCTTCCCAGAAAACAGGCACATTGGCACGTTTGAAAAGTTTGAGGATTTTGCTGTAGGAATGTATTGAAGCCTTGATGAATTCCCTCCAAGTCTGGGAAAATGACACTCAATTAGGAGCCACTGGAGAACATTATTTTGTAGTATGGAACAGCCATTCAGTCTAGATCAAAATCCACACCCAGACATCCCTTCTCCTCTAGCAGTGTGCCTTACGTACTAACACAATATACCATTCATCAACTCATTTTGTTTATAATTAGAATTTCTTCATAAAAATAAACTATAGATTTTTTCCCAATTAGACATAAACTAAACCTTTCCTGCTATGTAAGGTTTATTATATAAATTATAAGTCTACTGATAAAAGTGAGATTGCATTCTACAAATTCTAAGGTAAACTTGAAGAATAATTTCCCCAGTTTTCTAATAAAACAATTAATTTTCCAGAATATTGTAAAAGAAAAAATTTCCCCTTTCAAAAAAAAATGCTAGATTTCAAAGCAAAATGGAAAGTCCCTTTAATTTAATCCCATGTTCTGAATTAAATATCATCCATGCTTGAAGGGGGAAACAACCCTAATACTTCAAAAATTGTTCATACTCCAATCTTTCCAACAAGCCTCACACCCATCCTCACATCCATCACAGCTATTTTGACATGGTAGTGGAGGGCAAATGTTGTCTCAGTTATAACAGCTGCCTGACATCTAGTATATATATTTAAATATTTGGCACTTGGACATGATAGTAGAGCAACTTTTTTATAGGAAGAAAAATTTCATTGTTTTCTGATCTCTTTTTTTTCTCTATGTCTCTCCCCACTTTGATGGTAGCAACTGCCTCACACATATATGTAAATTTGGAAGTCAGTGATAAATTATCACTCATCAATTCCATGTTTTCAAATTAATATTTTATGCAATACTTTACAGCTAATGTAAAATAGAGAAAAAGTGTGATATGAAGCAATAAACATATGCCAAATAAAGTTAAGAAGGACACAAAAATATTTAGAAATAGATCTAGTAAAGAACAAACAAAAACAACAATTCTCAAGAAATTATTTTATATAAACTAGCAGAAGTATATTTTTTAAAAAAATAATAAAGTTAGAATTGAGATTTATTTATCTCAAATGCTTTGAATCAGATTTTACTATTTAGTTAATAGCTGAATATTGGTTACCTTTGAATGATTGGTCTAGACTTTACTCAGATAATGTTTAGTTGCTTGTGTAAAAAGATCTGAATATTCTAATTTTTTGGTGGTGAAAATTTTGTCAGGAGTTTACAGATGAACAAACTTGATGAGGGAATTTAAATTTGATTAAAGTTTGAGTGTGACATAAAATAGGAGAGTTTTTAGTTGCTAAGGGTTGTCATTAAATCCTGGAGACTAGTTTGTCTGTGCTAGATACAAGAAAATTGGTATCCTGACCCAACCTTATTTCCGAAGGAAGATGCTGGAAATCTTAAACTTCCTTATCACTGATATTACATGCCTCCTCTCATTTGTTAATCAGATATACACATTATCTGTGCATATGTGTTCCTTAGAAATATGTCCTACAATTATGATCTGCTTCTGTTTTGAGACTATATGATACTTGCGTTACATAATGCCACCCTGTGACAGTAGGGAACCAGCATCTCTTAAAAGCCACTTTCAGCCACCAAATATTCTACTCAGGCATCTAATCCCTGTGACATTTTAACTTAATAACAGAGAACCTCTTTGATACCAAGAAGGATTTCTTTTTTTCTTTTTTCTTTTTTTTTGATCTCCCTCTTTTCTCTATGCCCTCTCCACATTTGCTGGTAATTCTTCAATAGTCCAAATAATCAACTGACTCAAATTCTAATATACACACTAGTACAAATTAAACCTAAGCATTTGGAAGCTTACAAAGAGAATTTCTTCTAGATCTGGGTTGTCTTACAAAGCTGACAAGGTGAGGTGTGAAGATTTCAACTCTGCCTAGACCTTTTAGCTGTTCACAGTCAGAGAGAAGAGCTTGTATGTAGCTTCTAACAGGCAGCACTTTAATATTAGCATTCTTAACATATCCATAGATCTATTGTAAAGTTTGTACACATGATACCCTGTTTTACTTTAAACCTTATGGAGACTGAACACCATATAGCCATTGACATATAAGAAGGCACACAGGACACACCAAGAGCAAGTTCTCATCACAAAAGTGATTTGTTTGTCCCAGAGGGAAAAAAGGTAAGGAATAAGAGACAAAGACAGGAGATCGAGGACATGAGAGAAGGGGGAAAGGAGAAAGGAAAGGGATATTTGCCCTAAAGGAAAAATAATTGCTGGGGACCAGAAAGTCTTATGGCTAGGGGAGCTAGAGAAAGAGTGAAGTCCAGACATATCCAAGCACTGGAATTCACATCCTGAGATAAGCAGAAATAGAACTGCTTTCTTCCTGCTCTGAGTCTGCATACCCCGATGCACATAAATCTTATGACCCTACTTCTACCACTCTTGAACTAGTCATAAAACCCAGTAGCCAGATTATAGTTAAAATTCCTCTCTCCCTATAAGGACATGGCCAGAAAGCACATGGAATTCCCCTTTATGCAAATTAAGCATTACCATCACCTCAGCATCAGCCAATAATGTACACTAATCCACACAAACCACTCCCCACTCTCCAATTTATATAGCCCCCTTTCACCCCCTAGTAAAGAGAGGAACTTCACTGAAAACTGTCCCTGGGGAAGGCTGTTTCTATCATACTCATGCTGACCAAGATCTTGACTAACATGTCAGCCTGGCTTAGCTTCATTCCTCTTTGTCTAACTAGGTGTACAACAGAGCCTGAATACCCTGCTGCGATAAACAGACCAAGGTTGGCAGACTGCCTCTGGATAGAGAGGAGTAAGACCTCAACAGATGACAGTTTATGAAGAAACAAAAAGGACCCTTATGTTTGGATTATTTAGTTAATTTTGATTGGTCATGTAAATTAGGGTAGCCAAAAGGTGGCATTTGATTGCTGGACTCCAGTATCTTGGAAGCTGGATCTTGGAGGTCAACTTCAAGAGGAAGTGGCCACAAAAGGGAACAGACATTGATAGATAGCTTTAAGAATGTTATCAAATGCATAGCAAGGCAGAGTAAATGGGAAAGGACAACACTTACCAGAGCAATGTTTGCTGTGGGGGCCTGTACAAAAGAGTAAGTAGGGTGAATAGACAATCCTAACAAGGTTACAGTACTCATAGATTTGTGTCACAATTTACTCTAGAGAGTTTTGTTTTAAAAAAATCAAATCTCAAAAATTATATTTGCTTGTCTCATTGAAAAAATTATAAGATGACATGGGTTTTATTCCCAAATCCAACAGCTTAAACCTTGGTGTGATCTTTATACTAGACAAGAGTATCCAGCTCATAATCATGGGTAAAGAAGCTGATCTAAATAAAGAGATCTTACATGTTGAGTAAAGTGTAATAGTGTACAAGAAAACCTTGACCTTTACTGGTGAGTTTATAAAGCAGCTATACTCCAAAGCTGTAAAGAGTATAAGTGAAGAGGCAGATGGGCATACTAGCAGTAGTGTCATTCTCAGGATGAACTAGAGTTCTTTTTCATACTGCCACTATGTTAAAATTTCAGCATTAATGATTAGACTTAATATTCACATGGTAAAATCTGCCTAAGCAGATAGTCAATAACTGAGTGTACAAGGCTAAACTAAAACAAAGGGAATAAAAATTATGAGTTATAATGTAGAAATGTAGTTTTAAATGATAAAATAGATATGCGCTTAATCACATATATGTTACTAAAAATAATATAATCAAATAATATAAATGAAAACCACTGTTTTTTCCTTCATATTTTCTAAAAATATCAAAACACAGAGAAAGGTTAATATGTCTGATAATTAACATGTTTACAGTGAAATATTGGTTTTATTTAAATAGACATATTTTTCTCCATTACTCTCTAAATCATATTGTTAAGATTAATAATTTTAAATAAAACTTATTTTCTTAGTTGATAAATAGGTCTTCATAAACAGAGAAAAAAATCTGTTCAGGAAATAATCCATTGCTGGGGGCTAGAATATGAAAGAGAGTTTTGTTTTTAATGCACAGGAGAAAGAAAGACATATAAAGATTACTTACTTTCTCCTTTGCCAAGGCAAAATATTTTGTCATGTTGTTGAAGTTGCACATTTCACTAGTGCAAGAGAGCCATAGTAGCAAAACCAGAAAGCATTTAGCTACATAACATCTATAGTTAAGAAAAAGAGAGATAATGATGCTGATGCTACGGAATATTTTGTTTTACATTCAGTTTAGAAAACCATTCCATGGAATGGTGATTCCTACTTCTAGAGAAAGCCTTCCCACTATAACTACTTACTTTATTATCTAGTGACAAGGGAAAATTAACATACTATTTTGAGAAACATAAATGCAAACTTTTGTGCATAAATTTAACAATAATTTATAATTTATAAGATTGGGTGTCATTTAAAGCATTTTTATACAGAAGCTAGTGAGTGATATAATACAGATACTATAAGTACTTGATTTGAAATTATATTTAAACTGTGGAGAAATGATCATTGATTTCTGAGAATATATAAAAAATAAAAATTCTGATGCTTTTTGTTATTCTACCTTTAAAATATCAAACATCATCAGGTATTTTATCATTATCTTGTTTAAATTAATGTATATGATCACGTGTATTTAACATGGTCATAATAATTTTGTGGATTTTAATAATAGTTAAGAATTCCTATAGCCTATTGAATAAAACAAAGACTTTTAATTTACGTATTTGTGTATAAGGAAAAAATATTTTTAAGTTTCTAGCTGTAACTTTACATGACTGAATTTTTTTGTAACTGCCAACTCATATATATCCTAGAAGCCCATGTGACCATGTTGTTGAAATATGTCAAAGTTTAGAATCTCCAGGCCCTTCAGAGCCATCTTATACACAATATTTTTTTAAATGCCAAAAAAATGATGAAAATTTTTCATCATTATTACCAGTAAGTTCAATTATTTAATGGAGCTTGACAGAAGTATGAGCTGCCTTTTCTGTCTCTGGGATCAATATTTCATTACAAGTCACTGCTTACAGGAATACTCATATTCAACTCCCTTTAAATACCTAATTACTATGTTGTAATAACTACATCATCAAGGAATGGTATTTTAGTCATGATTTCTAAGCAAAAAAAAAAAAAACCCATAGAAGCACTTATTCAATTTCCTCAAATCCCACATACTATTCATAATGTCTTCTCTCATACAAAAATACAAGACTTTCTTAAGAGCATCATGAGGTTAATCCAAGTAGCTCTAGGCATAAGACAGCAAATTACTCTTTTATTTGATTAATAGAACATATTTACTTATATATTTCCAGTCATTTGAAGGGATAACTTCTTTATGACTACTGATATATCTTTACATAGAGATGGCAGCATTAGATGTGAAATTCACCTGAACAGAACTACATCTCTGTAGATTGTCATGTCCACAGACAAAACAGTCCATTGTCCTTGAATGATCTACTTCACATTTCAGGACTTTTCTCTGTTATGGCACAGGCTGAGTTCCACAAGATAATGGGCCACTAGAAGACTAATTTCACCCTTCATGTCTTCTATTTGTAGGAGATCCTGTACTTTCAGAAACTGAAGATTCAGCTGCTAGAACAGACAATGTAGCATTTAAAATTACAAGGGCCAAGAAGAACCTCCTCCAGAGGAGAGACTTCGGAAAGAGCCCTGATCCTTTGAGAGCCACTCCACTGGCCTAAAGCCTGTGTCATTGTGATCTTTCTCCTGTATTTGATGGGTAGTAGAAATTACAGAGCATACATGGGCTATGAAAGACATAAACACACTATATAAACTCAGAAGATATAACTCAGTTCAGTATTTACTTCACTAAAACTAAAATTATTTATATCAGCATTAGTCTCCAAATTAGACATTGTAGCATAAAAAAATGAGAATTCATGTAAACATAAAAGCCAGAACACAAAGAATAGCATAAAAATGAGGAATGTGGATTTAAACTATTTTAAATTTCCTAGAAAAATGTCACAAATTTTGTAATGATTTAAAGCTTGAAGTTCATACTTTGTAACTTAAATTTTAGAGGTTTAAAAAAAATAACCAAATTTATTTTGATTAAGAAATAAACAGAGTAGAAAAATGAATGACAACCATCAACTACCTGCCTCCTGCCTTCCTCTCTTTCTCTCTCTCTCTCTCTCTCTCTCTCTCTCTCTCTCTCTCTCTCTCTTTCTCTCTCTTCTATTTTTTTTTTTTATGAAGAGGGAGTTTTAATGAGGGAATTGTGGTTCCTTACAGGAAATGGGGGAGGGGTTACTTACTGGATAAGACAGCAACTTCATGGAATTCCAACCTAGCATAGATAATAACTTATTGAATCTGGGAATAAGAAGTAAATTTAACAACTAGCAACAGTGTAGCATGTGAGAAAATGTCTCTTTCAGGTCCCCAAGAACCCCTCTGGCTCTGCTAGAAATCTAAGCTCCTGTGAGAGTGTTTCTTGGAACTCCTTATAGCTTATAGATGCCTGGGTAGGAAGAAGCCTAGTAAATATGGTCAGTTCTCAGGACTCCATGCACCTGTTGATATATTTACTTCCTCTGTCCATAATCTTTACTACAGGATGGTTGTTTTGATTTCTTTAGAACATTCCATAATAACAAGTTTCATTTCATGATGTAATATCTATCTCAAAGGATATTTTTACACAATTCCATAACATATTTAGTGTAGTGTAAGAAGATATAATATGTATAAAAATATGCTAAATTAAATCAATAGGCCATTTATATACCTTCCTTTTTAATATTATGTTTTTATTATTTGGAACAATTTTTACATTTAAATACAGTTCTTTTATTGTTGAGAATAGTTCTCACTATCCTGGGTTTTTTGTTATTCCAAATGAATTTGCAAATTGCTCTTTCTATCTCTATGAAGAATTGATTTTTAATTTTGATGTGGATTGCATTGAATCTGTAGATTGCTTTTGGCAAGATGGCCATTTTTACTAAATTAATTCTACCAATCCAGGAGCAAGGGAGTTCTTTCCATCTTCTGAGATCTTCTTCTGTTTCTTTCTTCAGAGACTTGAAGTTCTTGTCATACAGATCTTTCACTTGCTTGTTTAGGTTCACTCCAAGGTATTTTATATTATTTGTGACTATTGTGAAGGGTGTCATTTCCTAATTTCTTTCTCAGATTGTTTATCCTTTGAGTAGAGGAAGGCTACTGATTTGTTTGAGTTGATTTTATATTCAGCCACTTTGCTGAAGTTGTTTATCAGGTTTAGGAGTTCTCTGGTGGAAATTTTAAGGTCTCTTAAGTATACTATCATATCATCTGCAAATAGTGAAATTTTGACTTCTTCCTTTCCTATTTGTATCCCTTTGACTTCCTTTTGTTGCCTAATCACTCTAGCTAGGACTTCCAGTACTATATTGAATAGGTAGGGTGAGAGTGGACAGCCTTGTCTAGTCCCTGATCTTAGTGGGATTGCTTCAAGTTTCTCTCCATTTAGTTTGATGTTGGCTACTGGCTTGCTGTATATTGCTTTTACTATGTTTAGGTATGGGCCTTGAATTCCTGATCCTCCTAAGACTTTTAACATAAAGGGATGTTGAATTTTGTCAAATGCTTTCTCAGCATCTAGTGAGATGATCATGTGACTTCTGGGGGAATCATCGTCCCTGACCTCAAACTGTACTATAAAGCAATAGTAATAAAAACTGCATGGTATTGGTACAGAGACAGGCAGGAAGATCAATGGAATAGAATTAAAGTTTCAGAAATGAACCCACACACCTATGATCACTTGGTCTTTGACAAAGGAGCCAAAACTATCCAGTGGAAAAAGGACAGCATTTTCAGCAAATGGTGTTGGTTCAACTGGAGCTCAGCATGTAGAAATATCCAAATCAATCCATTCTTATTCCTTGTACAAAGCTCAAGTCCAAGTGGATAAAGGACCTTCACATAAAACCAGATACACTGAAACTAATAGAAGAGAAGGTGGGGGAAACCCTCGAATACCTAGGCACAGGGAAAAAATTCCTCAACAAAACACCAATGGCATATGCTCTACAATCAAGAATTGACAAATGAGATCTTATGAAATTGCAAAGCTTCTGTAAGGCAAAGGACATTGTCAATAAGACAAAACAGCAACCAACAGATTGGAAAAAGATCTTCACAAATCCTACATCCAATAGAGGGCTAATATCCAAAATATACAAAGAAATCAAGAAATTATACTCTAAACAACTAAATAACCCTATTAAAAATGGAGTACAGAGCTAAACAAAGAATTCTCAACTGATGAAACTCGAATGGCCTAGAAGCACCTTAAGAAATGCTCAATATCCTTAGACATCTGGGAAATGCAAATCAAAACAACCCTGAGATACCACCTCATACGAGTCAGAATGGCTAAGATCAAAACACAGGTTATAGTAGATGCTGGTGAGGATGTGGAGAAAGAGGAACAGTCCTCCATTGTTGGTGGAATTGCAAGCTGGTACAACCACTCTGGAAATCAGTCTGGCAGTTCCTCAGAATATTGGACATACCATTACCTGAGGATCCAGCTATACCACTCCTCAGCACATACCCAGAAGATGCTCCAACATATAACAAGGAAATATGCTGCACTATATTCATAGAAGCCTTATTTATAATAACCAGAAGCTGGAAAGAACCCCGATGTCCTTCAATAGAGGAATGGCTACAGAAAATGTAGTACTTTTACACAATGGAGTATTACTCAGCTACTAAAATTAATGAATTTGAGAAATTCTTAGGTAAATGGATAGAACCAGAAAATATCCTGAGTGAGTTAACTCAATCACAAAAGAACAGACAGGGTATTTACTCACTGAGAAGTGGATATTAGGCCAAAAGCTTGGAATAGCCAAGACTCAACTCACAGACCACATGAAGCTCACGAAGAAGGAAAACCAAGTGTGGATGCTTCGGTTCTGCTTAGAATGAGTAACAAAAATACTTAAGGAAGCAAATATGAAGACAAAGTATGGGACAGAAACTAAAGGAGGGGCTGTCTGGAGACCATTCCAGCTGGGTATCCATCCAATATGCAGTCACCAAAGGTAGACACTGGGGTAGATGGCAGGAAGTGTATGATAACAAGATCCTGACAGAGCTGTCTCCTTAGAGGTCTGCCAGAGTCTGACACATTCAGAAACAGATGCTCACAGCTAACCACTGATTTGATCAAGTGTTTCACAATGGAGAAGTTAGAGAGAAGACTGAAGGAGCAGAAAGGGTTTGTAGCCCTGAGTAGATCAACAATACCAACCAACCAGAGCTCCCCAGGTTCTAAACCACCAGCCTGGAAGCACATAGGGAGGAACCTATGACTCCATCTGTACATCTAGGGGAGGATGGCCTTGTCAGGCATATGTGGGAGAGGAGATCCTTCGTCCCCTGAAGGCTGAACACCGAGTGGGGGGAATTCGAGAGTGAGGAGGTGGGAGTCGGGAGTAGGTGGGGGCCCCATCCTTATAGAAGCATGAGGAGGGGGGATGGGATAGAAGGTTCCTAGGTGGTAGAGGAAATGGGAGTAAGTGGAAAAAATCTGAAATGTAAATATAATATCCAATAAATAAATAAATAAATAAATAAATAAATACAGCTCTTTACTCTCTCTAAAATTTTCTATTCTCGAATCCTCATCCTCCCCATTAAGTTTTTACTCAAAAAAAACAAACAAAAAATTCAAATAAATTAAGTAAATACCCCCAAACAAAAAAATGAAATAAAACAATACCTCAAAACACCAAACTATAAACAAACAAAAGCACATAAAAAACTGGGGAATCCATTACATGTTAAACATGAGGACTGACAGTGAGCATGCCTCAGGCCTGGCTGATATGCTCAGTATCCCTCCACTGGAGAATACTGACTTCCCTTTCCCAGCATGTATAAATGATTGCTCAGTTATTAACTTTACTTGGGTAGCCACATTTGCACTCCTTAATTCATTTATAAACAAATAAATATAAATAAATAAATTAATTAACTAACTATAATAAGATTAAAAACAAAAATTATCACAAAGATGTTGGGCAGAACAAACCAACAGAAGAAAAAAGTCAAAGAGAGGGCACACCACTCAGAGACTCACTCCTTGACACACTCAGGAATCCCATAAAAACACAAATGGCTTTATATGCATGCATGCTCAGTCTCCTTGGGTTCACATGAACTTTGATATTGTTGATTTAGAGGACTTTATTGTCTTGGAGTGTCTCCATCACTTATGGCTCTTAGAATCTTTGGTGTTCCTCTTTGTGAGTTACCTCAACTCTGAGGGGAAGATTTAGATGGAAATATTCCCCTAAGTTCTTATATATATATAGAATATGTATGTATTTTAGGAAGTTCCTTTATATTATACTTCCATACAATCCTGAACATGCTCCTTTAGCTGTCTCTCACCTTAGTCCGCTCCACAGTGAGCTTTGTCTCCTTTCTACTTGATCATTCCATTCCAGCCTCCTCACCCAATTAATCCATAATTATCCATTCTATTTGCCATTTTTAATAAGATCTAACCCCTTGCTCTTTACTCTCTGTAGTTTTACAGATTTTAGCTTCGCTATCACAAAAAAGTGAATACATACCATATTCATGTTACTAAATCTGAAATACTTCACATAGTGTGATTTTTTACATTGCCTGCAAATTTCATTACACCACCTTTTATAGTATTATTCAGCCACTGAATAATAATATACTGTATGAATGTATTACATTTTCTCCAGCCACCCTTATGTTGAGACTCAACTAGGTTGTTTTCAATTTCTGGCTGTTATTAATATAGCAGGAATAAATATTTTGGAGCAAGTGCCATTGTGATATGATGAAGCATCTTTTGGCTACATGTCCAGTGGTATAGCTACTTTCTTATTAATTGGTTATTTTATTTTATTTACATTTCAAATAGTGTTCCCTTTCCTAGTCTCCCCTCTGCAAACCCCTACCTTATTGCCTGTCCTCTTTGCCACTATGAGGGTGCTCCTCCACATGCCCACACCCTCCTCTACCTCTAGCATCCCACTAAGATGGGGCAACAAGTTTCCACAGAACCAAGGACCTTCCCAGTCACTGATGCCAGATAAGACATTCATCTACTACATATTGTCCCAGGAGCCATGGACTCACTCATCTACACTCTTTGGTTGGTGGTTTACATATTTTTGAGTTTTTAATTGTGTGGTTAAGTAGCTCATATGAGATCTGACACATATATTGTTGGGAACTTGATTTAATGGATTCCCAAATTACATGGGAAATCCCATGTTTGCTACTGGTCCCTGACCCCAATTGTTCTTGATTGGGAAATAAAGATCCCAGCAGCCAATGGCTAGGCAGATAGACTGAGGTGGTACCTATAGATTTGAGTGGGCTAGGAACTGAGAGAAATGAAGGGAGAAGAATTCACTATGGGGAAAAGAAGAATGACCAGACCTAAAGGTGCTCAGATATCTGAGAATAAGGGAAAGGACACATTCCCAATTGTGTTAGGGTAGCAAAGATGAAACATAGGATTTAAAAGATGTTAACTCATGCATACTGGAGGAGAGTGTTTGCAAGGAGCAGGAAGGATTAGAAACCCCCAGCAGAGTATGGCCTTATCTGTCACCAACAAGAAGGGAGACCTTTGATCCTATGGTAGCTAGATGCCCCAGGTTATGAGTATGCTAGAGCAATTAGTCTGTAGTGGGTGAGTAGGTGGAGGAGCACCCTCATAAAGGCAAAGGGGAGGGGTGAGATGGGGGATGGAATAGGGGGTTTATGGAGGGGTAGCCATTCCTGGGACATCATTTGAAATATATACAAATGAAATGATTGATAATAATAATAATAAAAAGAAACATCCAGGCACTAAGCTAGTCGAGGCATACTAAAAGTGACATGTGTATACGAGTGTGTGTGTGTGTGTGTGTGTGTGTGTGTGTGTGTGTATGTTTGTATGTGTGTGTGTCTTTCATTTGTGAATCTAGATAGCTCTGGGGCAGATTCAACAAGATCTAGAAACCTGTTGGAAGTGAAGGTATTAACTAATTACAACACACACACACATGCATATATATATATATATAGATATAGATATATAGATATAGATATAGATATAGATATATAGATATAGATATATATGCACCTAATGCTACATGCAACAAATTTGCTTCTTAAAACATCTTTATTTGTGTTAACAAGATTGGAGTTATTGTGTATACAACTTCATTCTATTCTATTCTAGAAAGTCTATTTTTTTCCTGACCAATTTTTTTTTTAAATAAAGAATTGTTCATTATCCATAAGTTTGTAAGCCTTCTGATGTTTCTGATGTCTGGCTAATATCAGTGGTGGTCTGCTTGGATGCAATGTGTTATTTTAATATTCTTGTAGTTGTTGAATCTTGCTTTTTATCAGAATATGGTCAATTTTGGATAAAGTTCCATAATGTGCAGAGATGAAGGGATAGTCTTTTCTGTTTATGTGAAAAATGTTGCTAATGTATTGGAAAAAAGAAAAGAAAAGAAAATTTGTGCAACTCTTAGGTCAAACTTCAGTTAGCTCCAGTAGTTTTCTGCTTACCTTCTCACTGTCAATTGGTTAGAGTTGGGTATTGAAGTCTCTCACTATCAGTATATGAATGACAACATGTGCTTTAAAGTTATAATTGTACTTCCTTTACAGATATGGGTGCTTATGTGTTTGATGTAAAGATGTCAGTAATAAAACTGTCTTCTTGGATTTTCCCATTGATGAGTATATCCTGTCCATCTCTATCTCTTGTGGTTAGGTTTGCTTTGAAATCTATCTGTCCAATATTACAATTATAACTCCAGACTGTTTATTGGGCCCATTCTTTTGTTGAAAGATCTTTTTCCTATTTCTTTATTCTGAAGTGATATCTATTATTTTCTAGATGTTATACAATGATTTAAAATGAAGTAGAAGGATGAATCCTCTTTTCACATGCATCCTCTCACTTTTGTCTTATTTTGGAGAATTGAGATTAATTGATGATATTGAAAGATATTGTCTTAGTCAGGGTTTCTATTCCTGCACAAAACATCATGAACAAGTTGCAAATTTGGGAGGAAAAAATTTATTCAGCTTAGACTTCCATTGCTGTTCATCACCAAAGGAGGTCATGATTGAACTCAATCTGGTCAGGATACAGGAGCTGAAGCAGAGGTCATGGAGGGATGTTTCTTACTGGCTTGCTTCTCCTGGCTTTCTCAGCTTGCTTTCTTATAGAACCCGAGACTACCAGCTTAGGGATCATACCACCCACATGGGGCCTAGTCATTGCCTTTTCATATCTGTACTGGCTGGTTTTGTGTCAACTTGATACAAGCTGAGTTATCACAGAAAAAGGAGCTTCAGTTGAGAAAATGCCTTCATGAGATCCAGCTGTAAGGCATTTTCTCAATTATTGATATTTGTCATTTTGTTTTGTTGTTAGTGGTTGTGGTGTGTGAGTGTGTGTGTGTGTGTGTGTGTGTGTGTGTGTGTGTGTTTCATTTCTTTTGATTTTTCTTGTCTAGGATTATTTATTTCCTCTATTTTCCTTGATTTAGCCTCTTTAGGTGGAGCTTACCTTTTAGTATGTTATATAAAGGTGGATTTATAGATAGCTATTGCCTAGATTTGTTGTATTACAGAATGTCTTTTTTTTTACTCTAGGTGAATGCTTTGTTGGGCATATTGGTCTGTCCTGGTATCTCTGTTCTTTTAGAGTCTGAAGAGCATTCATCTAGGCCCTTCTGCGTTTTAAAGTCTCGACTGAGTAGTCAGGTGTAATTCTAAATAGGTCTGCCTTTATACGTTTCTTGGTGTTTTCCCCTTGAAGTTCTTAATGTTCCATCTTAGCTCTGTATGTTTAGTGTTTTGATTATAATGTAGTAAGGGGATTTTCCTTTCTTGTCTAAACCATTTATTGCTCTTTCCTTAGGTTAGAGAAATTTTCTTTTTTGATTTTGTTGAAAATATTTTGTGTGCTTTTTTTTCTTCTTTTATTCCTAATATTCACTGATTTGCTCCTTTCACAGTGTCCCAAATGTCATGGATGTTTTATACCAGGACTTGTTTTAGAGTAATATTTGGTTTGACTGATGTATACCTTTCTTCCATGCTGTCTTTAATACCTGAGATTTTCTCTTGCATTTCTTGTTTTCTGTAGTTGAAAATTACCTCTGTGATTCTGTTTGAAGTTCTAATTATTTCACTTCCAGATTTTTTCAGGCATTATTATTATTATTATTATTATTATTATTATTATTTTATTTACACTTTTGAGTTTTGCATGGTTTTATTCATATTGTTTCACTATTCTGGAGTCTTAACAGATTTATTTCCATAATGTTTTCATTTTCATTAAGGGTGTTTTAAGGTCTTTTTCTTATCCTTTATCTATACTAGAATATTTCAGAGTTCCTGTGATAGAGTTGCTAGGTTCGAGCAGATAAATATTATGCTGGATAATTTTATTGTGATTTTAAGCTGTCTTCTAGGCATCTTGGATTGGAAGGATTGTAATTCTAGATGCTAGTATGCTAATATATCTTTGTTAAGTGAATATTCTTATTTTTTCAGTTTCTTGTCTGATTCTTAGGAATGTGTGGTGGATT
Organism: Rhabdomys pumilio; assembly: GCA_030674055.1. Classification (NCBI taxonomy): domain Eukaryota; kingdom Metazoa; phylum Chordata; class Mammalia; order Rodentia; family Muridae; genus Rhabdomys; species Rhabdomys pumilio. The sequence continues at coordinate 99,529,910 of JANHMN010000001.1, forward strand.
TGTATGGCTTGGTAAGAATTTCTGAATTCCTAATACATGTAAGCACAGAAATTTCATGTAAAATAGCTTTCTGGCTATCGGTACCTGCAAATTAGGAATCATAATGGACTGCAGGCAGTTTAGGAACAAGAGTGAGGGAATCAAGGAGTTTTACACATATCTGCCTATTTATTCCCCTAAGAATGAAGGCAAAGGCTGAGGAGAGGCAACAGCAGATGATCTTCTTAACAGCTGGGGATGAGACTGAAGAATTGGACTTGGAAGACTGGAGGGCAAGAAAAAAAGTCTGCAGTTAACTTCATAATTCACTGTTCAGAGGGGCCTATGATTTTGAGAGTTGGAGAGTTGCTGGAGTTGGGTTTTGGTCAAAGCAATGGATAGAGGGAAGAAAGTACAAAGGGAAATACATGTGTGATCCATTGAAGAAGAAAAGATGATCAGCAAATGGTGAGCTGTAAGGAAGAGAGTGAGAGTGGAGAAATAGATTTGGAAGAGATTTGGGGAAACTGAAGGTCTGGTGTTAACCTACTTCCTTCCCTTTCTATAACACCATCAGATTTTTTTATAGTATTGTAAATTTTCTTCTCCTCAACAGGTTATAGAGCCTTAAGTAACGTCTTCATCATCTGGAATGCACATGCCTATGAATGGGCAAAAGCCTACAACTATCCAGTCTTACAAGAAAAGACCAAACACATCTCTAAAATATTATGTGATACTTTTTATGTGAACAAATAAAATCAATGTGGTTATACATACAAAAGAATGAAAATATTAATACAGAAATGTAGAAAAATATTTTTATCATTAAATTATACTGTGTAGTTACAAGAATGTCAAATAAAGACAGGAACAGAGAAAGAAAGATGGCAACAACTAAAACTTTGATAACTCTACTAGAGTTTGTGTCTCAAAGTCACTGGCTGTGTGAAATCACTAAAAGTTCATCAAACACAATGCTTACATAACCCAAATAATAGATTTGTTAGTTAGGGTTACTATTGCTATGATGAAACACAATGACCAAGGCAACATGGGGAGGACAGGATACATTTCACCTTACACTTCTGTAAGTGCTATAACTACCTTCAGTTCAGCACTGGGGGAAGTTAGAGCAATAAAAGGCAGGAACCAGTAAGCAAGAGCTGATGCTGAAGCCAATGAGGGTTGATGCTTACTTTGTCATACCATACCTGGCTTGCTTAGCTTGCTTTCTTGTAGAACAAAGGACAACCAGTCCAGGGATGGAAAGACTCACAATGGCCTGGACCTGTTGCAGTAATAATTTAAAACAGCAGCACCAATCTGTCTTGTGGTACTGGGCTGCCATCTTCCCGACTAGGCAAGGCCTGTGGCCACAAGTGTTGGTGGTGTGTTCTTGCTGCTGCTGTGGCTCAGGCTGCCAGCTGAGGCGTCCAGTTCAGGGGGGCCAGAGACACCAGCCCTGCCACCCATGAGATGCCAGCGTGGGAGATGGCTCTATCAATCTTCCACGCTGTCTCCACAAGGCTGGGCTGAGCCCAGACCATCCCACCATCCATGTGGGCCAGGTAGAAACTGAGACTTTAATGCTTAGATTATCCAAAGGCTTTATATGTTTGGTAATGCTCAAGAACAAGATGCCCACACAGTTGGAGGTGTTTCCCAACTAACTAACCTAGATATAAGTTGTTACCCAGGACTGCTTTCCATACATACGTGGCTCTCCATCCTCCTACATCTCTGATCCTTTAGCTTCTCCTCTTCTTTCTCTTACTTTCCTTACTCTGGTCCTCTTCCTCTCTTTACTCCTCCCACCTTAGTTCCTCCCAACTTGCAGGGAAAGTATCCCACTACATGGACCCTCCCCTATTATTCACTAATTAAGAAAATGCCTTACAATCACATCTTATGGAGCCATTTTCTCAGCTGATACTGTTATTTTTCAGATAGTATTATCTTGCATCAGGTTGACATAAAACCAGTCAGCAGAACAGAGGAATGGTTAAAAAAATAGAAACAAATCTGAATTTCTTATAAAAATTTCCAATTACCTTAAAGATGGCAAACAAACAGACCTATAACATTAAAAAAAAAAAAATTTTGCCTAGAGCTACTAAACAAAAGACTAAATAAAGTATGACTACCATTAAATGGTAGTTGATTAGCATGGTTCAAAGACATATTTATTAAAATTTGAAATTGCTTTATATCTCAAATATAACTATATTATATATAGTGAGAGCAAGTTTTTGTCATATAGTTACTATTGTTACAAAAAATAAAACATATATATGAGTATATGAATATCTACATATATATTGTATTTTTGTATATATGTATAAATATTATGCACATAAATAAACATACCAACATAAATGCACAAACTATATGTGGAATTATAAGCATCTATGTTTATATATTCACTGAAACGGCCTACAAACAAGGATAGTAATTAACATCTAAATTTTGGTTTTCACATAAGAGTTTAAAGTAAAGTAAAACTCATATAGGGATAAAAAGATCTGCAGCCAAAGTTGCACATAAAACGTGCTGGAAAATATCCTATTTTCATGGAATAAAAGAATGTTACCAATAAGGCATGGAAAGAAAGAATGCATGGGTGCTTGCGTAGAGGAGAATCACACGCTCAGAGCTTGATCTATGGAATTAGACAACAATTATTACACCAAATTGTAGGTTTTAGGACCTACAATTAGACAACATGCTTGTTGTCTCTGTAACTGTAGAAGCTTACAAGAGTAGTATTGGTCAGAATGTGTTTATTGCTCAGTTGTATATTCACAAAAGTGACCGACGCTTCCAACCTCATTACATGTCAACATACTACAGGTTGAGCCACAAACCCCACTCTAAGTTACATCATTGCACAATCTTGTTCAGCAATCTCCACTCTAAATCACATTATAGCCTGCTATAGTAGAATAGTTCAAGTTGTAAATCACCTTACTACATTACCTAGTATGTTCCCACTGTAAATCACATTATTAGACAGTTCATTATATTCCAAGTCTCTTTGATGAACTGGGCTCTTCCTTCAGCTAGACAGCCCAGAGAGTCAGAGAGAGTCTTGCAGAATATTAAGACAAAATATAATTCTTTTTGGTCAAAATAATAGCTCTACTATTTATCTGGCACTGATAAAGTAGTGTAGTATTTATTTAATAATGGCTTTATGGTCCTAAATTTTATCCTGTGTTTGTATAGTGGAACAGTTTTATTAAGAAAACAAGTGCCTTCTCTACTATCTAAGTATTCTTTTGTGTACCACTACAGAGTAATATCTGTTCTTCAGTCTGATGTTAATATTTAAATAAACTTACTCTATCCAGGTTAAGAATAATATAACATTCAATTTTTAATACTTGAATTCTGAATGTGTGGTATAATATATGCTATTAAATTGCCTAGAAATAAAGTTATATTTCATAAAATATTGTATACTATATTAATTTATACCTAGTTCTCTTTATAAAATTTTTGAGAGATTAGATCACTAGTCCATAGAGGAAAATGATTATTTTTTGCATTAAAGCAGCCTCTAACAATTCACAGTTAGAAAACAAACAACCCAGTTCAAACCTTTGCCTGAATTTCAGCATCCAACATGAAGCATGACAGTTTGCTTAGGCAGAGTTTATTCATTCATTGAAAATAAATGGTCTGTGTCCAGTGCCCCTGCTGGTTAAGTGCATTTCAGGTGTAAGACTGGGTGCCAAGCTCTAAGCCTAGTGTTTCATTTAAATGAATATTCACTGTTATATTTTCAGCTTTATATGCAAATGATTAATTTTGAACTATAATTACAGGTATAAATTAAAAGCTTGTTTACATTTAGATAACATATTACTATAGCCAGAAAAAAATACAGCATGTGCCTTTGTAAAATATTCTTCTAAAGAAGACTTGTTATTTCGTCAAGGTGAGTACCTTAATAGGGATGAATAAAAGCCTTAAGTGTCATTTGTACACAGAATGTATACATTTAAAACACTTCCAGTAAATAGAAAACTTCCATGTCTGGTGCATGACATTGCAAGTAATCTATAGCTTGAGTTTATGCATTGTGTTTCAATTTTTCCATTAAACTGAAACATTGAGGAGATTGATATCTAAATGCTCATTAAACTGAGATTCAGATTTCATCTTCTTGAAAGAATGTTTCCATTTTTCTGTTTTTGGTAATTTCATAACTTTTCCATCAACTCAATAAAGTAGCCCTGATATTTCACAACTTAGTCTGGACACTTCTGTTCTTGCTTACAATAAAAAAAAAAAGCACACATATGGTGGAATTTGCACACTATCCTGTCCGCTTAAGTCTTAAAACTCAATTCAATAAATAAAACTTAACTTAGCTGTCATATTCATAGCAATAATTTTTCAGAACTGCATAGACAGTGCCTTAATGTTGAAGAGTGTTTTATTCTTGTGTAGAAATTACAGAAAACAGTGAGAAGCATTAGATGTAATTTGTTCATCCAGTTTCTAAAAAGATTAAGAAATTTGTTGGTCAACATTTAAATTTATTTATTAAATAGCATGTATCACAACAGGACATTTTATTTTAAAGTCAATGTAAACATGGTAATTAAAATGTAAAGGCTTCCAAACATGTTTTCAAATGTGTTACAAATGTAAACTAGTGTTGCTGGTTCTTTCTCAGTTTCACGAACGCTGGAATTGCAAGTGGACATTTTAATGTTTTATAGACAAACTTAACTTACACAATATCATTTTCCATTTTGCTCTATTTTCCTGCTTTCTGATTATTTATTATAAGTGCACCTACACTCATAGTTAAATGTATCTAATGTTACAATTTTAATAGATGTAATATTAAAAACAGTTATTCTTTCTTAATAGGCAAGAATTCTTAGCTGGAGTTTTAGAATATTTTCCTAATGCCCTACTTGGTAAAGTGGGAATTATCTTGTTTAATAGTTTACATGAATGTATTGTGTCAACATTCATTACCTACAAAATTTTTTATCTAGCAGTTTTGTTAGGCATACAGTGTTCATGTTCCGATGCGTGAACAAATAAATACTGGCAATTTCAAAAGCTTCCAAAAAGAACTAACTGGCTTTATCACCACGTAGCTTTCATGGAAACATGATAGTATCTAAACTATTGAATACAATAGCCAAATTACTTCATTTTAACTATCAATTAAACTGAAATAAGTTGCATAGAAATCAAGTGTTGAAGAATAAAATTATTAAATGTGAGACCACACAAAATAGTATACAGGAAAATTTATCTCAAAACAAGAGAAGTTAGTTAACTAATGTAATATTCACTAAGTCATGTGCATTGTGTAAAGTAGATCATGAATTTTAGAAAGTAGTTGGCATAAAAGTATATTTATGGCTAGACTGTGATAATTTCATATTTTAATGTATATAATGTGTTGCATTAAGATCAGTTTAATGGACGTATATGTCAGCTTAAACCTTTAAAATTTCTTTGTGTTAGAATTAAACTATGTATATATAGTGAAATACGCTAAGCCATAGCTAGCTGATGTTGCCATTCCACATTGGAAGTTATTTATAATGTCAAGGGAATCTGTGCACGTTAATCATCTCCCCTTTCCACATGTTTTCCTCCATCCTTCCCACAATGTGACATTATCTAACATATACTATTCTATCGTCCACCTTTTACATATTAACATTTCAGTTCACTTCATGCCACCTACAAATCAAGATGTACAACTCTCAGCTCCTTCTCCATCCGGAGAGTTTGCTCTGGTTGTGTGGATGTGGGAAACCCAGCAGGCTGACCAGCTCAACTTCCACACAGGCCCAGATGCCAGGATTTAATTTGGCCAATTCTAAAATCTACATTATCTGTCACAGCATATAAAAGTCTTTTCACGGAAACTGCAGTGTATCATACTCTGTCACACAGAGTCTCACTGCTTGTCCACACATCTTCACTTGCAAATGTTCATTGCAACGAGTCTTTGGTCTGGTTCAAGGTCTCTGGCTTCTGTGATACCATCAACATTAGATCCTCACTTGCTCTCCTCCCAGCTATCCTGTAGTTTCTCTGTGCCATAGATTTCCTTCAGCTTTGGATCAGTAGGACCTGGCCTTTAATCCTAATAAACCATTAGGATTACTGTACATGTTTCAAAGGCTACAATTGTTTACTTTCTTTTGCTCTATTACTTATATATCACTTCAGTGTCAGTGTTTTTGTTCCTAGACAGTCTCACTTTAAATTATTGTGTTCTGGAACAAATTGTGTTTTGCAGAGTGGACTCGAAACCTCAATCCCACAGCCACAGCTGTCAAAGTGTCCTGAGTACAGACATGTGACATCACACACCATATTCAGTAAACTGATCATTTGAAAAGATGGTGGACAAGAGTGGAGATTCAGGACAATAATCTTTCAGGAGTCAGTAAAAGGAGGTAAGAAGAAGAACTTTTATTCTAATTCCTTGAACTTAGCATGGAAAACTGAGAAGCTCAAAAAAGAAATAGTGGAAACCTTTTTTTCTTTTTCTTTTAAATTGGATATTATATTTACATTTCAGATTTTATCACCTTACCCCCCAGGAACCCTCTTTCACATCCCCCTTCCTCCTGCTTCTATGAGAATGTGCTCCCACCTACCTCCCCACTCCCACCTCCCCACCCTCGAATTTTCCCACACTCAGCGTCTAGGAAACCTTTTTTCTCATACATAATTTTATCCTATTTTTTCTGAATAATAAGAAATATACCCTAACCAAACAGCAATGAATTCTTTATCAGTCATTCTAAAAGCCCACAAAGGCACAGAATATATATCAAGCAAAAAATCAAATCATAGTATGTTTCTCATGAAATCATTAATGTTGTTACATAAGAAAGATACAGACAGAACCTCTTTGACATATCCCTTTTAATCTTGGATGGTCAAAGACATATATATATATATATATACATATATATGTATATATATATATATATATATATATATATATATATATATTCTTCTATAAATCGCTTAACATTAAAACAAAGTTGAACGAGAGTTAATGTAAGCTACATTACAAGCTATATGAATTAGTTAAATAACGTCTAACTTGTATATGGACACACACACAAGGTTTTGTTGTTGTGAAAGTGAGGCTGGGAAGAAAACATTGGATATGGTAAACTTTCCCAAAAAGCATAACATTTCCTGGCTTATACTACTCATTAGTTTATGGCAATGCAGTTTCAGGAAAAGACTGATGCTCAAAGAGATCTGCTCTGATGTTCCCTAGAAAGACCTCGAGTCAAGCTATTTCCTAGGGACAGGGTTCATGAGGACATCAGTTCAATACTTACATTAATTGAAGACCCAGACTTGTTCAGATTCATATAATATGGAGATGATAACCTTGCATTAACTTATTCTAGCTACTATTTAAATGTGTTATTTATTTTTAGGGAGTATATCAAGCATTAATTAAAATACCCATCAATTTATTTTAGTGTGTTTTAAGTTTAAAGTTTACACTCAAACTGTAAGTTGCTAGAAGTATTTGAAAACAGATTCTGTTTAGGAGTTCACTTTGAAAACACTTGTACACTGCTATTTCTATGACAAATAAGCAGTTTTTCTGTACATTAAATATGTGATTTGTGTTAGGACACATGAGAAAAACAGATTTAACCTAAGTTCTATTGACATTGTTAATGTTTTGCTTTGCACATATTTACTTTTTGTTCATTGAATTTCAAGATTTTTCCTCAACATAGATATAAATTGTATTTTTCTGTTTTGGAGAGATGTGTAAAAAAATCACTGAAAATTCATGTGGAATACAAGTGGGGTCTGTTTTTGTTTTGTGCTTTGTTGTATCTCCTAGATTTCGGTTTGACCAAAAGAAAAAATAGTAAAACCTAGATTAAACATTTGGAAGAATATTAGATTATAGAGTTCTAAATTCTAAAATCACTCTTCTATAAAAATAAACATTGTACTCTGAATTCCATAAATCTGTTACCAGAGGATATACTCAATTTCCTGTAAATATATTATTCTATTTACTGCTTATCTGACCCTCAATTATGGGAACTTATTAATCACAAGTCAAATGCAGCCATTCATTTCATTTTTCTCTGTGTCTTTCTCTCTCCATTTGCCAAGTGTGGAGACAGACAGGGAGCAGCCAGCAGGTCTTGTCGGGTTGACTGATTGTAACCCTATCTGGTCTGGCTGTGGTGCTCAGCAGGGACCATGTGTTCCTACAAACTTTTTAAAATATTAATACATAAAATCGTACTGAGGTTTCTGATAGCAGAAGCCCGACTCCTCTGTGGTTTTCTGATTAGCGTTCTATTGGTGATTCCGAGAAGTCACTGGCGCCTAAATGGGTTAAGTCTAATGAGCTTTCAAAAGCTGATAGCATAATTTAAGATGACTTTCAATCTCTGAGCTATGGACCTATCCGACCCCAGAAAATTACAGTGTTTGTTAATGCTGTTCTGGAGACATCTTTGAATCAACCCAAACCAGATATATTAAGTGAAAAAATTGAGTTGTGGTTCTTTAAGGGAAGTTGCTACTTGATTCTGACAGGTCTGCATTCTTAAGGGCAACTGAGATACTTCAAAATTTTATTGGTAATTCAGTCTTAAATGTGTACATGCACACGCAAACATACACAGAGATACACAAAGAGAGATGAAGAGAAAAACACGAATACACAGACAGAAAAAGAATCAGACAGACACACAGAGAGAAGAGTAAAGAGAATATTTTATCTGTAAGAATGTGGTAATAATAAATTTGATGTCCTATGTCTTAGACATGAAACAGGAGATAGAACATTTGGGAGGTAGAAAGGATTTTGAAATAGTGCAATATGTGGTAGATTTGGCCAGGAAGGTGTGACAAGACAGACACATGGTACCTGACCACAGGTAACCAGCCACTTGTCAGAATGTAGATTAGAATAAACGGGTTATTTAAAGTTTTGAGCTAATTAGAGAAGAACCTAGCTATATGGGCAAGTTATTTGTAAATATATTTTGGTCATCTGTCTTATTCCTAGAAGCACAGGTCTGAGAGGAAGAACCAGACCTAACATTTATAGGGAAGAGAGCAACACACACTTACACAAAAAGATAGAAGAGAGAGAAAGATATAAAGAGTCAGAGACAGGAAAAAGAGTTAGAGATACAGACAGACATCCAGAGAGGGACAGAGACAAAGGTACACACACATACACAGAGAAGAGAGAGAGAGAAAGAGAATCATTTTATTCCTACAAAATGAGAATCCACAACTTCTATTTTCTTAATCTTTTTTGTGCTGTGTATTTTTCATAAGAAATGTAGTCAATAGAACCTGTAGAGACCACCTCTCTAGTAGATAGACACTGCCCCAGTTGAGTTATGGGGCCACACACCCATCTCAAATTATTTAAGCCATAATTGTTTCTGTTTAAAGGAAATGAAGAGACAAAAAATGAAACAGAGACTGAAGAAAAGGCCATCCAGAAAAGGCCCCACCTAAAGGATCCATCCCATCTGCAAATACCAAACCAGACACTACTGCTGATGCCAAGAAGTACTTTCTGACAGGAGCCTGGTATAGCTGTTCCCTGAGAGGCTCTGCCAGCACCTGACTAATATAGATGCAGATACTCATAGCCAACCATCATACTGAGCCCAGGGACCCCAGTGGAAGAGTTAGAGGAAGAACTGAAGGAGCTAAAGAGGATTGAAACCTCATAGGAAGAACAACAATATCAACTAATCGGATCTCCTCTCAGACCCCAGAGCTCTCAGGGACAAATTACCAACCAAAGAGTATAAATGAAGGGACCCATGGCTCTAGCTGCATATGTAGCAGAGGATAGCATTATCTGGCATCAATGGAGGCGAAGCCCTTTGTCCTGTGGAGGCTTGATGCTCCAGCATAATAGGATAATAGAGCAATGAGGCAGGAGTGGATGGGTCGGTGGAGGAGCACCCTCATAGAGGTAAAGCGGAGAAGGGCTGGGATGAGTGATTTGTAGAGGGGGATGATTAAGAAGGGGGAACAACATTTGAAAGTAATAAAGTAAAATAACTAGTAAAAAAAGCAAAAAAGAAACTGTATGTAGAAACAAAAGTCACAAATTTCTCATTTTATAAATACATAATAAATGACATAAATGAAAACAGGTTTGTAGGATGTTAGAATGAGAAGGCTGCAATTAGAAAATAAAATATTAAAGTGCATATTTCTGGAATCCAATATATACTAAAAGAACTCTTGAAAGATAGGGTATTTTTGCTGGTAACACATATCATTATGCTGAATTAAAAGTATTTACATTGTAAAGGAAGAAATTAGACACAATTATCCTTGAAACCTTTATAATTTAGTTATAGATTAAAGCAGTTACTACTATTATTTCTACCAAATTTCCAAAATATAAGAGATGAACAAATTAAAGCTTTGGAAATTCAGAATTTCTGCATTAATAATGACCAACTTTCTACAACTGTAAAAGTTAAATAATGTATGTTCCTTCATTTTTGGTTTGATTTTTAAAGTGAAGTCTGTTTCGATTCCTAGAATACTTTTCTTTTTCTGCTAATTTTGTGACTGCATTCTCATTAATTGAACTTACCAATAACCTTGCTACAGTAAGGTGGTGGTGACACATGACTTTAATCCCGGCATTCATGTGGCAGAGGCAGTAGGATCTTTGTGAGCCTTGTCTACATAATATATTCCAGAACAGCCAGAGCACCACAGTGAAACTTTGTCTGGAAAGAAAGAAGCAAACAAACAACATTAATGTTTCAAGTATCATGAATAAAATATTTAACCTTTTAAGGTAAATGTTTCTTCATTTCAAAGCTTAAATTTTAATGTATTCTAGAAAAGGAATAAAATCATGTATTAGGTTGTGAGATTGTTAATAATCTTATCTTTATAAGTAATTAAAGCATCTTTATAAAATTCTTGTCACTTAGGATAACATTTTGTTTAAAATAGGTAATAGAAAATGAGAGATAATATAGTCAGTAATTTATTTTTATTTATTTATTTATTTATTTATTTATTTATTTATTTATTTATTTTGTGTTTTTGAGACAGGGTTTCTCTGTGTGGTCCTGGCTGTCCTGGAACTCACTCTGTAGACCAAGCTGGCCTCAAACTCAGAAATCTGCCTGCCTCTGCCTCCCAAGTGCTGGGATTAAAGGCATGCGCCACCACCGCCCGGCTAGTCAGTAATTTATAATTAAAGACAATTTTAATAATTCTTAATACTTCAAAGACAAACTTAATACATTTCATTAATGAGAGAATTTAATTGAAAACTATTTTTTTGAACTTTTAAATTTTTGAACTTTTAAATTCAAAGTGTGATGGTTACTGTCAACTCTTCCAAAGCACCTAACTGGACATATAGGATAGAGATATTATAAACAGAAGGAAAGAAAGCTATCCATAAGTGCTGGGACTGACTATACCTAGTATGTAACAGATTCAATCTTAAGTCTATCTCACTTATAGTTAACCACTATAGCTATCAACACCTGTAGTTGATTCATCAAATTAGTAATTTCAAAGCCTGTATTCCTCTTAGAATTTGCTTCCCTTTTAATTATAATGCATGAAATACAAGTATTTCTAAATATTGTCCTTGATTTTACTTTGAAAAAATTTAGCTAGATAGATTCTTCACTTAGATTTATTTATTTTCTCTAAATAGAAATCTATCTATTCTAGAGAAAGAAAAGCCTAAATGTTGAAATTGAGAATTTCATTTGGAGAGTTTATAAATTTACACAATATAATTGTTTCTTAATTTGTATCTTATATCTGCTAATATTTATACTCTCAAATAGCCTCCTAATAAATGTATATATAAACACTTTATACTTTAGTAAAATTAATCTATGATTTTATTATTAAGAAATTTTATCAGGCATTAATTTATAAGTAATTCAGTATCACTGAAACAATCATATCCTTTCTAATTAAAATAGATAAATGAGAGTTTATAACTGGCTCATGATTATGCCTAGAAAATACATGAAGAAATTATTTTCATTAATCCTATATCTAGTTAACATTTTGTGTCCTGATATGTAGTTATATTTTTTGCTATTCACATAATTATTCCTGAATTTTCTCTGTAATTTTTGTTTTTTTTTTTGTTGTTGTTTACTCAACTACATCATATTGACAGTGTTTTTTTAAAATCAGAGTAGAGTTAAATTGAGGATGTTTGTCTGGGAGAACTGGTCTGGAGGGGTGGAAAACACTTTAGTGCTTAGATCATTAACCAACATCTCAGTAGAACACTTCTCTGAAAGAAAGGGAGATGAATGCAGTTGCCTTTCCTCTCCATTTATTTTTTATGGTTATTTATTCACAGATGATGTGGGCAGACTGTGTGCAGAGATAAAGCTTGGGTAATTTACAGGCAAATGTGACTCTCTATTGGCTAGGATCTTCAGAGAGTCCTAAGAAATTAAGCAGAAAGTAGGTCATCTGAATCATACACTTGTTAAACATTTATCTTATAAATGAAGCTAATATGTACTTATTCTAAAAGTGCAGTAAAAATGGCTTTGAATAGGATGAGGAAGAGAGTTAAACAAAACAGAATTATTAAAGCACCCAGTTTCTGCACCTCTATAACTTCAGTAGGTGGTCTGCTACTGACAGTGTACAAACCAGTGGGAGAGTTTGCTAATGAAAGACAAGATACATGTGTTGACATAACATTAAATGACTGGCTGTTCACTCCCCCTGAGTCTGAGTTGTAGATTCTATGCAATAGTAACACAAAGAAACTGCTTTTATCCTTTTGTTTTCCTAACTTTAGCATCTCGCACAAATTAACAGCTTTCAGTTTGTCATTTGCATGTTTATTTCATGCCATGCTCAGTTAAAATTAAAATTGGACCACCAGTCAGACACTTCAAAATGTAGTCCGTCTTCAAAGGCCTGCAGTTTGACTTAATGAGTGTGGAGTGAAAATCTCTTCTTTAAATCAAATTAAATGGAAGCTATCCATGTTCAATCCTGCAGAGGCATATTGTGTGTGTGCTATAAATTGAGAATACTCAATAGAAAGAGATAGTTTTATGTCTTCTTTGCCCAAAAATATGCAGCATGATTGGAAAGATATGGATTTTTACTCCTGGGTTATAGCCACAGGGAATTTTTAAGTTATAATGCCACAAATCTATGGCATTGTGTCCCCAACACGTATAGCAATAAGACTGAAGATCAAAACTTGAGTTTCCTTTTGAAAGGTGTTTGTTGCAAGAAAACAATTTTCTCCTTGTTATCACCATGGGACATATCCATTGGCTTGAGAGGCCAAATTGTCATTCAGACACTTGAAAGTCAGTGTTTCAGAGTGAGGGAATTATTAAAAGTGAAGCACCCACCAGAGGGTGATACAGTATATTGACCAAGACAGTACCATTACCAGATAAAATCCAGTCACCAGGGAAATAGGTCCAAAGCCAACTGAACTGCATGAGAGGTAGTGAAAGTGTCTTTTAAGTTTAAAAATTATCAACTTCATAAGAATGTTCACACCTGGGCCACTGTTTAATATCTATATTTCAGAGATGGTATGTGAATATATCTTCTGGGATAAGAGTGACATTTCTGCTTTTGTTGTTTGCACTGTATTAGGTATTTTGACTTGGAAAGATTTATTGATTGTCATTTATATATTATGTCATTTATAAAAAAAATAACAAAAGCATCTTTTATATTTAACCAAAATTTTTGTTCAGTTTTTTAAAAGATCTAAATTTTACTTTACTCCATGAGATCCCTTTATTTCAGCCCTCAAATGGAACAGTCTCGTGCTGCTAACTCAAGGGCCACTTTTCTCAGGACAACTTGTAGGCTAAAGGCAGAAACATACGTCTTCTATTACTCCTAAGACATAATACCCCCAATTTTATATATAGCTATGTAATCACTCCTTCCACTTGGACATCATTCCCTAAGGATCATAAAGATCTTATTTGCCAAGCTTTCTTCGCCCCATTTACCCCAGTATTTTATCCTCTAACAGCTGTGGGCATTTCTAATGAAGGTAATACCTAAACTGTCCAGATACAGATATAGGCAACTTACAGACATCACACACTCCAGAATTGACTGAAAAAACAGAAACCAAGAAAGAAACCAACAAACCCACAAAGAAATTCCCAGAAATCAGTACCTAGACCTATAATCATCCCAAACATAGATGAATAGATTTCAGTGTAAAAATACAATCTATGACAGTCAGGGAAATATGTCTCTATTAGAGCCACAAATCAACAGTCCTTGAATATTCCAATGTTAAGTGAAACACAAGAAAAAGATGATAAAATCAAATATAAAAAGATGGTATAAGCCCTTAAAGATGTAATGAATAAATTTCTTATAAAAATCTACAAAATCAAAACTAATTAGAGGAAATGAATAAATTCCTTAAGGAAATTCAAGACAATATAAACAAACCATTGAAAGATGAAATAAAACTTTTCAAGACAAGAAATGGAAACAGAAGCCATATGAGAGGACACAAACCAAGGGAAATGAAAAATTTGGGAATTTGACAAACACCTCAGAGGCAAAGTTCACCAATGGAAAACAAGAGATGGAAGACAAAATTGCAGACATGGAAGTAACCATTAAAAAAAATGGATACATTGGCCAAAGAAAATGTTAACTTATAAAAGTTCCTGACACAAAGTATTCAGAAAATCTAGGACACTGTGAAAAGATCAACTAAAAGAATAGTAGGAATAGAAGGAGAAGATTTTCAGCTCATAGGCTTAGAAATCTTTTTCAACAAAATCATAGAGGAAAATTTTTCTAACCCAAAGAAAGAATGTCTATAAAGTTAAAAGAAACATTCAGAACAACAATAGATTAGAATAGAAAAGAGATTCACCTGACCACATAATAATCAAAACAATAACCATAAAGAACAAAGAAAACACTATTAAATGTTTCAATGAAAGAAGCCCAAGTAACATGCAAAGGAAGACCTATTAAACTTACATCTGTCTTCTTAATGGAGACTCTAAAAGCCAGACAGGACTGGACAAATGTGCTGCATATTCTAAGAGACCACAGATGCCCATTCAGACTATTCTACCCAGCAAAGCTTTCAATCATGAGAGATGGAGAAAATGAGTTATTCTATGATAAATCGAAATGTAAGCAACATCTATCCACAAATCCAGTCATAGGAAAGGTACAGCTGCTTGTACTGGGAATGCTAATTGTGTTCTTAAAAAAAGAAAAAAAAACTGTTGATATGATAAGGCCTGCATGTAACTTCCGGGAACCTGCCCCCAGTTCTGATTGGTAAATAAAGGATGCCAACAGAAAAAATGTGGGGAGGACACATAGGGAAGGGATTTTAGGATTCCTAAGCTTGAGTCCAGGAAGAGGAAGGAAGATTTGATTCACCATATTGGGAGAGTGTGGAGGAGAGGAGAGTCCACATGTCTGAGAATAGTGCAGGACAGAGAAGCATAGTTGCCATGTGAAGAAGCCACCCAACTAGGTCCAGAGAAGCCAGAATAGAATACAGAATTAGTAAGCAGCAATTCAGGATTATCAGCATTAGCAGGATATATAGATTCTAACATCATGAAGGGTTAGGCAGTGACCCAACTATCATGTTGTTTAAGGCATATTTTAGTGTGTTTCATTCCAGAACATAAACCATTGCACTGGGAAGCAAAATCTGCTTTTAAGATTTATTAATTAATATTTAATTCTACAGGAAGGTACTATAATAAAAACTCCAATCACAGGATGTTAACAAGATTGTACTTCCACAACCAATGGAGGCATATTCCCTTGCTCCACATCCTTGAGAATATTAGCCATGTGACAGGTATAAAATGGAATTACAACATAGTTTTGATTTATATTTCTCTTGTTGTGAATGATTTTCAACACTTATTTGAGTGTTTCTTAGCCTTTTGAGATTACTCAATAAAGTTGTTGGGCTCAAGGTGTAAAAGTTTGGTCCCAGTTCTTCCTCCCAGTCCCATGTTCCCAGAAAAAACGAATGAGATTCAAAATATATTTAAAAATACCTTGATCATATACCTTGGCTCTTCTCTGACTAGAATTATAACTCAACATAACCCATTTATTTTAACATACATTCTGCCATGTGGCTGATTACCTGGGCTCAGGTACCATGTATTCATCTCTTCATAACTTCCATGGCTGATCTTTCCATCCTGGCTATATCCCAAAATCCCTACTGCCTCCTGGATGCCCCACTTCTATTTTATGTCTAAGCCATAGGCCATAGACTTTTTAGTTGGCATCCACAGAATACATAAGATATTCTCTCTAAAAATGGTTGTCCATGGCGATTCCCAAGCAATTCACACTTTTGCCAAAACAAAGGGTTTTTCTCTTCTAACTAGCATCATGACTTCAATGCTGAGGACAATACCAGTGTAACTCATTGAACATGGATAAGTAGAGCTGGTGCTTACATAGAGCCTTCAGCCCAAAGTTCCAGGCTCTTTGGTCCATGAAGATACTTTTTAGGCAACCAAAAGAGAAACATGGACACCTACTGGCCACAAAGTCTTGGATCTACAATATGTCTTGCCTTCAAAATATGCTGGGGCAATGGTGGCATATAACTTGTGGAATAGACAATGAATGACTAATTTGGCTAAATGCCCACTCCACAAAAAAGAATCTATGCCTGACTTTGCTTGGGTAAACCAGAATTTGAGACTAGATAGCACAGAAACCATACTAGTAGTCAAAAAAAGTATAAAAATATGGCTCTTAATCATATTCTGTTATACTCATAGATCAATCCCTTATCTGGTCATCATCAGAGAGGCTTCCTTTGGCAGTAGATGAGACCAAATTAGAGAACTACAGACAGACATTTTATTGAGTAAGACTAAATTGGAGGTCTCCATATGAAATCACTCCTTTCAGATGCAAAACTATTATAAAGTGTGTGGAGAAATGCAGAGGTTGGGGTCCCTGGGCCCGTGAGTGGTGGGGAGCAACACATGGGGTGGCAGCTGAGTCCTGGGGGGTTTCCATGCCTGCAGGTCCCACATACCGGAGAAAGTCTGAAATTTCAAAGGGTGGAAGCTATGGCGACGGCAGGCCCCAATGATGCAAAAAGTCCGTAGATTTTCAAGAAATTTATTCTTGGATCTGGGTGTGCATGTAAAAGCCAGGGAGAGAGGACTTAAATAGGAAGGGGAAAAGAGGAGAAACTGGGGAGGAATAACTTATTGAGCTAAGCCACCTAGCCTTTATATGACTCATGAATAAGAAAATCTCTCGAGGCTGAAGCCTTTTAGTTGGCCCTCTACCTGTAGCTTTAGATGGTGACACAAAACTTCTCTGAGAGGAACTACTCTGAGCCAACCTTGTCTGCAAGGCACAGGTTTATGGGGATGTAGGCCGCATGGAAGAGTCTGGAAACTGGGGGCATGGGGAGATGATACGTGCCATCCCTCGCAGGCCATGTCCCTCACAGGCCATGGTCACCTGTTGGCTCTCTGGCTATCTCAAACCTAGTGCTCTACTGGGGAGACCCCTTCACGGCCCTATAATAAGGGTCAGATGAGATAGAAGACCCCAAGATTGCAAGGTCCACTGAATCATTAAGGAAGGTGCTTATGAGAGCTTATAGAAACTGAAGGAGCACGCATAGGGCCTCCTACACGGGTCTCACCAAGTTCTCTCCATATATTTTATCTTTTAGCTTACTATTGTCAAAGGACCCCCAACTAAGAACAATTGGTGCTCTAACTCTAGTGCCAGCTCTTGGGTACTGTTTTTAATCTATTGGGATCATGTGTACAAATTCAATATAAAATTGGTTTGCTTCATTTTCTTACTTTTTTAATCTGTTATGTTTGGTAGTTATCGCATAGAAGCTTGTTCTTTTCTACTGCGAAACTGAAAGGGAGTGGATCCAGTGGAGAGGAGAGATGTGTAGAAACTCGAAGAAGTAAAGGGAAGGGAAAGTATACTCAGGATATATTGCATGAGAACAAACTCTATTTTCAATAAAAAATAGATGAAAAGGTTGATTATTTTGTTTTATGTATTTATTTTGCCTGCATGTGTGTCTGTGAGCCACATGTATGCCTATTGCATATAGATGTCAGAAAAAGGCATTGCATCCGCTACAATTTGTGTTACTGATGGTTGTGAATTGTCATGTGACTACAGAGACTTGAACCCAGATTTTCTATAAAAAAAAAAATAAGCTGTGTTTTAATCACTAAATCATTTCTACAGAACTCGCTAAATTTATTAGAGTTAACAATAGAGTAACTCATATTTATACCTTATTTTAAACTAATGAGCTTCTTCAGTCACTTTTATATTTATTGGCTTTTCTAAAAATTATGTATCTATTCTGTGACAGAAAACAATCTGTTGGCAAGATGTGTCCGCTGTTGCAATAATGACAGGAGAATTATAGTGTAACCTAACAATTTCTGATTGGATGTGAAATCTGATCTATAGAAAAGATTTCATGCCTTATACTATAAACGTGGGCAAAAGATCTAAAACTATAACTGGAAAGATAATATGATTACCTTATGGAAATCTACTGTTTCTGTTTCGTTTTGGATTTAAGTGGTAGACAGGAATCATATGACCACTTGAGTCGGTTTTATTCTTTAAAATGCATACTTACTGTTTAAAATGAGTGTATAGTTACATATAATATTTTGAAATTATTGAAAGAATACAACAACAGCTAATTGCTACAAAATTAGAAAAAGAATCATCAAATATAATGCTTACAGTTTTAAATATTTTAAAGGTATATACAAGTGTGTCCTATGGAAAAAAATGATAAAAAGAAAAGTGAGAATTGCTGACTCAGAAATGTTAATTTGAATTATATTCCAAAGAATATGGTAAATATAGCAAAATGAGAGCCAGATAGGAAATACAAATTAGATAAGAGTTTTTAATATAAAGCCAAACTAAATCTCTCATAAACACTAGATACACAAGTGTTAATGGTAGAAAAATGTCAAAATTATACTAAATGTGAGAACCAAGTTTGAAAGAGAACAAATTAATGATAGAAATCAATTAGTAGTACTGTCAGTCACTAAACCCCAAGAAGGCAGAATAATGAATGAGAAGGAGTCACATGTTACCTATACCAGCAGATATTAGTCTCTTAAAGAAGTGGGGAGAGAATGGGGTAGGTGTCAGAAAGGACATATTTAGGTGACTATTTTGCTTATTACTTTATTATAGTGAAGCCTTGTATATAATCTAAACTTAACAAATTGTATCATGTAAGTTTCTATCTCCGTAAAATAATAAAATGTAAAACAAAACAAGAGAGACATTGAAGTTTCTAAAGTCCAATTAAAGAAGAAAAGTAAAAAAAAAAAAATGGATACAGCTACAGAACACAAATGATAATTCCCTAAAAAGTAAACAATGTTTTTACAGAAAGCAATGACATGAGGGGAATTAAGAAGAAATAATTAATTTTTAAATTTTATAATTTCTAAAATTATAAACTTTAGAAGCTTCAGTGCACTGGTTTGTATCACATAGATGTGGAAACCCTCCAAATCACCTGTGTGGAGGTGTGGTACTAGGCTTGAAGCTCTTGTGCTCAACTCTCAGCATCACTGTCCTTCTGTGATGCTTGCTGTCCAGAGCTTCTCTTACATATTCTTGTTGTCCATGTGTGTTTTTTGTTTTCTTTCTACATGTTTGGTAGTGAACCTGGTTCCTGATTTTCCACTCTAGCTGAAAAACAAAAATCCATTGTATGCAAGAGTTCTAATGCATAACAAAAATGACATGTAAATGTGACAGAACTCAAGACTGGTTTCAGAGTTTAGCTTACAATGTGCAAGTTTGAAGGAGTTATTATTTGAGACTGGGAAGGATCCATAAAATATTCCTCTGGAAGTAATAATTTCCTTTAACTTGAATTTCCTGAGTTGGGTTACAAATAAAATGCACCTGGTGAATTTTCTGCACAATTCCTAGCATCTTGTCAACAACAGACCTTTAAAATGTAATGCTAGTAATCTTTTATTAAGAAATATTTTGTTAATAAATTGCAGTCATGAATGAAATACAAAACCATGTAATATTGCTTCTATCGCTTTAGTCTACTTATGAGTGACTCCATGATATTACAACATTCAAATTCTTATTCACTTTTTCATAATGATAAACACAGTATTCTAGCAATACTCTAAAGGCAATCGAATGCTCTTGGCTGTAATTTGAATAGTGAGGTATAAGACTCAAATTCACAGTGACTCTAACAGAGTGAAGATTCATCCAATATACTATGTAAACATTTATAATAGTTATCTCTATTAAATATGCATGAGGTCTTTATGGTTAATAACATTTGGTAAATACCTAGTTAACAAGGTTAGAGAAACATCTTTATTACAGGATGTTTTCCCTCAAAAAGTCTTCCTAAAGTCACTTGCTTCCAAATTACATATTCATGGAACATATTATAGGATTAGAAATTAGAATTCATATCTGCATCAATCCAAAGGTTGAGCAATCTGCAAATAATCTTCGTGATTTAAAAGCTTAAACTTTTACTGAAACATATATTTAATTGTTTTGCTTCTAATTTTTTAAAATGATTCATAATATAATCCAGATTTATTTAACAATGTTAACTACCTTGACAAAAGACAAATTAACAGTGCTTTAATTGTAAAGTGATTAATTTTCATTAATATATGAATTTGTTTATACTTAAAAAATGCAGATGGTTGTTTGATTTTTTTTTTAAGTTTGTTCAATAGAAACTTTCTGGACTTTTAAATTATTTTCTAGGCATATTGTTTCATGCTTTATCATCACTTACTACCATCTAGTAAAATAGTAACATTTTGAGATAAACATTTCAGTGATATTTGAAAATGTTATTAATATGTATGCACCACATACATTTTGTTTACCAATGTTATAGAAATGTCACATCAATCAGGTCACCAAGATAACTCAGCTAGTAAATGGAATGGCTACCAAGTCTGACAGTTTGAGGTCTGTCCTTCAGAACTGTGTATTAGAAAGAGAACTGATTTCCATAACCTCCTAGAACCACATTAGCACCAGTGATTTTCCATGCCCACACACATGATAAATATGTGAATTTAGTGATTTTTAATATTTATAAAATAAAAAAAACAAGAAAATGAACATTTATATTGACTGCAAGAAATTCCAGCCCTTAATAAAGCATAAGTATAATAATAAAACATAATTATATGAGCGAGGGCGCCGTGGCTCAGCGCTTGGGCATCCGCCAGCAGAGGGCAGGCTTGCCCCGTCCCGTGAGAGTTCGTGTTCGAGTTCCAGTTCGAATCCCGTGAGGCTCTGTTGTTGAGTCTCATGGAAAAAAAAAAATAAGTATATGGGGTGTAGTGATCCAGAACTGAAAAAAAATATTCCCTTTATTTGGATACTCAAGTCATGATGTATCTTTGTTTCAGTTACTGCACTGGGGACTACGGAGATTTTCTTGACATTTTGTTCACTGGATTCTACAGATCTTGCAAATATCTCCAAGTACTTATAACCCATAAATAGGATTTTACTTGTTAGCTCTCATTTTTCCATGTGTCTCACTCATCTATCTTAAATATCTACTGTTTGACCAAATGCAAATTTCAAATTAATAGACACCAATCAGGGCTGGTAAGACAGTTCAGTGAGCAATAGTTCCTGCCACTATGCCTGAGGTCTTTAGTATTTTCATGGTAAAAGGAGGGGAGAACCAGTTATGAGTCTTGACTGTTCTCACTTGAATCTATCTGCAGAGTCATCTTAATCCCCCACTCCTCACAATGTGTGTGATATTTCTATAAAATGCAGGGACAAGGAGTGGAGCAGAGACTGACCCAACTAAAAACCCATCCCATTTGTAGACACAAAACACAGAAGCTATTGCAGATACCAAGAAGCTCTTACTCACAGGAGCATGGTATAGCTGTCCCTGAGATGCTCTGCCAGAGTCTGACCAATACAGATGTTGACATATGTAGTCAAACATCAGAATGACCGCAGGGACAAAAATGGAAATATTAGGGCAAGGACTATAGGAGCTGAAGGGGTTTACAACCCCATAAGGGGAATCCATGTCTCCAGCTGAATATGTAGCAGAGGGATGCCTTATTGGGCATCACTGGGAGGGGAACCCCTTGGTCCTGAGGAGGCTCAATGATGACCCAGGAAAGGGAAGTGCTAGGACACTGATGCATGAGCGGGTGAGCAGGTGACTGAGCACACTCATAGAGGAAGAGGGGAGGGGAGAAGTGGTTTGTGGAGGGGAAACTAGGACAGAAGATAATATTTGAAATGTAAATAAATAAAATTATCAATTTTAAAAAAGGCATGCAATGAATTTTATTAACAACACTTATAGATATAGTTTAAATAATGCTTATCTCAAAATGCACATATTATATTAAAGGCTGGTAAATGGCAATGCATCATGAAACATTACATGAGGAAAATAATTTAAGAATACGTACCCTACTCACTCACAG
Source organism: Rhabdomys pumilio (assembly GCA_030674055.1). Taxonomy (NCBI): domain Eukaryota; kingdom Metazoa; phylum Chordata; class Mammalia; order Rodentia; family Muridae; genus Rhabdomys; species Rhabdomys pumilio. The sequence goes on from JANHMN010000001.1 coordinate 99,552,457, forward strand.
AAACGAAGAGTAAACAGAAATATAAAAATAATAAACAAGAGACAGAGACAAGGACACCAGCTTTTGGACAAGCCATTCTGGGGTATGAATGAAGCCATGATGAATCCAGATACATAGTGAACAGTAAAGATGACAAAAGAGAGTATGTGCTAAGAACTAAGACCATTTGCAATCTTAAAGTTACTTCAAGTGTACTGTTCTAACTCCCTCCTCACTTGCACCTTATGGTAGAAAATGCTTGACCAGGAATTTACATGCTCCAAATAATTCAATTATATCAACTTTGTGAACATAATTTCCTTTCTTCACAAGGAAACATGAAAGCCCTGTTTACAGCTTGTTTAAATTGCCTGCCTCTTGATGCTTAAATCACTCCTAACCAGCCACATCATCTTTATTACTCTACCCTAATTGGAACTCTCCATTGAATGATTCTCTGTAAATTGAATTTCTGAGTCTTAATTAATGTCCAAACTTTGTCATTTACCTTCAGAAATGTGACTGAGACTATTTGAATGTATATTATCTTTTAAAAAATACGGTTTTCTTTATTTTAAAATGTTTATCATTGAAATAGTCTTACATCACTCCATCCCTCTCCTTTCTCTAATCACTCTGTTACTCGTTCTTGACCCTCTCCCATGTATTGTTAAAATTTTGAATAGTATTGATGTTTATACCATACATATCTATACATAAATGTGTGTATTCACATATATGTATATGTGTATGTGTGCATTTATGTGTGTTTTGTGTTTCTGTGTACTGTCTAAGGAGTACATTTGTGCTACTTGCACATATATAGCTTCAAGGCAGACCACTGTGTATTTGACAGCAAACAGGAGAATTCATCACTGGGAAAGGCTAATTTTCCTTCTCCTATCAGTCATTATTTGCCTATAGTTTCTTTTTTAAGAGTAGGAATCTGTGAAATTTCCCTTTTCATGTTACAATGTCCATTGATACTGCCTGTGTTCCCGGCTCATCTATGACGTCATTTCTAGAAGAGAATGTTTTACAGTATCCTGCCTAATGTTCTGCCTCTTTCAACCTCTCAACACACTCTTCAGCCATGTTTTCCAAATCACAGATGCAAAAGCCCTCTCCACAAACTATTGATCTCTGTATTGTGTCTAGATATGCTATTTATATAAACCTAATATTAAAAGTATTACATATAAGTTTATGTATTTTCACTATTTCTGTCCATTAAAACTTGATAGAATTTAATGATGATGACATCTTTTCTTAAAAACCCAGAAAAACTACTTAACTTCCAAGAAGTGATAGATCTTATGACATTTGTTATTGTTATATTGTATCACTGAAGTACGGACAATTATAATAAAATAATCTATACATAAAAAGCTATTTTTTCTCTGACCCATGCTGTTCTTATTTACCAGGATCATTAGATATGTATATTTATATATTAAATTAATTGATATTATAATAATATTCTTCGTGATATTTTCTGAAATATTTATCAGTGGTGGTGTACTTGTAATAGTTTTGTAAAGTTAAAAATTTGATGTTTTCACCTCTTCTGTCAATGGGAGTACACAGAAGTTTTTGGTGGTAATACAAGTTCAGAAAATAGACTCTTTATCTGTTACAACTTTCTTTAAAGAACTAATGACTATATATTAAATAACAAGACACTTAAGTATTAAATAGTAGACAATTATATAAGAAAAATCTCAATACTCAAGTTTGAGAATTTCAATTGAATTTATGAAATAATTTTTTTCTCATTTTTGATACAATCGCATACTGAAATCTAGACTGGCTTCAGACTTTTGGTAATACATAAACTTCAGCCTTCTGGGTATTGGGATTAAGTAAGCTCTAGAACTGACTGGTAGGAAATAAATGAATAAGATATTCTAAGATACAATATGCTGTTAATGAACAAAATATAAAAGCTACATCAATACAGTTGGATATTTTATCTTGGAGGAGAATGAAAGACATGTATCAGATATTTTCCTTTATTTCTCTACTCCACTTTTACTTAACTTTCTCTTTTGTTTCCATTTTCATTTCCATGCTGATTCATATTCTCTGTTTACCTGCTCAACCCAACTGTTAAAAACCTTTTATGTAATGTTTTGTTGTGAACCGCTCTGCCCCACGATGGGTGACAAAAATGTTGAGAACCAGTCTGCCCCACAGTTGGGGGCCAAAATGTCAGTGACTGCTCTGTCAATGTTGGAACCCACACTGCCAAAAGACTTGGGTCTAATTTGTTAGAGCCCGCACTGCCCCAAGCTGCTCCAGTCTGTGGGTACAGCAAGAGAGAGAGTAAGGATGGACTCAAAGAATGGAGACCAGACAGAGTATGATTCAATCCTGTTTATTCTTCAGTCTCTCTTCCTAGTCCAAGTCCCAAGTCTTGAGTTCTTAGTCCCTAGGTCCTAGTCCCTAGTGCCTCCATGTTCCAAGTTACTTCTTCCAAGTGCTAAGTGCCTAAAGCCTAATAACTAACTCCAAGTTGTACTGAACTCTTTTGTCTGCCTCTTACCTTTTATATGTCTCACTTCTAAGTCATGCCCTTAAGTAACACCCTTAGGTCTTATCTCTAAATCTGATCTCTAAGTCATGCCCTTAAGTTTCAGCTCTAAATCACACCTTTAAGTCTCACACACCCAAGGGAAGATCCTAGTATCTAAAGCAAGATGTTATCAGAGTGTGCTCAGCTGTTGTAGGCTATTGTAATCAAGTCTTTTGCCAGGGTATATGGCTCAAGATGGCTGCATGGACGATAGCAGCCTTCTGTTGGCTTCCCACAATGTTTGATATAATTTGTGCTGTTGTCTTAAAGCCAAGGATCATCTAACTCACATTCCAAATCATAATAAAAAGTAAAGAGCTGCCAATGCAGAGTTGTCATTTTTGAAGGTAAATCACAAATGTATAGCCATAGAGACAAAAGCACTAGGTTGGCGAAATTTGCTTTCCTCTTTAAATCACACATGTTTGCTCAATTGTGAATACATGTGTGCAATAGTACTGAAGTGTCTAGAAAATGATGTTTTCCTGTAGTCGTCCACTTCCTTGGGATCTTGAACTATTTAGATTATTTCTGTAATGACTGATGAATATTAGAGGTGGGTGTACATTATAGATGTCTTGTTTGTTGTTGGGCTTTCCAAAGTCTCTAGTTCTCTGAACTTTTGGACAAGATAATTAGTATTTGAGGTCAAAATATATTGTATAAAATCAGTAAAGAATAAATAAAAATCAGAAAAAAAAATCATCACTCTTAACAGTCATATTCTCAAGAGCAGCTTCATCAATTTGATAATATTTAATTCTACTATTAGCATTTTATTATTCAGTATATTTAATATATATGCAACATGATAATACTAGGAACCTTTTATTAACATTATTTAAGATATTTGAAATATATGGGCATCATAAAATCTTAGAATTATTAGATTCCCGACATTTCAGTTATTTTATGAAAACTTATTTGAATGTCTTTGTGCACATATAAATATGGGTTTTAAAGTAGAACATTTACTTTGTGGAACTAGATTAGTTTATGAAAATTAAATAAAACTGAATACTATGATTCCTTGTCTCTGATGGGATAAGAAAAGGGTTGACAGTACATCAAACAGATAAAACATTTTATAGCTCTAAAAAGGAAATTTTTGTACTTCAGACTTTTTTTGTTCCTATGATTTGTGAGAGGAAAATTGAGGGAATGTTGATGATAAAATAAGCTATGAGTATTATGAGAAGAAATTTATTAATTAAATTATTAAATTTAAAACTTGGAGAAGCATAAATGCTTAGAGCAAAACTAAGATATTTTAGAAATTCTAGCTAGCCTAAAACTGATATATGACAGTGTATAACTTATATTTAATGTTACTGTAAATTACTTCCTTTTTGTTTTCTTTAATTAATTATCTTGGTCAATACTCAAAGTACAATGGTGACTGGGAAACTGTATAGGACACATGTTCCTGACCCACCTTTGCTTGCCTATATCCCAGATAGGACAAGTTGCCTTGCCTCAAGCTCTTAGACCTTTGTGGGACAGAGAATCAAAAGAAAAACTTAGACCTTTGTGGGACAGAGAATCAAAAGAAGAAGCTATAATGACTCTTGTATTTTTCTTAAATGTTACCAGTTATTGTAATTCAATCATGGACTGGTCTATATTAGAAATAACAGTCTTCATTTGAAATGCTGGTTCTGGACATTTTCAGAAACATATTTGGAAGTTAGCTGAAGTTCTCTATGATGTTATATTAAAAAAAAGATAAAGTTGGGACAGAATCTAGATTTCAAACAAGTGTTAGTGCAGGTGTTAAGGCTCTTTTAACTGTCATGTTAAAATTACTGTTAATGCTTCTCTAGTATTTAATGTAAGTTATTCTACAGTATTTAATATAAGTATTGACTGTATACTTTCTAATTCTGTTAGTGCTTTGAAACCTGGCAAGTCAGTTATGGAGTTCTATCAACCAGTTTTTATATTATTTCCCTGTATATTATGGGACATTGGTACTCTGAAAAATGTTTGCAAGTATTGGAAGAAGTGAGTCAGGCTTTAAGCAGAAGCAAGAAGGTAGTGGGCTTGATTGTTGTTGGTATAACAGCTTTAACTATATTAATAGCTAGCACCACTGCTTCTGCAATTGTTTGACATGAAAAGATAAGACAGCTACTTTTGTTAATCATTTAGCAAAAGAAAAAAATGTTACTAATGTGTTGAGTATTCAAGAGGATTTAGATAGGCATTTAGAAGAATGGATTGATACACTTTATCCTATTAAAATTATTGGAAGAAGGTTCAGAGTTTAAGAGTAAGGAGCCATCTTGAATGTCATGCCAAATACCATTGGATTCATTGTATTTCTAAAATTTACAATGATAATCATTATAATTAGAACAAAGTTGAAAGAAACTTGCAGGGTATTTGGCATAATTTTTAACACCTCTCTGGATGTTTTAACTTTGCATAGTGATATTATAAATTTAAAGAATGCTGATATTCTCAGCGTTGATGATGCAGATACTGCTGATAAAATTATCCAAGGCCTAAGTTCAGTATTTCCATTTCAGTCAAGGTTCAAGAATGGTATATATAGCTTGATCATGCTAGTTCTTTTTGTCCTGGGAATACTTTTATTCCTTACCATCGTGTTAAAGCTTATCTTTAACAACATTAACATGTTGTGAACCTAAGTACATAGCTTGAAACTAAAAATGGACCTCTAGACAGAGTTACTAATTTAACAGGCTGGCAAGTCAATAACAGGTAAGATTACGCACAGAGCCCTACCAACCTAAGACAGATGTGCATTGCTTTTGATAATGCATATTCCACGATGGGTAAGGAAGGCATTCTTGTCAGAATGACCTAAGACAGGCTCCATCTTGTTTATGAAATAAAAATGAGGGAGATGTGAAGAGCTTTTGGGACTGCTTAGCAGGAATCTGACATTGGCCAAAGAAAAGGAAAAAAGCTGCTTGGCAGGAATATCACATTGGCCAAGCACAAGGAAATGACATTAGGCGAGAACAAAGAAGTAGGCTTCAAGCATAAAAATGGCTTTGGACTAGGTCAGGGAAGTAGGCTTAGATATTTTTGTCATCCTGATAAGCCCCTAGAAACAATGATCATAGGAGTGATAGTGGGAATTTGTTTATTACCTTGCTTGTTCTTTGACTATTTGTGTTTATTTTCTTGCTTGTTTCTTGACTATTTGCATCTATTGTATTTCAAGTTCCTCAACCTAGAACTGACCTAAATATTCGCATGTAATTAAAAATGGTATAAAAGCAGATTAGAAAAAAAATAACATGCTCATGCTCAGCTAGCACCTGAAACTCCTGAAATGCTTTGCATGCTGATAAAGCAATTTTTTATACACTAAGCCTTCATCCAATGACTTTTACAATTCTGGATGTTTCTACCTCCAAATCCCCCAAATTATTTAAGCCATGAATCACCCAAGTAATTTTAATATACCTCCTTTCAGCAGGTCCTAGTGTTTTCTTCAACCTATATACTCATGGTGCTTTTGAACTCCCTGTCTATCTTCTCTGCTCCATTTGCACTCATGGAACAATATCAGCCAATAGTTCCTGAAGGCAGGGAGGGTCAGCATGGGCCCCTACCATGGGAACATGGGACCCTAATACATAGTGGAAATTCATTAGTACCCCCTTCAGCAAAGAAGGGTAGTGTCTTTTGGATGACTATCCCTACCTTAGAATCTGTCATCTCTTCTTTCTTATTTATGTTTAATCTATGCCTTTATATAGGAGAGAAAATATTTTGCAGAAAATCTGATGCTTCCTGGTCTTGGTGATGCCTCTATATTAGCTGAAGATTCCCCTACTGTCTTTCCACACCTCAACAGCCTGATTGTGTGTAAGCAATGACCTTTTATCCTCTCAGAAAAACCTGCCAGTAGTAAACATGAAGATAGCTGTTAGTTTCTTAAGGCTGATGCACTTGGGGTGTACTAATCCTTTGAGGGAGAATATCCTCAGGAATGTTGACCATCTCTGGTAGACCTTCCTCTCTTTCCTATTATAGGAGAAAATTCATTGTACAATATATCCTTTCAGTATGTATGGTTTTTATGTTGAAGTCATTGATCCACTTATATTTGAACTGTGTGCAAGGTGATAGATATGGATCTATTTTCATTCTTCTACATGCAGACTCCCAGTTAGAGTAGCACTATTTCTTGAAGATCCTTTTTTTTCCCCACTGTATGGTTTTTGCCTTTTTTTGTCAAAGATCAAGTGTCCATTGTTGTATGGAAGTGAGAAACTACTAGATCCATGGATTTCCCATTCACAGTTGATCATTGTTCAAGAATTGGACTAGAGATTCTAAGTCATCATGACAAATTCCTTTACTATATAGATACTATCCATACTTGTGTGACTCTAGAGAACCCTGACAAATAAAGTCACCTTCAATATGACAAAATGGCAACCTACAGATTGGGAAATGATCTTCACTAACCTTATATCTGATACAGGGATAATATACAAAATATATAAAGAACTCAAGCAGTTAAACTCCAAAAAACCAGGTAACCCAATTTAAATATGGGGTAAAGAGCTAAACAGAAAAATCTCAACAGAGGAATCTCAGATGGCTGAGAAGCACTTTAAAAATTGTTCAACAACCTTAGCCAACAGGGAGATGAAAATCAAAGGACCTTGAGATTCCACTTTATACCAATCAGAATAACTAAGATCAAAAACTCAAAAGACAGCCCATGCTTACAAGGATATAGAAAATAAAAGTACACTCCTCCATTGCTATGAGATTGCAAACTTGTATAACCTCTCTGGAAATCAATCTGGCAGTTCTTGAGAAAATTAGAAATAGTTCTACCTAAAGATCCAGCTATATCACTCCCGAGCATATACCCCCAAGATGCTTCTCCACAAGGACACCTACTCCACTATGTTGATTGCAGCCTTATTTGTAATGGCCTGAAGCTTGAAGCAACCTAGTGTCCCTCAACTGAAGAGTAGATACAGAAAACGTGGTTCATTTACACAGTTTACACTATTTAAAACAGTTAAAAACTATTAAGAACAAGGACATCAGCAATTTTTCAGAAAAATGAGTGGAACTAGAAAATACCATCCTGAGTGAGGTAACCCAGACCTAAAAATCATGCATGGTATGTACTCAGTGGTAAGTGGATATCCAAAAAGTACAGGATAAACATAAATCATCCCACCAACCATAAGAAGTTTAACAAGAAGAAAAGACCAAATAAGAATACTTCAATACCACTTAGAAGTAAGAAAAAATAGTCACAGGAGGCAGAGAGATGGAGGGAACTGGGTGGTAGAGGGAAGAGGGAGGGGGAAACCAGGCAGGATCAGGTAGGTAGGAAAACTACATAGAAGGCTAGAGGGCCAGGTGAATAAACAGAAATGTGCAGCTTCTGCAGGTGGCAGGTGAGGGAACCCTCTAGAAAGTCCAAGAGACCTGAGAAGTGAGGGACTTTCAGAACTCAATGGGGGTGACATTAGCCAAAATGTTCAACAGTAGGTAAGGAAACCTGAAGATACCACCTCCAGTCGATAGGTAGGGCCTCAAGTGGAAACCTGGGGTTACTTAGATACTTTCAATATTTCTGACTCAGAATTTTTTTTGTCTAGAAGAAATACATGGACAAAAATGGAGCAGAGACTCAAGGAAAGTCTGACAATGACCAGCCCAACTCGAGATCCATCTTATATGTGGGTACCATAGCCTGACATTATTACTGATGCTATGTTGTGCCTACACACAGGAGCCTATCATGGCTCTACTCTGAAAGGTTCTACCAGAAACTGAGATAGATGCACATACTTACAGCCAACCATTTTACTGAGGTCAAGACATCTATAAAAGAGTTAGGGGAAGGATTGAATGATCTGAAAGCGATGGTAACCCCTATGAAGACCAACAGGCTCAACTAATCTAGAACCCTGAGAGCTCCTGGAGACTAAGCCATCAAGTAAAGATTATATACACCCTGTTCTGAGATCACATGTAGCATAGGACTGCCTTGTTTGGACTCAGTAGGAGAGGATGTGCCTAATTTTGTAGAGACTTGAGGCCCCATAGAAAGTGATGTCCAGGTTGGGGTGGGGAAGACCTTCTCAGAGGCAAAGGGGAAGGGCAATAAGAGGAATCGTGGAAAGGGAAATGGAAAGAAAGGCAACATCTGGAACAAAAATAAATAAAATAATTAAAATGAAACAAAAAACAGAAACAACCTCTCAGATTAGATAAATGCAAGCACGATCAAATTCCCCTGTAAAGGAACTCATCCAAAAGCCATGCTGTCTGTGAATCCCAGATGTGCCTAACCCCAAAACCCCACTAGTCCGCCATCCATCAAAGCTGCACTCTTGAGGAGTAAAAGCATAAGCAAAAGGCAGAGCAGGTGCATGTAGGTCTATCCCTCTACCCCCCTCTACTTGTAGCCCTTCCAGGAGGAAATCTACAGCCCTAGACATTCTCTTTTGATGACCATACCACCAGGACTAGATCCCCACAAAGGCACATCATCATTTTACATAGTTTTTCCACAACTCAGTCAGCAAGAGGGTACAGCTGAGTATAATTCTGACAACTTCAGGCTTTAGACAGAATGCTTTGCCCTCTGGATCTTGTGACTCCAACTCCATCCCCTCTGGCATACTCTGAGTCAGCTTTTATGGGGGATTGGGAAGACAAAATGGTGTACCCATATTGCAGGAGTGACTTCCCTCACTGCTGGGCTGTGTCAGCATGTAGACAAGGTGAGGGAAAGAGAGGAGACAAGTGAGTAAACACTCATCCCTAGTCCACCAGTGTTCCAACCAATACAGAGTGAGTCCTGACCTATAGCAAGGGCCTGAAAGAGAAAAACCAGAGCAAAGAGTGGACAATGAATGGCAAAATGGGTTCTTTCTCCAAGCTAGGAGCAGAAAGGAACATCCATGACCAAATAGCACTGAGAACAGCATAACTCAGTGCAAACAAGCCTATGGAAACAGTCATTGTCTGTCTTTATGTTCTTGATCTTGTTAAAGTGTTAACGGCACAGTGAGCCCTCTACCTCCATTCATAGCTGTACTGTTCCTCAGGTATTAGATATTCCACTGTTCTCTTGTACCAGTATTGACTATTCTATGGGCTACATTGTTCTCATTAATTCACTATATCACCAGAAGATTCAGAAACGCTATACTAGTTTGCTCATCTGTAACCAAAGCAAACAATACGTACCACATTTATAGGGATGCCTGCTGGAGCGAGTGGCTTACTAAGCAGGTTATCCTGCAAAACAAAAGAGATAGATGAGACATCACCTGAAAGATTTCTATATAGAAAAAAACACTGCAAATACAAATATCATATACCTCCAAAAATATAGGCAAAATGCTTTATGTATTTTTTTAAATAAACTATTAATAATAAGCACAAAGAGCAAGGTACCATGATGTATCTTTAATCCTAGAATTTGGAAGACAGAAACAAGGAAATAAATAATTCTAGATCATCCTTAGACAAAGGATACATTGTATATTGGCTTGAGTTATGAGACCCAGGCTCATAATATCTAATCAAATCAAGTTAGATACAATAAAACGTAAATTAAAAAATTCCAGAAAAACAGAAAATGAATAATAATCTAGATGAGCAAAACATAACATAAGTGAGAAGCTTCAAAAGATACTGAGTTTATGCAAAGGGACCAGAGACTTTGGTCATGAACAACTTAGTAAGTTCTACTGAAAAAATATATAGTCAAACCCCTCAAAATTCAGACCAGGTAAATGAGAAAAAAGACTTTATAAACTTTAAGCAAGATTTTTTCAAATAGCCTAACTACTATTTTTAAAGGATGATAAATGACAAACTGAAATAAAATATTGAAATACATGATATTCCACCAAAATATCAGTATTTGCATTTTTTAACAACCACAAGAAGAGACAAAGGCAAAATTTTAGAAAACATCTCACAGAAAATACTAGGTGAATGTGACCATTAGGTTTGAGAAAATAGAAGCATCTAGAAACAGAAGACTCATAAAATCCAACATAGAAATGAAACAAAGAATTATCCTCTCTGTATCATGGTCCCCAACTCAGATAAAAGTCCAGTGCTCTCTCAGAGGTCATGCTGAGACACAGAACACATATAACACATCACACACCACCCATTACCACATCTTAAATTGCCCAGAAGTCAACAACATCCCCTACTCTGATCTCCATATTTGGTGTCTGGCAGAATATTCCTGTTTTACTTGAAGCCAGCTTGTCTGTACTAGGAACCCTAAGTAAGATGCTACCAACCACTTGCTAATACTCCTCAAACCCTTGACACAGCAATCCGTAAAAACATCCAATCTCCTGGGGTCTGTATTCTGGCCCAACCACACAAATCTCAAAAACGAAAGAAACTTACAGAACAATATTCCTCATGAAGATCGATGTACAAATAATCAACAAAATACTCAAAAATGAATATAAGATTAAATCAATATGATTATCCATCATGATGATCAAGTAGGATTGATCAAGTAGACAGATTAGAAAATCTGTCATTGTAATCTACCACATGAACAACCTGAAAGAAAACCACACACACACACACACACACTCACACTATCATTCCATTAGTTGCTGAAAAAGCCTTTGAGAAAGTCCAACACTTCTTTATGATGAACATCTCAGAAAGATATGGAATACAAGGTGTATACATAAACACAGTAAATGCTATATACAGTAAATCAATGCACAGCATCAGAATAAAAGGAGAGAAACTCAAAGCAATTCAAGTAAAATTGAGAATAAGACAACTCTATACATTCTCTCTCCAAATCTATTCAATATAATACTTGAAGTTCTAGCTAGAGCAAAAAGACAACTACAGCAGATCAAAGGATACAAATCAGAAAAGAAAAATTCCAAGTATTGCTATTTGTGAATGATATGATAGTATACATAAATGATCCTAAAAATTATACCAGAGAACTCCTACAGCTAATAAACACTTTTGGCAAAGGGGTTGCATACAAGATTTTATATATATATATATATATATATATATATATATATATATATATGTGTGTGTATATATATATAGTGTATATATACACATATACACATACATATATGTACAATTGATAGGATGAGAAAGAAATTAGGAAAACAACACACTTCACAATCACCTTAAATAATACACAATATCATGAGGTAACTCTAAGAAATGAAAAGACTTGTATAATACAAATTTTAATCTCTGTAAAAATTGTAGAAGATATGAAAAGGTGAAAAAAAATCTCCCATGCTTATGGATCAGTAGGACTAACAGTAAATATAACCATCTTACCTAATGCATTCTACAGATTCAATGTAATTGCCATTAAAATTTGGACACAGTTTTTTTGAGACCTTGAGATAAAAATACTCAACTGCATATGAAAATACAAAAATCCAGAATAGCTAAAACAATTCTGAACAATAAATGAACTTCTGGAAGTTTCATCATGTATGATGTCAAGCTTTACTTCAGAGCTACTGTAATAAAAACTACATGTTATTGGCAGAAAAAAAAGAGAGGTAGATCGATGGATTTAAATCATAGACCCAGCAATAAATCCATACATCTACAGATTTTTGACAAATAATTCAAAGATACACATTAGAAAAAAAAAAAGAAAGCATCTTCAGCAAACAGTGCTGGTCTAACTAGATGTTACCAAGTAGAAGGAAATAAATAGATTCATATTTATCACCTCGCACAGAACTCAAGTTCAAGTCGATCAAAGTCCTCGACATTAAACCAGATACATTGTACCAGATAGAAGAGAAAACGATGACTACCCTTGAACTCATTGGCATGGGAGACTATTTCTCCAACAGAACACCAATAGGGTAGACTGTTCCCTCAACCCCCAGAGTGAGAGGCAGGAGATTAAAGGCAGTGTCCAGGTCAGACTGCAGAACATTGAGTTGCAGGCCAGGCAACAATATAATGAGACCCTGTCTCAAAATGGAAGCAGGAAGCAAGAAAGCAAGCAATCAGCAACCTTTTTAAGAGGAGATCTAAAAGGACTTTATATTGTTGTTATTTCTTGTTGGTTTTAATTTTTAAATATAAAATCTTTTTAACATAAACATTCATTAATATTTTTGTTAATGAATAAAAGTTTTAGTTAAATATTTGACAGTAGGCAGGATGTGACCCGTTAATTTTTGCCGTGCAGTGCATATGCAAGCACCTATTTTATAAACACTCTCTGTGTCCTGATTTGAGCCCTTAGATATAATAATGCAGTAATATAATACATGACACTTAGAAGTTCAAGGAAATTAGTATTTCATTTTTCAGATTTATAAATCTCTATATACAGTTCTGAATTTTGTCTAGATGCTTTTATTGATACCTAGAATTTCTGTATCATTTCATGGAGAAATTCAACACCAAATAACCACACAAGACAACTGAAAGTGTGTGTGTGTGTGTGTGTGTGTGTGTGTGTGTGTGTGTGTGTATGAAAATATGGCATACATGCATGTGGATATGGAGACCAGTGCTCAAAATGTAGTGTATTATTCTTGTATTTGTCTTGACATTTTAGATATGAGTCCCTTAACTTAACCTAAATCTCACTAACTCTCCATGTGATTGGTGAGCAGTCACAGGAGATCCCTATAGCTTCACCCTTCCTAGTATGAGGGCTATAGATACTTGCGACAATATTGTACTTTTATGATAGTTTTGGGGGTGCAATAACATTTCCTCATCCTGGTACACAGACAGTTTACCATATGTATGGAAGAATACTAAATACAATGCATAAGTATAATCCCTTAATATCATGAATACTTACCTTAACACTTATATTCTTATTTTTTTTTTAAAAAAATGTATTTTTAAAAATTAAGTGCATTGTGTTTGAGTGGTTGATAAGAATATTATGGCTGATATATTCTCAGTTTTCCAGTAGATGGTAGTACAGATGTTCTGAAGAGAACACTTCATAAACTCTGTTTAAAAAAAGATAGACATCTTCAAACTTGAAAAAGATATATTACATAATGCCAAACATAAATTATAAAGGTCCAAGATGTAGAAATTAATACATGTTTAAAACACTGACGTTTCAAAAATCCCATTGTGGTATACATGTTACTTCAAGATGAAATATAGAATGTCCCTTTAGTTTTATAAGTCACAGAAAGTATAATTTTAAATTACATATAACCAATTTTCAATTACTTTTAAATAATGCAACATTGATGTTTTTAATAATGAGGATGTTCCAGCGTAAATACTTTCTCTCTGAATCTGCATCTGTTTATAGTTTCTCCTTACAACAGTTTTCTTTATTTAATTAAAATGAATATTTCAAATCATTAATATCAAAAAGATAGAATATTCTGAAGTAATCTTGGGGATACATATATATATATTATAATTTATATAAGATATATATATATATATATATATATATGATGACTTTGGTCATGTAGTTTATCTGTTCATCTTTCCTTTTGTCTTTCCTTGTTGTTTGATTGCTTTGCAGTTACTATCACACCAACAGAATGAATTTTTACAATTTCTTTCTTGGGTATGTCGTTTGTAGAGTCATTGGTGTTTAATTAGGCCCCAGCTGGAGTGTGTGCTTAAACATTACTTTACAAAAATTACATTGACTCAACTCTGCACTGTGACACAAACCTGATTGCCCTGGATTAATTATGAGCAAGTTGCCTGTGTAAAGCAAGGTTCACACAATGCAGTTTTGCTGAATAACCCACTGTGGGTAGAATACAGCAGCTCCCATGGGCCAAGCTAGCATGAATGTCACAGGATAGCATTCTCTGGCCGTACTCCAATGATGTGGCTTTTCAAAAGGCCCAGAAAGCACCTTAGACTTGCTGCAACCTTGTGCAGAAAACTTTAGCACTTTTGGATCAGGATTCAGGAGTTTGATAAAGCATCTAATAATACAGTCATTTTCAATTACTGTATTGGTCAATGCATGTGCTTTAAATTTTAAGATGTTTGCTTAATAAAAATCATAGTTATCTAATGTTATTATATAATTACTTGATTGTGTGAATGTTTATTTAATATTTTGAAGTCTATAAACCTCACTTGAATGAAACTGTACTAAAAGATTAAATTTGGCAAGAAATTTATTAAATTATCTTTGTTTCAATCATCTGTTGATTTTAATTTCAAAAACTTATTTTCAAGAAACTTCAGTATGACAACTTTAGTTAATAATATTTTGAAATGTTCTTGTTTACATAATGCAGTCTTTTCCACTTGTAGTGGGATTTTTTTCTACCACACAGGCAGTTTATAAAAATCATTCCTGTGTTTTGAAATTTACTTTCCATATGTGTTTATTTAATTTTTCTATACTTTAATTCATATGTTATGACTGTGATATATACATATATATATACATAGATACAATGTATTTTGAGTATATATATATATATATATATATGAATACATGTCTCATTTTTACTGTTTTAAATACTGTAGCCTGTTTCAACCCCTTGAGAATTACATCCATACTTTCTGAATTATTCCAAATATCATACACATTATATATTTTCATCTTCTTGGTATTCCCCAGGCAATTCTAACATATTTACTTTTATCTAGCTATACATATCTTATGTACTCTACCTAGAATCTGCACACAGATTAATATTTTATCCATACTTTTGTGTCATAATCAAAATTTGTCATTTTGCAACCATTCACTGACTCTCTGCCATGTGCAAACATTCATCACCTTTGATATCATCAAATCAGAAAGGGTACCATAAATTTGGGTCTGTATGCACTTCGCATATTATTGGAGTTTTAACTCACATTTATTTTATGATAATAGTATATGGTTGTGAGAAACTTTTTGTAAGATTTTTTTATTTTCCCTAAAAAGTACTGAGAAAATATTTGTTTACTAAACTCATAAATGTATACTCACAGATATATCATTATAAATCCAGAAAGTCAATCTGACTGTATGACAGAAATACTACAAGTGACTCTATAAAATGGTAAAAAATAATCCTGGAAGATATTTATTATAAATTAAAATTCAATATATTTCTGCTTATATCTTTGTATAAAACATAAATCATATCTATTTACACTTATGCATTCTTATTTCTTATCCTTTATGCATAGTATAATGAAATATCATGACAAAGTTTTATTTAGTAGTTGTTTTTATTGCATAATTGTAATAATGGTAGCTCTTTGTATTTTTTCTTTATCAAAGCAAAAATAAATATATGACATTAATGTTGAATTTAAATATAAAGTGAATGGTAACAGAAAAAAAAAGAATTGATATACCAAATTCTCTTTTATTGTCGCTCTTGTAATTAAATATTTGGTTTCTCCTTTGTTGCATTTTTATTATTCATATTTTTCTGAAGGGCATGCATGTGTTTCCTTGATCTTTTGAGCATAAATTTGTGATTTAAAAGCCACATTTATGACACTATGAATTAATTGCTAGAAACATGTTCTAATTCTAATGTATGACAGAAGCACAGTCGGGGATATTAATCAAATTCATGATTATATATATGAAAGAGGAACTTCATCTCCATGAATAATTTCTTGTATAAATGCTGGCTTACTTCAAAATATGAGTTATGTTTCCTGATAGAATAACTGTCTAATTCAAATTATTTATAAAACATATTATTATGTAGTGAGTGTGGCGTTTTTATTGCTTTATGTCCAGGATTACAATGTTGGCCTCAGACAATTTAGCTCTGTCAGTGGATTGGCTAACAAGTAATAATTTTTCTGGACAGGCATTAGCCATTGCCACAGTTCCTTATGAACAGTATCAAGTGTCTAAACAATCAGAATTTAGGAGACTAATAGAAAACATTGTGATGATTTATGTTTAAATCATAAAGCCTGAAATTAAAACAAATATGAGGAAGTAGATACAGTGACATCTCAACAGTTAAAAGGACCTGATAGTATTGCAGAGGACCCAATTTTGTTTCTGGACCACAAATGGTAGTATATATAATTTCAATTCTAAGGAATCTTCTGGCCTCTTCACAGGGCGTGCAACCACATAGTGAATATACATATTTACTGGCATATAATTAAATACATATATTAAAATAAATAAATCTTTATAAATAGTGAACAATATTGGAAAACCTAAAATACAAAGAAAAAACCAAATAAGAGTGACAATATGGCTGAACAGTTAAAACTGCTGGCTTTACCTGATTTTATTTTGTGGGGCAATGGGACATAAGGACAAACACATTCAAGCACATTGTCTTCTGACCTTTACATTTGCACCTTGGAATAATTGTTTATGTGCATGCACACACACTCACATACTAAATATATTTTAAAGATCCTCTTTATCTGACTTTTCTGCTACTATAATAAAGATGATTAAAAGGAACTTTGCAAGGAAAGAGTTGGATTACAAACTTAGGTAAGAGTTTATCACTGGTAGAATTCAGAGCAGGAGTTCAAGTAGGAACTGAAACAGAAACCATGGAGAAATTTTGCTTACAGATATGTTTTCTTAGGTTTGTTTAGCTTTGTATCTGGCAGAGTCAAGGCTCATCTACCTAGGCATGGTTTTGTCCATAGTGAGATAGGACCTTTCATTCATCAATAAAGACAGTTTATCATGTATGTGCCCACAGATCAATTTGATGAAGAGAGGCCAGTCTTCAACTTAGATTTCCTCTCTCCAAAAGACTCTAAGTTGGCAAAGTATAAAGACTGTACATAGTATATGGAAAACTCTATATATTAATCACTGAACCGAAGGATAAATACACAGAGATATTCTTTCTTACAAACCATGAATAAAATTATTTTATCACATATTTTTATCCTGATGTTACTCAATGTAGGAGAGAAAGTAGGATTGCATATAAATGTCACAGTGAAGCCTATTTATATGTACAATTAATATTCATTAGTCACTGTTAGATTAAGAACAAAAACGAATTAAAAGAAACAGTATCTTGACTGTGTTGAAGCACTAGCTTACAGATGACATTTCTAAGATAGGAATCTGCTTTTCAAAATGTTACCATAATCTTATTAGACCTCAAATAGATAACCCCACTTATCAGTGCCTAACCTTTTCACATAGAGAAAGCGACAGCAAGCCACTGTTTCTTTAATCTGCTAACTTTATGAGAATTTATTTTGCAACATAGAACATGAATTTCCACCTTTTTATTAAAGAGTATTCCATTGACAGTTCACTTCAACAAATACTCTTGCTTTCTGCTTTGCATGCCAGGATCCTGAATCAAAACATGATCTAGACCAAGCTATTCTTTTACTTCTACTATGAAACTTCGTCTACTTTCCAAGGTCCCTGTGTGACCAGCAGGCTCTACGACTAACAACCAGCTAACAGCTCTGCACATTGATACAAATAGTTCTACCAGTCTCACACAGGACAGACAGACAAACAGACATATATGTGTGCGTGTTCGTGTGCACACACACACACAAGCCAAGGGTGATATGTAGTCATTCTATAATTTTACGTTTGGCAGGGAGTGGCACTCCAATTATTCTCCTGAAATATTGAAAACAAAACTCAAAGTACACAACTGTTTAAACCAATTAGAAATTATCAATGTCTACTTAAGTTCTTGAGTATCAAAACAGGGTAAGCTTGATTTAGGATATGACTGGATTCTGTGGTGAACTCTGGCTACATGTATACTAAATTGTAGACTATAAAAATTCAACTACATTATGGTTTCCTGAGAAGAGTGTCACAGACACAACTTTCTGACACTTTATTTTATTAAACTTATCTTTGTGTTTCCAGTAGACAAAGTCTACTTCACGGTACAACAACACTCTTTGTCTGCCCTACCCCTTTACCCTGATTATCTGTATTTATCTTTGTAGCAAAAGCCACAGTACTGCAGATCATTCTGTGGTATGTATTGTGTTATGGCACCTCCAGTAAATTAGCATCTTTTACCTACTTGCTTAGTTTTAAGGCTCTCAGATGTCCTCAAAGCAAAGTATTTTTAGTCTTTAGAAACTGCACATTCTACACTGAACATAGTAAAAAAAATAATTACTCCTGAAAGTCAATCATATTTTCAATGTTGATTTTAATTGATGTGAGGATAGATGAGGGTTTCTGTTTGTTTTCATTGGTTTGACATGATCTGTTTGAGTTCAATTTTGCCTCCTTTTCTACTGACTATGTCTAACTGTCTCCCTATCTTCAGACATATGGCCTCACAATGCCTTCTGAATCATCACATACACAGGAATCAGCCCTGCATAAACTACTTCATGAATACCTAGTTTGCATTCAGTCTGATCTTCAAAAAAATTTCTATCCTGTATATTCCTAACTCCCATACCCCATTCACTATCAATTCAATTTCTGACAATGTTGGGCACTTTTTTTTTTGTAAATGTCACCAGCTAATGTAGACTCAATATGAATTGTGTTCTAATAGCATGTTTGCATCTTATAGACTATGTCCAGTACTTAGAATCATGGAATGTCCATTCATTTATATTTTGCAGAATTTGACATGGATTATCTGTCTGTCTGTTTGTCTGTCTATTTATTCATGTGCCATTTTTCTCCCTCCAAATACTCCCATATAACCTACCATTCTCTGCTCTTCCTTCAATTCGATGGACTTTGTTTTCATTACCTATTCTTGTCACAAGGAAAATCCTTTCGCTATATAGACTTTCCTATTATCTTTCCATAGTACATCTGTATATGTGATCCACCAGTTGTCAGTTCTTCTTTCACCTGGGGATCATAATCTCCATGTCAACATATTTTTCGAGTCTGTCTCAAGGATAGCATGGAGATTCTGTGTGGCAATTAAAATAGTATGTAGCTAACTACTCAGGCCAGACACAGCTGCCACTAACTTCTTGCAATGCAAGTATATCCATGTTTCATTTTCCCCCAAATTCTCTATTCTGTCCCATGTTTCCCATAGCAGGGGGGAAAAATAATAGCAGCACTTAAAACACATTACTTATGTGAGCGTGTTATCACATGGAATTAAGTTAGGCTATAGGCTGATAAAGAGAACATTCTGGAACAAGGAGTAAGAAAAGCCATCAAGAAAACATTCTGATGAAATATGATGTGAAGTGGAAACTTAAGGGTTCTTTGAAAAGTCAGTTGTGTTGGATGGTGTTTTGCTGGGGCAAACACGTGAAGAAACGTTTCATAGAAGCAGACATTGATGTAAGGGTGTTTTGCTAAGACAGAGTTTGGCTAAGTCAGACTCACCTGCTGAGGCAAGATATGTGCTGAGGCAAAACCTGTGGAGAACATGTGATGTTTGTAGGGAAGATAAATAGGAATCAATAGACAGTGATGGAGGCTGAGCTTGGCTTGCTTGCATAGCTAAATGCTTGTTTGTGTTGTGTCTTTGCTGAACTTTGCTTCACAGAGAGATGCACAGCCTAAAACGTTTCGTAGCATTCCTGTTGTACCTGATCTCTCCTGATGAATGGTGGCAAGACTGAGTCCTAACTATCTCTGTTAGCTTATGCCACTAACTGCTGATTTATGATTGCTATCAGACTCTATCGAGCTGGACTGCTGGTATATTGGGAAATGTGTGCAAGTGGATTGAGCTGCTGCTGACATATGAACTGAACTGTTCATTTCCTGACAATGAAGATGGGATTTGTTCTACCAATTTTAAACAGGTACACTTCCTCCATATCTTTTCTTTCCTACTACTTCAGGTGGGTGGTGGGGTAGAAGAGAAAATAAAGCATTTAAAAACCATCACTAAAAGCAGGCATTAAAAATTAAAATTACATTAGTGAGTAATTGGGATTACAGTGCAGGTGTGCTCCCTATTGCCAATATTCTGAAGCAGAGTCATTTGTATCCTTATTCTTTCACTACAGAATAGAGATTCCAAAAAGGCAAGACCTATAGAAACTGCCTCTACTTGATTATAGAAATAAGTCTCTATGCATAAAATTTAACATGGTTCAGCATGAAATAGGTTCTTATAAACTTCAAGAATTCAGGGTGAAGATAAATGATAGATTTTCAATAGTTGAAGTCCAGGAAAGGCAAATACACAATAAGTTATTGAAGATCAGCTCATTAATTTAGCGACTAGTATGGAGAGGCCAAAGCAAATGTGCTCACTTTCAAAATAGATATTGTTCAATCACCTACATGTTGTCGAGTTCAACTCATATGGTAATTAGATATTGCTGTAACAAAACACACATCCATATCATGAAAAGTCTCAAAATACACACTATAGAAATGTGGATATGCTATTGGATTTGAATTCTGCGAAGTTTTGAGTAAACTGTCTTCCATTCTGTGTCAGGCTGACCTAGTTTAGCAGAAAGCTAAAGTCACCTCTCAGGGATCTGTCTTTGTATAAGCAAGTTTGACAATGATTTAGGGAGGGGCACATGTCCATTAGATGAGGCAGTGAAAAGCTCATTTAAGAAGATCAATCAGGAAATAATTAGCCTTAGGATATTTGAAAGTGAAATAGCCTGTTTGGGATTAGAGCTGAGAAAAAGAGGGGCTGGGGGTTCAAGGTCCCTTATAACATCATCCTCTCTAAAACTTCTGATTTAGCTTTGAAAGAATATGGCCTATCTATCATATTAAATTTTAAAGTACTTTATGATATGCAAAATTTTGCTTTCTTTTTGTTAGAGAAACAAAAATGAGCATTTTTATGTTCTGAATTATGTCAATAAGTATTATGGAATATTATGTTATGAAGCTGATCTTTTTTCGAGAGAAAAGAAACTAAGAAATCAAAATAAAAAACACAGAAGCTTAACATTTGAAGTTTATATAACATTTGCAAATAAGTGAACTTGTTTAAAATGCCTTTAATCCAAGTTTTTATTATCTTAAAAGAATGTATATATATATAGTATGTATATATATATATATATATATATATATATATATATATATATATA
>JANHMN010000001.1:99575110-99605883 GCA_030674055.1 Rhabdomys pumilio
TATATATATATATATATATATATATATATATATATATATATATATATTATATCATATCCAGAGCTTTTTGGCATCTGAACACAAGTGACTTCAATATAAGCAACAATTGGCACCATTACAAGTTATGGTTCATCAAAGCATCTAAAGTCATCTCTTTTTTTCTTAGATAATTCATCTTTTATTCTGTATATTTCTTATCTTTATGTACTGTCTAACTAACATTTTTATTTTAGTTCTTTCTTCTCTTAATTTTCTATGTCTTCATTCCACTTATTTTTCAACCAAGTTCAGATTTAAGTACTACGTAGTGCATGACACTTACTTGTAATTTCTTTAATCAGCACCCGTCATTAAAAGTGTCTGGATTACGTGACTTTGGTCTTTCAAATGCCAGTTGTGATGGGAGAGGGAGTTCAGGGAAGAATATTGATAGTTTAATTTAGCGATGAGTTTTATTCCTAATCTTTGTCTGTATCACAACAAATTTGCACATCATCTCTAATTGCACATTTCCTAGTCTCTATAGATTGTCACATTTATCATGTAGACTGAGCAAAATTTGAAATTTGACTTAGCTTTATTCTTTCTTCATTTAGAGATTAATTAGTATCAAATTCAATGCAGAAACACATTGATCATATTTACTTTTATTGTTGATATAAACTTTTGAATTAAAAGTCAAAGAAACTTGTATTTTATACATGCTACATTACAGAGTTAAGAAATCTCTATATTCAGGTACCAATATTGAATCAAATATCTCGAACATTTGTTCACTATACTAGCAAGTGCTACTCTCTAAAATAATATAATCAAATCGAGTCCTTGCTTTTACTATCAGGAGCATGGTGGAGAGACTCATAGGTACAAATAGTGAATTTTTGACAGAGGAATGGTGTATTGCTAGAGTTATCCATATGGAGATAGATAAATTAAAACTGGAGAGAGCAAACAAAGCCTCCAAGTAGTCTCCTGATTGTGTAGAGCAGATGATGACCAGGGAACACTAACAGAAAGAAAAACTTGAGGAAGGAGTTGAAACAAATAAAAATCAATTACCTACCAGAGACAGACCTTAAAAAACAACACTGTGTTCTTATTTGATAGAAATACAATATAAGAATGCAATAAAAACAATGTTATATAAAATTAGGCTGTGAAACTATAGTCTCCAAGGAACAATTCCATCGTCTGTGCTCTCCTGTGAGATGTGTGGGACTCTAATTGTGCAAACTGTTTTTCTTCCTCCTGAGCTACAATCTTGCTTAAAACAGAAACTGAGTGATTCAGAACTCCAAGGGAAGGAGAGACTTCTACTTTCCTTTTGCTTTTTGTGACTCCCAAATGTACTCTGTCCTCTCTTTAGGTCAAATTCAGCAGCATCTCCCTCTCTTTCTTCTCCTCACTCCTCCTCCAGTATTCTCTTGCTTTATTTTATCTTGCCTTACATCTTCCTACAGTGATCTGCTCCTGTTTGTATCCAGTGCTACAGTAGTCTTCCCCCTATCATTTGTGCTAAACTTGAACCCTCCCCTGTATTCTCAGCTTCACTGTTTATAGCTACAACCTACTATTTCATCTCAGTTTCTTAGCTCACTTATCATCTTCTCCATGCTATTAAAGCATCATAACATAATCTCAAATGTAAAACTTCTTGAAAGGGTAGCAAACATCTAACTTTAGAAAAATGAAGCAAGGAATACTAGTGTTTGTGAAGTTTTGGAACTACAATTTCCGGTTGGTTTGTTGTTGTTGTTTTTTATCATATCAGTGTCCATTCTTATAATTAATTATTTTATTTATTTATTTATTTAATTATTTATTTATTTATTTATTGGTTTTTAGAGACAGGGCTTCTCTCTGTAGCCCTGGCTGTCCTGGAACTCACTCTGTAGACCAGGCTGGCCTCGAACTCAGAAATCCACCTGCCTCTGCCTCCCAAGTGCTGGGATTAAAGGCGTGCACCACCACTGCCCGGCAATTAATTATTTTATATGTGACAGAACTGATTCTTGTATTCTTTAACTGGATCAGAACTATTGAACTGCTTAATATTATTTGTAACTCTAACATATTTATGTTAATAAATATAGTATTTATCTTACATTCATGATGACTAAAATTTCAAAATGTATCTAGAAATGTATTCTTGAGAATATAAATGGTGCTGAGGTTCATATTCAAAATTCTCTCACATTGATAGGTTATTGCAACCTGAACATAGAAAACCAAGTTTTATAATATGTGTTTTTAAATATGAGGTAAATATAAAAAAATAGTAATACTCTATCAAGTTGATTTTATTATATTGTTAATAAAATGCCATTTACAGTGAAGTTATAAATTATTTTTAAATATAATAAACTCAACTATAATTGTTTTCTCATCATGCTTATTATCGCATCAGAATCTCAAGTCCAATATAAAATGTAGATGCTGAGTTGTTATGAATAAAGGTTAAGGAATTGCTTGTTAACAAATAAAGCACTGTATTTATTAAATTAATTAGTGAATTTTTATTTAATAAGCAATCATCTGGTTTACTTTATTCCAAATTTAAAAAAGCATTAGAATTAAATAACAGAATCAAATATATATATGTATATATATATATATATATATATATATATAATCAAATATATATATTTGATTATATTTGAAAGTATATATATATTTTTTTCAAGTGGTTATTCTCTTTTTTGTCTTTTCTTTCATAGAATATTTTCATTATTTACATTTCCAACTTCATCTCCAGAGACCCCTTATCCCATCCTTCCTCCCCTTGCTTCTATGAGGATGTTCTCCCACACACTCACCCACTCCCACCTTTCTGCCCCTAGCATTCCCCTACGCTGGTGCATTGAGTCTTCACAGGACCAAGGTCCTCTCCTCCCATTGATGCCTGACAAGGCCATCTCTTTTATATATGAGGCTGGAGCCATGGGTCTCTCCATGTGTACTCTTTGGTTGGTCTTTAGTTCTTGGGAGCTCTGAGGGGTCTGGTTGGTTGATATTGTTGTTTTTCCTGTGGGTTTGCCAGTTCCTTCAGTCCCTTCAGTTCTTTCTCTAACTCCTCCACAGGGGACCCTATACTCAGTCTAATTGTTGGCTGCCAGCATCCACCTATGTATTTGTCAGGCTCTGGCAGAGTCTCTCAGGAGACTGCTATATCAGGCTCCTCTCAGCAAGCACTTCTTGGCATCTGCCATAATGTCTGGGTTTGGTGAATGTATATGGGATGGGTATCCAGGTGAGGCAGCCTTTGGATATCCTTTCCTTCAGTCTCTGCTCCACACTTTGTCTCATATTTCCTCCTGAGAATATTTTGTTCCCCTTTCTAAGAAGGACCAAAGCATCCACACATTGGTCTTCCTTCTTCTTGAGATTCATGTGATCTATGACTTGTATCTTAAGTATTCTGAGCTTTTGGGCTCATATCCACTTATCAGTGAGTACAAATCATGTATGTTCTTTTGTGATTGGGTTACCTCACTCAGGATGATATTTTCTAGTTTCATCCATTTGCTTAAGAATTTCATGAAGTCATTGTTTTTGTTTTGGGGCTTTTTGTTTTTGTTTTTTGGGTTTTATTTTTTTGAAGCTGAGTAATACTCTACTCAAAATATGGTAAATGTACCATATTTTCTCTATCCATTCCTCTGTTGAAGGACATCTAGGTTCTTTCTAGTTTCTGGCTATTATAAATAAGGCTGCTATGAATATAGTGAAGTTTCTGTCCTTACTACATATTGGAGCATCTTCTGGGAATATGTCAAGAGATGGTATAGCTGGGTCATCAGGTAGTACTATGTCCAATTCTGAGGAACTGCCAGACTGATTTCCACAGTGGTTGTAACAACTTGCAACCCCACCAACAATGGGGGAGTGTTCCTCTTTCTCCGTATCCTTGCCAGCATCTTTTGTCACCTGAATTTTTGATCTTAGCCATTCTGACTAGTGTGAGGTGAAATATCAGTGTTGTTTTCAACAACATTTCTATGATGTCTGAGTTTGCTGAACATTTCCAGAAAATACTATGAAATAATTTATATTTATATTATTATACTTAGTTTTCAGCCAATTGTAATAATCTTGAAACTACACTTCTATTACCTTTTTAAAATTAATTAATACCAAGGTTTGAATATGCTTGTTCCAGGATGTGGCACTATTTGAATGTGTGGCCTTGTTGGATTAGGAGTGTCACTGTGGGCATGGGCTTTTATATATTCCTCCTAACCACATAGAAGCTAGTCTTTTCCTAGCAGTCTTCAAATGAGTATGTAGAACTCTCAGTTTCTCCTGCACCATGCCTACCTGGAAGCTGCCATGCTCAAACTTTGATGATAAAGGACAGAACCTCTAAACCTGTAAACTAACCCCAATTAAATGTTGTCCTTATAAGAGTTTTCTTAGTCATGGTGTCTGTTCATAGCAGTAAAACCCTAAGTAAGAGGGAAATTGGTACTGGGAGTGTGATATTTCTGTGATACAACACACCATGCTTTTGTTTGGAGGAATGTGGTTTTAGAGACTTTGGAAAGCATTTGAATGCTTTAAGTTGGGCAATTAATATAAATTAATTTCTTGAGTTCCTTATATACTTTTACTATCAGCCCTCTGTCAATAATAGATTTGGTGAAGATCATTTCCTACTCTGTAGCCTGGGGTTTTGTCAATTTGATGGTGTCCTCCTCTTTACAGAAGTTTCTCATTTTCATGAGGTTCCATTTATCAATTATTGATCTTAGATATATTGGTATTTTGTTAAGGTCATTGCCTCTTGTGGCAATGAATACAAGGCTATTCCCCATTTTCTCTTCTACCAGGTTTAGTTTATCTGTTTTTATGTTTAGGCTTTTGATCCATTTGGACTTGAGTTTTATACAGAGATCGATATGAATCTGCTTACATTCTTACAAAGGCAGACATGTAGTTAGTCTAGCAACATTTGTATTCTTTGTCAAAAATCAAGTGACCATAATTGTATGGATTTACTTCTGGATGTTCAATTTTATTTGTGGTTATTATAGGTTTAGGTTGATTTCTGAGTTTATCTGGATGGATGGGTATTTTTTCTTAGTTTCCTTATCTTCATTCTCACAGTCTTCTTGACCTGAGTGGGGTTCTAATGAGAAGCTAGTCTTCAGATCCAGTAAGGTATCTCCACTAGTTTTTGGTTTTGTGGGGTTTTTTATTTTGTTTGTTTGTTTTTTTGTTTTGTTTTCTGTTGGTTATTCTTTTTTTTTTCTGGCTTGTGTGGCCTCAGGGGTTTGGGGTGCTATTGTTGCCTCCGTGGTCTCCAGAAAATGGACCCAGATAATTGAGTGTAGATTTCTTCTATTACCATTTTTTAACAATTAAAAATAACTACTTATGTTTGAATTGCTTAGAATAATAAAACAAGATTAACTTAGTACAATAATTTATCATTATTTCGACCATGAACTGCGTGTTTAAAAATGCAGACCTGTACTTACAGGCATATTCTGTGCATTTAAACATATTTTAAAGCTAATAATCTCTTTTCTTTCAAAGTATGATGATAAGAGTTTATAACATTTAGCATTAGAGAGCAAAACTAATGAAATAAATACTTTCTAGTGATTAATGGAAGACACTTGCCTGAAACAAACTTTATGCTGACTTTGCACCTGGACTCTCTCCTAGAAATCCATTTTCTTTCATTATAATATTTTCTATTAATACTTTGCTCACACTTTCCCATTTTTTATAACTTCAACTTTTCAAAAGTCACTAAACAAATTGACAACAATTTATTGAATTATTATTGTTATTTTGACTTCTCAGACTCAAGATTGAAATAATTCTCAACAGTATGCTGTAAGATAAAGAGCCCAATTTGTTCATAGCAATAGAGTTCATAATGAGCAAATTCTAGTAACAAATGAAATATTATATAAATGCTAACTTTATTTGCACACAAAGGAGAGGAAAAAAGCAATGCTAAATTTACACATATGAGCATTACTACCATAAGGAACTGATTACAAATTTTGGGTGTGGGTTAGAAATATAATATTGTAAAGATCAACTTTGTTCTTAGTATGGAGTGCAAATCACCATGAAGGAGGTGTTTATAGGTTGAGATGCTCTTGGATGTGATAGTAAGCATGAGACTACAGAGCCACATCTGGATTTATTCAGAAATAAAAAAATGAAAGTAGAAGATAAATAGATATGAACTAGAAAAAAACTCAACACTTCCCCTCTAGTGATCTGCTTTATCTTGCTTGACAGCATATGTTTTAAAAATATACTATTTTATTATTTGAGAATTTCATACATGTATTCAATATATTTCAATCATGTAAACCCTATTCATTGCTTCACTACTCTCAGATGCGCACACACACACACACACACACACACACACACACACACACACACACACATTTCTTTCCAGCATCTTGCCCTGGATTTTTGCTTTGCTTCTAATTTAAGCCCATCTAGTCTAGACATTCAAGTGTGATGCTGTCCACTAAAGTATTGTCCATCTATCAGAAGAAGCATACTTAAAGAACATTGACAGCCCATACATTCCAACTTAAAAATAGTAACTCATAATATTTTCTCACTAAAAACTAAAATGTTGATTGGCTTGGTTTTGTGCAAGGCTCATGCAGGATACCACAGCTGTTGCAAGTGCACAAATGCAGCAACCCTGTCATGTTCAGAAGACAGACACTCACTCAGAACTTCCTTGAAGTCTACTGCAGACTTTTGCCACTTTCCTATTATTTCCCATGATCCTTGGATGAAGGATATTATAGAGATGTCTCCCTATTGACCTAGCATTTTTTTGGGGAAACTTAAAAATACAAAACAAAATAACAGGACAAAGCAGAATAACAATGGCATAAAAAAAACCAACAAGAAAAACATTTAAATTCTTTGCAGTTTGACTAGTTGTTAGTTTCTTACAATATCAGCATGTACTACTCAAAGACACTTGTCTGATGAGATCTGAGAGCTGAGTCTCTTACTGGTTAAACAACCTCCCCAAATGTTGCAAAATTGGTGATCACATTGTCAAACAAGTGAGCCGATAGAAAGTACTTGACATACAATCTGTAAATGAAAAGTGCTATAGGAAGTCATTGAAATTAGCACTGAATGCATAAAAGATTTTTAACAACATTTATCCTGTCACAGAGACTTGAAATCAATTACTTCAGGTATAGAAATTTATATGTTAAGCATTTAATCTTTTCAAAATTGTAATTTCAAATGTTGAAGTCTATTTTATTATTAAGGTATTAAACTCATGTCCACTGTGATATGCTATAAGTCATATTCTAATTTTGTACATTTATGGAATAGTTACAAAAATATTTGAATTAATTAAATCTTACTTATAATTAGATATTTTATATAGACACAACACTAACCAATGTCTGATTTTTAGAACAAAATGAAAAAAATAATTTCTGTTATTTTTGATCCTATTCATGTCATCTGAAAGAATATTATAAATTAAGTGTTAGTGATAAAATTTTTCCATTGTAAAATCTAGAAATAATGCCAAATTTTAAACATGCACAAGTTAATTGAAATATGTTATTAAATTTTTGAATACATATTCTTTTCATAGTATAGCATTAATAAAATTTGACTATAAATAAAAGTACACAAATTATAAGCCTTCCCTTAGTATGACACATATTTCTGTATTTAAAGATGAAGCTGAGCAGCACAGAGTTTAAATGGTTTGTAAACATTTCTTAGCATTTTTTAGAAGATGAAATATTTAGTTGCTCACAAAAGGCAAATATGACTAATATTTATCAGTTACAGTCAATTAAAATATTAATGAACTAACAAGAAATAAAAGCAATCTTTGCTTGGAAAATAGGTTAACTATAGTTCTCCTTCAATAAGCTATTGTGATTCTATCCATCAAAGACATAACACCATATTAAATTTTCCATGTTCATCCCACTTTTTGAAATGTTTCGTTAGGTCAAAAAAAAAGGGGGGGGGGGTTTCCAGTGCATTAGTTCATAGGATAGTGCTTCCATCTAATGCTAGACAAGGACTCTCAAATCCTGAGATATAGAACTCACATACACAGAAAGCACTTTGGGTAGCTCCTCATCAGGTGCTATTTTAGCTTCTTCTATTTATCTTAGTAAGATGAAGTAATGTACAGAAATGAATTTATCACATAATTCCAGCAATCTCTAGTGAAGGCTAGCATGATTGTAACTATTAACACTTTAAGTTGTTGTAGGGCTTTTAATTAGTTAAGTTTACTTCATTGTGCTTTCCATATACCTCAAACCAATAAAATTCTCTATCAAAACACCTGATATCCTTTGTTGTACAGTGTCTATGATATCATCATTATGTTATATGAAAAATGCTCTGGTTTCTACAGATTAGAGACATAGCTTACTGGTTTTAAGCACTGGATGTAGATTCCCAGAAAATCCACACCAGTTTACAATAATACTTAGCCCTATTATCCAAGCAATTTGCTGCCCACTTCTGTCTTTTTTCGGTGTCTGGCATGCATGTGGTGCACTGACCTATATACAGGCAAAATACACACACACACACACACACACACACACACACACACACAAGCAGAGTAAACAAACAAACAAATAAACCACTCCTGGTTTCTATCATTTCCAAGTGATTATTGAGACTCTGATTCTAATTCCTCAGTATATATTTTACACTGTATTTTCTATTATCTCAAATGCTGTATTACTATTGCTATTTTGACTGTTTTAAATTCTTTTATTACAATGAACATTCACATTTTACTCTTAACTAAAACTTACATAGTAAATCATTTTGCTATATATGATACTTTCTGAATTGTAAGTACTAAATTAACCATAACTAGACAAGAAAAAAATGGTTATAGATGTTATACATATTTCTATCAAAAGAGCATATGTAGGCACAGGTGAATCCAATATATTTTAGCCCAGGAAATAGCAGCTGCCAGTTAAGATTGGAATAAAGAACACTAGTTTCATTTGATGAATTCTAGTGCTGTTCTTGGGAAAACCTGCTTAAATAAAAGTGCTTTGAGCATTTTTTCCCTCCTAGAGAATGTCCTGCAGCTAAACCTCTTAGTCACTGGAACAATTCCAGATCTTTTTATTGTGCCTAATAAAATCCTAGAACACTCTACACTACTAGCACTTTCGAATAGTCTTCATTTCTTTCTTGTGAGGTTTGCAATTATCCCCCTCAAGTTTCTGAGACTATTAAAAATGAATAAAATCAATGAAAAAATCCTATAATATAGGGCTCCCTTGTTTCTCCACGAAAGAGAATGAATTCAAAACCCAAATAAAGTCAAATAAGGACCCACTATAAGTGTATTAATAAAAAAAACTGCTAAATATATATTCTTTTTCTAGGTAAATGTGTAAAGGCAGCCAAAATTTAAGTATAATGTTACAAATTATAGCAAAAAAGGAAATTTTAAAAATAATTCCAGTGATTTTTGTTTATTTAAAATTATTAATTATTTACAAAATGATTTTATCTTCTAATAGTCAACAAAATGATGAATAAATGAATCTATATAAACAAAAATATTCATATATAAACTTTAATACCAATATATAATCAATATATAATTATTTCTCCCTAAGGAACTTTGTCTAAAACTTTGAATTCAACAATAAATTATAGGAAAGCTGTTATTTTTGTGGTCCTGTGTGACCTCTCTCTTTCTCTGTCTCTCTCACACACTCTTACTAATCACATTAATCCACTACAAATTGATTATTTAAAGATAGTTACAAAACATACTAGAAATGTAAAAAAAAGATACGCAAAGGGTGCTATAGTTGCAACCTAAGTTCATACATATATTGATACTTCAAAAGAAGATCACTGTCATTTATATTTTTAATCATAAAGAAAACTCACATGCCATTGTGTGATATCTTAAATATATAATCTATTTTTAAAAAGTAGCTGGATATATATATTTTAGTAATATTATAAATATTTTCTCATAGTTATTATTTTATTTTCAGAAATGCACTTGTATTATTTCTTATAAATTTAAAAATCATCATTTTTTCCAGATGGCACTTCACATATAAGAAATATATTTTTTTGTTGAAAATAGAATTTCTGCCAACATAATAGTGTCATTGATTACTTAGAAATTTCATACAATGCACTCTGTCATATTCGTGTCCCATTCCTTCCATGTCTACTGTCTCACTCTGTGCCTTCCCCTCAGCTTACCCCCAAACGAAGGAAAAAGGAGAGAA
Organism: Rhabdomys pumilio; assembly: GCA_030674055.1. Classification (NCBI taxonomy): domain Eukaryota; kingdom Metazoa; phylum Chordata; class Mammalia; order Rodentia; family Muridae; genus Rhabdomys; species Rhabdomys pumilio. The sequence continues at coordinate 99,585,385 of JANHMN010000001.1, forward strand.
AGAAAGAAAGAAAGAAAGACAGAAAGAAAGAAAGAAAGAAAGAAAGAAAGAAAGAAAGGAAAAAACAACCAAGTTTAAATTCAGTGACCAACAGATTTTTTTTCCCCTATGTACCACCACCTATGGTCAGAAGACATCAACCATGAAGGTGAAGAGCTATACTTTTGAATTTTTACCACAATGTTAAAGGACTTCTTCAATAACTTCCCAGATGTACTGTTTCTGTTTCTTTCCTTTTGGGAAGGAGGGCAAGTTAGATGAGAATGCTGTCACAGAAGCCTTTTAATGTCTCTCATTTTCATTTATGAGTCTGCAGTATCTATAAAACTTCCCTTTTGCCCATAGTAGCTGATAGCAGCACAGATCATGGACTTCTTACTTGGTTTCAGGTAGCAGCAAGAATCAGAGATAAAAACATATCCTCCAGTGGCAGCCATGGCCCAAAACGTTGAGGTGGCTAGCTGGTGGCTGAAGTCTGCTAGCCATCTTAGGACCAGTCCTAGTCAGCAAAGGCATCTTCCACTGTCTGTCACAGCCATACATGAAAACACCTTATAAAAACATCTTCCCTTAAGACACACCATATGTGTGGTTTGTTTGGAGATGTCATGTGCTCTGCAGGATCATATTCCGTGTCCCTGCAAAATCTCCATGTGTCTCTCAGGTTTCTCAGATAGGTACTGTGGCCAGTCCTGGCAGCCCCAGATGTTTGGAATAGAAAAATATTTTTTATAATTTTAATGCATTTCATTATGTTTCAAAATTTGCAAAGGTAATTTGATACACTTATATTTAACTGTTCCTTCTAGTTTATCACATGAAACTTAATATCCATTCAAATTATCATAATCATATACCAGAATATATTTTAAAAGTTGAAAATAATACGTTTAGGTTGTTTGTATTCCTCTATCAACACAATCAATTCCATTGTGTAATAAAATAGGCAAAACTTTTTTCTTTAAGGAAAACCTAAGCACAAAATTTCCTGTGTAATCCCTCTATTTTATGGTATGAGAAATATCCCCTGTGCAGCTGCAGTGAGATGCTAATGAATGCTAGTTGCCTGAAGCTCTGTGTTGACCAGGTCAGCAAGAAGGAAAGGGGGAAAAAATCTTATTTTAAAACACTTCTTGTAGTTACAAAGACTTGCTCGGAATGGAGGGTTATTCACAGAAAGATAATTAACTTTTGTTGAAATAGCAAGATAAATAAAACAAATCTTGAATCAAGTATTTGATGATAAAAGTATATTTTACCTACAGAGGCAACATTTAGATTAATAAGAATTAAATCCTCTATGAAAAGTGAAATTTTGCACGTGATTTTTAATACCCTTTAAAACACTATAGGTGTTTACTATGATGCAAACATATATGGAGAGTGTGTAAGGATGGGGAGGTCTTTCTTCCATTCTGACGACCTGGGCCCTGAGACTTTAAAAAAAAGTGGTTGATTGACAGCTTTCAATTCGAAGTCATTTCTGCTGTGCTGTAATTATGCTTTTTTGCTGTCAAACATTCAGTAGTGATTTGTCACCTACACCAGTCATTTTCACAGTTGCTCCAGGCCATGCAGGACATAATACACAGGGCCAAAGTTTCACCTGTTAGTACAGTCTGAAGAGCAGCTTCACATCACCATTCAGGAGGGTGATGTAGGTATAAAAAAGGTGATCATATGGGGCTCCTCCGAACCAATAAACGCCTTACTTATAAATATGACAAAGGAATAAGGAGAAGAAATCATCTAGTAACATGAGAAATTTTCTAAGGGATATTATATTTTACAAAACAGATAAGGACATAATTTATATCGGCGAAAAATCATTTTTGACTATTTTCTAAGTATTTATAGACAAAAGTTTCATGAAATAAAGAAATTTACCAAAACTGCGCACGTGCGCGCGCGCACACACACACACACACACACACACACACACACACACACACAATGTTGAACAATGAATTTATAATAAAATTGAAAGGATGAATTTGTCTCTTTGGAATGAAAAAGAACATTGACCTACTGAAAATGTGTTAAATTTCTTGTGTTAAATGTTTCTATTTTTATTTTAATTAATTTTTTTATTTTTGGGTTTTCAAGATAGGGTTTGTCTGTGTAGCTCTGAAACTCACTCTTAAGATTCCGGTAGCCTAGAACTCAGAGATCCGCTTGGTCTTTCCTTCCTATCGCTAAGATTAAAGGCATATGCCACCCCAACCCAGCATAAAAAACTTAAAATATGTTATATTTTAAAAGTTATTTATGTAAGCCAAACAATATATTGCTACATACCAAGTTTAGCACAGTGTAAATGAGTAGAACACACTTTCAATTTAGCTTTTCAGAAAATTAATCACTCTACAACATTTTATGTGCTGAAATAACATGTTTTATTTTTTATTGTGTAATTATTGGGCATGGCAGGGGAAAGTCCTCCGGGTACTTTCATGATTCTCATGTGTTCAATAGAGTGTAACTCTGTAGAGATTCACCAATGAGATACCAATATGCATTTCTTTTTATCTTTTCTCTGGAAAATCTGTGAGTTTTCCTTTGGAAAATATTTAGAGATTATAAGATTGTTTGGATGACAGCATGAATCATTTCAATAATAATACTCATTGATCCATGCCTATGATCACTATAATCCGAACTATAAAAGTGACTTAAAGTATCCACTTGTAAATTGGAGAGCTATTTCATAAAGTAAAAAGCTGAGATTACTGTAATAATAACATATATATACACACACACATATATATATGGATACATATATATGGATGAATATTTATTATTTACAAAATAAACTGGGATCTTCAAGTTACATTCACTATTATTTATTTCTAACAACACAATTGATTTTTAAATTGCAATAATAATTATTAACCATATGCTTTAGAATCAACAATTTAAATTATCCAAGTGAAGAATTTCATTTCTTTTTACTTCCCTTTTTGCAAAATAATAGCTAACTTACATAAAGAAAATGGAAGATTAAATGGAATGTATTTTCCAGTGATATGTACCTATGACAGATAAACTAATATTTGGCACCATAGTTAGCTAAAGAGGAGGGGAATCTATCCATTTGTGGGATAGGCAGTTTTTCCTCCCTATCCCACAAATAGCCTAGTGAATGTGTTCAGCCACAGAAACAATGCTGAAGAAGTAAAGTATATGCTATTATGAAGTCACTCATATGCCTGTGAAACAGAAATATAGTAAGGTTAGTAACTGTAACTCAAATCTGAAATTTTAAGTTTATGGGAAGTAAAGCTGAAAGAAAATAATTTGAAGGATATAACTTGCATCCACTTTTTATGTGAAGATATTTTTCAGGGTTGATTTTTCATTTTTCAATGACTAATCAATAATTAAAGCAATTAGCATAAGGAAAAATTCATGCATAGCTACAAATTTTCTTTTGTAGTGAAAGTGTGTTTTTTTTTAGAATTTTAAGTATTATTTATACTTCATTTTGTTTTCTATGTGTGTTTAAAGATGTTTGAAATCATTTCAGCCATCTCTTTGGACCACTAGAAACCAGATTAAACCCAAAGGCAGATGATACAGACATATTCTTCATTGGTAAACTAACAGACATAAATACATGGGTAAAAGCAGGAAAATCAATGAAGTCACCACAAGGCATTTATTTGTGCAGCAGATAATATTGGGGAGGAACAGGCAATGTGAGAGAGAAGACCAAGGCCAACTGTTAATGTCCGCTGACAGGCAAACATTAATGGTTCAGAGCAATAAAATTTTACAATGGGCTCTCCCTTTTTAAAGTTATTGATTTTCATATTTTCTTATCTTTATTGCATGACAAAAGACATCAAAATTATATTGCTGGCACTTATGCCATTTAAATATCCACACTTCTCTTGAAGGAAATAAGAAACTAATAGTAGACTTAATTCCATTTAATGCTCAAGTAGATCTTCAAACAAAATTAAAGTGAATAAATACAGTGGGTAAGAGTGCTGCTTCAGTGGTATCAGACCACATGTTTTGAGAGTGACCTTGGTGCATTCATGCATTTTGCTGTATGCTTCTTTGTGTTAATTTCATAAAACCTCATAATTTTTGTAAAGTCTCAAAGAATACTTTCTGGAAAGTAGATTATTTTTGTTGTTGTTGTTTATTTCTTTTAAGATTATTTGGTTTGAATTTCAATAGATACAGATATTTCACAATTTAGAACTGTTAGAAACATTACTGATAACAAACAAATAGAGATACAAACTTTAAGGGGCTTTATTAGGTGTATCATTAGGTATATATAGCACTAGACACACATAGGACAGAAACTTAAATATTTTCTATAAAACTTGGCATTTAATGTACTTATGTGCAAGCTGTTCAGATATATAAAGAAATGTTATTGATATATTTGGACCCTGTATAATTTATTATTTTTATTTTAGACACAGCGTTTGATAAAGGGATAAAATATGTACATCCTATATGCATGTAAACAATATGAATATGCTTAATACATGGCTTTCATTCACTAATATTATGACAAAGATCTTTCCAGTTTTTAATAATGTCCTCTAAAATAACAGCAACAAAGAAGATACAGTTGTTTGTAATTGCAGAATTACATATTACATATTTATAATATATATCACATATTTATTATTATGTATTTACATGTAATAACTATATAATATACTATATATTCTATATCATATATAATATAATATATACTTATATGCTAATATTATATATTATATATTTATATTTAGTTGCATGTATGCAGAATATTTAAGGGATAGAAATGTCATCTAGTAGAGATATCAAATTCATTAAGAAGAAAATATAAATTTAGTAGTATTGAGTAGTTAAAAATAATATTGAGTAGTTATTTTTACAGGCATTTCAAGTCTGTTAAAAACTGTTTTAAAAACTACTATATTTTTCTACTATTTTTTAATATAATCATGTATGGGTACAAACAAAAATAAAAAAAATTATGGATTTCAAGGCTAAAAAGAAGTTCCAATATTTCTTCAGAATATTATTTGTCTCTATATATTTTTAATGAATATAATTTTGTACAATACATTTTAGACTCCTCCATATTCTTAAAGTTCCACATAAATTGCCTATGCCCATCAAAATAATTTTAAACTTCTTATACATTGGAATTGTACCGAATAATTGCCAAGACTAAAAGTTACCATTCAACTTATAATGGAGGGCCTCTACTGTGTCTTGAAGTAATTTGTCTAGATTGAAATGCTTAGCACTTTCTGAAAAACTCTTTTGATGAGTATATTGGCAATCTCAGGACATTTCAAATTAAGTCAGTGTGAGATAGGAACTTTTACTTTCTCCTCTGTACCTGTCAGAACACATTTACAATGTGTTATATTCTGTGCAATACCTATCCTCAGAAACCTCTCACCCTGGAGGAAAACAATAGTCTCAGAGAAGAGTATTGCATTCACCAGCCATTTGACCCGACACTCTCTCCTATAAAGTGCATACAAAAATAACTGGCTTGCCCTTCTCACAGAGTCTCTATGAACACCAAACAAGATATATACTCCCTGTAGCCAATGTATATTTAGAAAGTAAAGCTGCCTTGCAGTGAAAGTTAACTTTGCAAGGATGTAAGCCTCCAGTGATATTACTAGAAGACAAAGCCTTTCTTCCTACTTAACACTTAACATGCAGCTTATTAATTAGAACCTTGATTGTCCTAGGATATATTGCTATTGTTTATCATTACATAGTAGCTACTTCAGAGAACAGTAATCAGAAAATGTCTACAGTTATTTATATAAAGTGGTAGTAGATTTATGTGTATGGTTGAAGTATATGTGAGAATATCTATGTAGTGTATTTAAATAATATAGGAATTTCCTATTGAATTATTTTCTATAAAGAAAACAAATCATGTTACAATGTGTGTCTGTTAACTCTCACATCTTACCCTAAAGGTTAGAAAAGGTTTTATATTTCTACAGTGAGCAAGCCAAGTTAAAGAAGTGACTATTGAATTTCTGTCATGAAAACCACTTACACAGTCATACCCTTATTGGCTTAATCTGAAATTCCGAAAGACTATCCTTTGTAACACACAGGATATCTTAAACTACACCTTTCCTTTAGGTATTCAAGCAATTGCCACCACAGTAATGCATAAATGTCAGAGGCTTTGGAAATATGTAGCTGAATAACTCATACTTGCCTTCCAATGAACTGTGAATTGAGGGCACTTCTAAAATATTCTAAGAATGTTTTGCATGCCAATGTCTTTGAAATGCGTATAATCCTAAGAACTCAATGAATTTTCCTGTTTCTTTGATGTTAATTCCTGTGCCTATGTAATAGAAGTATCACAGTCTTTAATAAGTTGAAAGTAACATTTCTCATTGACACATTTACAACCAAACTTTGGGTCCCATTTTGTATCATTTAAAAAGACTTTCAGGAGTTGTACGTATATTGAAAAGATGGAAAAGGCTGCATAAATAAGGATTTTTTTTTTTTTTACTTTTAATGAGTGACTGTCAGCTACTTAATGCATTAAAGGATTATCTCTCATGGGTAGTTCTTTTTTTTTTAAAAAAAAATTCTGTTAATTTGGTTTCATTCCCAAGAAAGATTATTTCCACATGAGATGTACAAATTTCATCCTCACCCTGCATGAAATTAGAGTTACCACTAGGGATGGGTGAGCTTTACTCTGAAGAAAATTAGCTTCATTAAAATTAAGCTTTCTTTCAAAAAAGAAATAAAAACTTACATATTTTCTGAATGACTAGGCAAGTAAGTTCAGATAGCAATGCACACTTTTTTGTAGCATTTTCCAGTTTTGACCAGTCACAAGGATTAGATACATCTGTCCACTGAACAAAGGCAGTGTTTCTCTCTGTAACACGCCTCATTTAAATTCCTGGGTAAGTAGAAGACAAACATACTAGGTTACTAACACAGAAAAGTAAAACATGAAAGATTTGTAATATAAATAAAGAACTTTGTAAGGGTGATGAATGAGCTTTTAAGGAGAAAAATAAGGAATGAAAAGACACAAGTTAGACAACTTCTGCTGTTGACTTTACTTGGGCATCTGTAATTTTTGAAATAAGGCTGAAAATTTTTGATATTTTCTCCTTTCATACTAGTATGCCTATGGGTCTCATCCATGAAGAAACCATGCTTAGGCAGGTATGTTTCTTACACTTCATGGATGAAGTTTCTTTGTCATTTCTAGGAAACCCAAACTCACAGTAAACTTTCTAATCCTTTCCTCTTATAATCTTTTTAGGTCCCTCTTCTGTAATGTTCCATGATCTTTAGCTCTCAGAGTTGTGTTGTAGATGCATTAGTTGGTTGTGGCTTTTACAACTCTGCATTTTGATAAGTGTGGGTTTTGTTGTAATTGTCTCTACAAGAGATTTCCTTGATAATAGATAAGAATAAAATTTATCTGTAACTTTAAGAATAAATACATATTTATAACTTAGTTAGGGATTATGCTAGTTCAGTAAAATGGTGGTTATAGGTTTTTTTTTTCCCCAGAATCCATGACTTCACTAGCCCTGGGTATTTGGCTGTTTTCAGTACCTGACATGACCTTCATCTTGTTATTGCATCTTAAGTCCAATTAGAGAAGTGTTGGTTACTGCCAAGTTATTATCATCTCTCCTGATTCACACATGCCAGGTCTAGATAGGAATATTTATTGCTTCTCTCCTTTCAAAGCTTAAACAGTACCTTATGGTACCATAAAAAGTGGTGGTCAATGAGGATCCTTTCAGACCAGCTACAATTCAGGTTCTCTAGGTTCTATGTCAGGAGTAGATGGTGTCTTTAGCAATACTCATCTCCAGTGAAGAACACAACAATAATTATCCTATACAAATTGTCAGACTTGAAAATTCATACAGATAAGAAATTTTCTCAGGACTGAGCCAGATTTGTGTGATCAGGCATGCACAGTTAATTATGAAAAGCCATCAGTTCAAAGAGAGCAAGAAGACATACCTGGGAAGGTTGAAAGACGAAGACAAACAGGGAGAATATGTAACTATAGAATAATTCAAATATTTGTAAAAGAACAAAAAGTAACTTTAGTAATGAAGAACAAGAATTTAATGCTGAACACTTTGTATAGGTTTACCATGTAGTAATTCTTTAGTAGTTCTGAGATTTAGCCATAATAGAATTAAATGTAGATTCTGAAAAAGATACCTACAAAAATTCTGGAAGGACAGATGGATGGATCAGAGAGATAAACAGATTAGTAAGATGGTAGGTATGGTGGAAGAAAAGAAGGACATTGGAAAGAAATTTTAAGAAGGTGGACAAAAGCTTATTAGTATTCAACATTCCACACGGAATTACAAGTATCTAAAAAATGATAAAATTTGGAGAGTCTTTCCTAGAGAAAAACAGACCTATTGGTTTAAAATATAAAATGGTCATCACTAAAAATATGCATACAGATAACATTATATGAAATAAATAACTTGTGTTTATGTACTTAAGAATATATACATATATACTTACATAAGCATGTAATAATAATTAATAAAAACAGGAAGCCATAAATATGAAATTGAGCAAGGAATGTTTTGAAGGGAAGAAAAGAGGGGAGGATTATATAATTGTACTCTCAAATAAAAGTAATTTTTCTATTGATGTATTGGTGAAACTTGTACTTCTTAGATAATTATATTCTAATATTTATCAGTTTTATTAAAAAACAACTCATGGAAATGAGAGTTTTTCTCACTTTGATTGAGCTTACTAGGCAAGACATTATGACTCAGCAGCTCAAATATCTATAGAATGCCATAACTGTGGAAGCATAAACTGTTTCAGCAGATTCCAAGCTGAGCAAGTAGGAGCAATGAGAGATAATATGCATGTTGCATTATATGTAAAACAAAAGTGGATGGAAAGATGTGGATTCATCAAAGTAGTTTGCAACAAAACAAACTATTCCTGTGAAAACACTCATAATTGAAACATATATTTCTTTTAGATGGCACAGACAGAAGCCTCCTGCATCTTCCAAATACTCTACATTTAGAAATTGCTAGACAAGAAAAAGAAAGAAAGAAAGAAAGAAAGAAAGAAAGAAAGAAAGAAAGAAAGAAGGAAAGAGGGAGGAAGATGGAGGGAAAGAGAGAGGGAGGGAGGGAAGGAAGGAAGGAAGGAAGAATGAAAGACAGACAAAACAAGCAAACAAGAAAGAATCACATAATAAACTGTTTTGATTCACAAGTTCCATCTCCTGAGACCCTTGTACACTACAACCCACAAATATGCATTGAAATCATAACTCTATAAGAAGAAAAAAGAGAGATGTAGGTCAATTACTGGCCAAGAGAAAGTTTTTCATAATGAATAAATGAGAGAATGCATATTTCAGAAGGTACATGAGTGTATATTCATATATTATTTTGATTAAGAAATAAAATAATAACAAAAACAAATTTAATGAATTAAACATTTGACACAGCTTGAGTAATCTGAGACTGGGCTTATATTCTTAAATTTAGGTCACAGTCCAGTGATTTCTACCTGAATCAAATGCTGAAGTAAAACTTTCATAAATGACAAGTTGAACACCTTTTTGTTTTATTCATAAAATATATACCTTGACATGAACTCAATTTTAATTAATTAATTCGTTATTAACAATGAATAAATTAACATTTTTGCATTCCTACCACAGTTTACCATCCCTGCTCTACTCCTAGTCCCTGCTCAACACTTCCCCTCTTCCCCTCTCTCAACCCACTCCTCATCTATTTCTCTTCAGAAGGGGGCAGGTCTCCCATGGATCTTAACAGCCATTGCATATGTTCTGTGGAGGGGGTGCAGCCCCAGGAGTCAGACAGGTTTCAGGAGAGAAGATAAAGATCAGGCAGTGGGAGTAATGGATGATGCGTCAGGGACCATGGGTGGGAGAATCTTGCATCTGTGACTGACTAGCCACCAGGATAATTCAGCAAAAGACACAAAATTATCATATCAAAAGAAATAATGATTGTATCATTTTGTCTCTGGACAAGTGATACAAGTACAGAGAGAATAGTTAGTACCAGTCTCAAATCATTTTAGGCTATGAAAGCGCTTACGGGAGTATCACAAAAAGACAAAGCTACACAACTCTAACACATATGCAAAGGGCCTAGGTGAGGCCCATGCAGGCTTTTTGAATGTCGGTTCAATCTCAGTGAGCCACTATGAACCCAGGTCTGTTCATTCTGTGGGTTTTTGTAAAATGTCTTTGACCACTCTGACTTGTATAATCCTGCCCTGGCCATTTTCTGAAGGATTACTTGAGTTTTGATTAATGTTTGCCTGTGAGTCTCTGCATCTGTTTCCATCATTTGCTGAGTGAAGCCTCTCTGATGACGATTGGGCTAGGCAGTAATCTATGAGAATAGCAGATTATGAATAGGAATCATTTTATTGACTTTTTTCCAGTCATATTTGGTACTACTTTTTGTCTCTGGGTTCTGGCTCTCCAGGGAATATCAGAATGTCATGTTAAAGGGTCTCAAGATAGAGTAGTCATTTGTTGGCCATTCCCACAATTCCTGTGCCATACATACCCCAGCACGTATTTTAGGTAAGAGAAATTGTAGGTCAAAGGTTTTTTGGCTGGGTTAGTGTCCACATCCCTCCACTGGAAGTCTTACCTAGTATATAAGGAGTGGCTGATTCAGGTTCCATATCTCCCATTGCTAGGAGTGTTAGGTAGTGTCACTCATATAGATTCCGAGGAATTTCCATTACACTAAGTTTGTAGCTTATCCTATAGATTCACCCCTGTCCCTCAATTTCACTTCGCTCTTCCAGTAGTTTCTATATCCATCCTCCCCAAACCTGATCTCTCCTGATTCTCACTTTCCTATCAAGACACCTCGACCATCCACAAACATTGCCTATTCTATTTCCCATTCACAGTGAGATTAATTTTTATTCCCCCTAGCCAAAGCCTTCTTTGATACTTAATATCTCTAAGTCTGGATTCTAGTAGCATAGTTATCCTTTACTGTATGACTAATATCCACTTATAAGTGAGTACATACCATGTTTCTCTTTATAGATCTGAGTTACCTCACTCAATATTTTTTTCTCTCAACAGTCCATTTTCCTGTGAATTTCATGGTACCATTTTCATAACAGCTGAGTTATACTCCATTGTGTAAATGTGCCACATTACCTTTATTCCTTGGTTGAGGAGCATGTAGATTGTGCCCAGTTTCTGATTCTTTTGAATAAGATGCTATTAACATAATTGAGCAAGTGTTCTTGTTGTACAGTGCAGCATCCTTTGCATATATGCCTAGGAATGGTATAGTTGGGTCTTGAGGTAGATCTATTCCAAAATTTCTGAGAAAATGTCATGATGATTTCCAAATAGCTGTAAAAATTTGCACTCTCACCAGCAATGGAGGAGTGATGAACTTTATTTTCATTATGTTCAAAAATCCAAATACCAGGCATGTAATAATTACAATGTTACATTACAGTTATGGTTTTATTTCAGTGCTAATACATATAAGTTAATTATCATTTAACCAAAAACACAAAAAAGAAATTATATTTCAAACAATACCTTTTATTAAAATTGTTTTTAAATAGTAGTTGTAGTAGGAAGATTAGTGATCAATATTTTGGGTTCTGATATCAGATCATAACAAAATGTAATATATTTCTACAAGTAGTAGCTGGATTATAAAAGCTTAGAATAACTACATGAAAAATGTGTGAGTAGGTTACCAATTCATTTAAAAAATATTCTATGTAGGATCTGCAGTCTTGTGAATCTTCAAAAGCATGTGATGTAGTATAAAAAAATGAGGAGATAGGATTCTAGCATGAAAATTGTACATTTTCTACTCGTGTCAAGAGCTGGAAACTAATGAAAGACAGATTTTCAGCCTAAAATGCCAATGAAAGTACTTACCTTTGACAGTGTCTTCCCTGCTCCTCCAGCTGTCTGCAGAAGCTATTCTTCTGTTATTATAAACATTTCACAATGACATTCTCAGTGATTCTTAATCTGTCATCTATTATTAGCCTCTGCAAGACTTAGAATCCCAGCAGATCTGTGTCTCATCTATCATGTTTTCAAGTGTGAGGAGTCTTTCTAACACAGAAGAGTTCTTATCCTTAAATTCAGCAAGAGTACAGGAAAAAGGCATTGAAAGAGGCAACTTGGTATTCTCTACTCTTCAAATTTAGATAGGCATTTGGACTATAGGATACGTATCCACTAGATGATCTGTCGGTGACTAATATCTAGCAAAAGAACAATTTATGACACGTGATTTTAAGGTGCAATATCCTGGCTCAATATGTATTCACAGCACAATAGTAAACATAGACTGGTTCTCTCAGGGTGCTAATATTTTGTACATAATGGGAATTAAAAGTGTAGCATGTGGATGCCTGTATGATATGTATTCTAATATGTGCTGCATGTGCACATACAAGAACTATATTTGCACTAACAAGGATGCAGTCTGCAATTCTCCATGGAAATAATATTTATTCTAGTAAACACTGTGTATGAATGAAAGGGAATCCTCTGAAAAAAATGGAGTCTAGCTACTTAAAGCTATTTTCTAAGACAGGTCTTAAAGTGCTTCACCTTCTATGAATATGGTTACACAAAACCAGGTCAATCATAAATCTTTAAGTAGTAACTGGACATTTAGGGTCTCTCAAACTTAAAAGACTGCATTATATAGGGAAATCCAGAATATTTAGTGAGTAGAGACACTTGCTTCCTATAATAACATATGGCTAGGCATACATACACGTACACATACATGTCTTCATATATTAAATAAAACATATTCTCAGTGTGAACGTTGTGAGCTTTCTTAATGAATAAGACTTGAGGTTTGTTAAAATCAACCTGAATAGAATAAGGTGACATGAATCTAAGGGAGTGCTTGTAGCATAGCCAGAATCAGTCATTCCTAATGTTGGGGCACAAGGTCACATCTAGGACCAAGATGTGATTCTTCAAAATTAAATACACACATATGAGTGGGTATGTTTTTAAACAGACAAATAAACATATATATATATATATGGATTAAGTTTATTTCTCTGTGTGTAGTAATTTGTTCTTTTTAGAATTTTTTTGCACGTATTTATATTGTTTGTGTATACAGGTCAGAGAGCAGATTCAGTGAATTGGTTCTGTCCTTATACCTCATAGGTTCCACAGTTTGATAACAAGTTGTAGGGCTTGGCATGAAACAACTTTAGCACTAAACCTTCTGGTCAGTTAGTATATTTGTTCATCTATGACCCAGAAGTTTTCAGGGTATCACGTGAAAAGACATATTTTGACTAGTTTGGGGTATTTGTCAATCATAGATGGCTTACATCATAAGTAAAAGGAATTCATTATTTGCCTTGACTCATCCAAGTATATACCAGTGGCACATTTCAATTTATCGGGTCTATTATAAAAAAGAACTTTTAGTAGCTGACTAATTCTTACAAATTACATTTTAGATCCCTTGCTAAAAATTCCAAGTGTGTTTTACAGAGATTGAGATCTTAGCAGGGTTGTGAGACTAGCAAGTTTACAAGCATCTGGAAAAGCAGGACTAGTATTTTGTTTGCTTGGCTGGTTGTTGTTTTCATCTTCTGGTTTCTTCTTTCATTTTTTTTTGTTAAGGTGTTAAAATTTTATTATACAAGCCTTTACTAGTTTGATTAGTGTTTCTCCCAAGATTATTTGAGATTATTGTGAAAGTATCTTTTGGTAATTTCTATTTAAGTACTTTTGTCATTTACATTTAGAGAGGTTACTAAATTTTGTATGTTAGTTTTGTACCATGCTACATTGCTGAAAGGGTTCATCAGAACATAGAAATTTACTGGCAATGTTTTTAGAATCCTTTTATTCATATCTACAAATAAAGATATCTTGACTTCTTTTTTTTTTCCTATTTGTATCCTCATGATCTTATTCAGTTGTCTTATTGCTATAGCTAAGACTTCAAATACTACATAGAACAGCTATGGAGACAGAGAATACTCTTGTGTTGGTTCTGATTTTAGTAGAATTGCATGAGTTTCTCTACTTTTAAGATGATATTGGCTGTGGGTTTCCTATTACCTGCCATTATTAAGTTTTTTGGTTTTTTTTTTGTATTTTTAGTCTGACCAGGACTTTTAAGTGTAAAACTTTGTATTGATTAATACTATAAATCAAAACAAAATCATAAGAACAAAAATAAGATACTTTTTCAAAGTCATTACCAGGGATGATAAACAACTAAAGTTATAGAGTGTATATATCTGTCTGAAAACACTTATCCATCTGATGGCAAGAAAACTACAGGGATGGTATAGACCACTTTTATGAGTCAAGAGAGTTAGTATCCACAGAGAAGTATATAATGCCATCCACATTTACATTTCTGGATACTCTACATGAGCTGGGCATTCCTATTATGAACTTAATTTGCTTATATGTAGGAGGAACAATCCTAAATATGAATCACACACTTTGGTGATGGCCCACATAAAAAGAAATGGAAGAAACATCTTTGCTTTATTCTTGCTACTCCTCAGTCTCACTAGCCAGTTCTACCTTGTTTTTAGGACTGGTATTAAATCAAACTTCTTCCAGTGTATACTAATATCTTGATACTCTCTAGGGATCTACCAGAACTCAGCTTAGATGGGAACTGTAAAGATAGTTAGCTTTGTAGACCAAACCACTACTAGATTCTCACTCTTTCTGTTGTGAGACAGCCACTATTGGACTACCTAGACTACACTTGTCTTGTTCCCACCAGGTAGGACCTTCATGTCCTGCTAAGAGTAGCATTTTAAGTGAGTACTGGGTATCCAAAACTTAGGTATACATATTTGTGCTGTAGGTACTTTACCTATTACATAGTTTCCTTAGTCTTTCACTATGATCTTTGAAGAAACCTCAACAAAAACACTTCATGCAGTAGAGGAATCCAATGTCTCATAGAGATGACTATGCCTCAGAATATTTGTTCTGCTCACCAAGTTCCAGTAAGAATTATTGTCTTTTTTCTTACAACTATGGTATTCTGTACTAAATAACCAGGGACTTTACTCAATCAGGTTTATAAAGTCATCTATACTGTAAATTATAAAACTCCCAACACTTATTATGTATATTACATGTATATCAGTAAACTAATAAATATAAATAGAACCAACTGAGTTTGTTAAAAAATTTTGTGTTCTGGGCACTCTCTTTGTCCCAGGAAGAGTCAAAGAAGTAGTATCTTGATCCACAATCTAGGTGTACTTGGTGCGAACAGACCGAACAAAATTCTTAACCTGCATGACTTTTGGAAAAATCGTTTTGTTGAAATGGTCCTCAAGAGTAGGAGCAGTAAAATCTCTCTTGTAGACGTCTTCATACTCGTTCACGAAGAAGGCACCTCAGTGATAATACTTTTGTAAAAACTTGTATTTGCCTTTAACAGCTTTGCTGGTAATGATTTTGCCATTTGCTCGAAGTTCAGTCTGCCTTTCTTCCTCAGTCAGGTTTCTCCTGTATTCAAATTCTTTCTCCTTTTCAAGGGCTTCTTGGTTCTTTCTCCACCTCTTGATTCTTTTGAGCTCTCGGACTTTCCGTGCTTCTTACTCCTCATCGTCATTTTCATCATCAGTACTGCATGCATCCAGGGTGGCTAGGGACCCCTTGTTCTCCTCTAGCTCTTTCTTGGTCTCTTCTTCTACAATCTTGCAGCTGTACTTTCGCCACTCTCCAGCCATGCATTTTGTTTTCTGTTCCAGTTCATTCCGTCTCAATGCTTCAACATCTCTCTCTTGACCTGTCACCTGATCCTTCTTTTGAATGAAGACAGGCTGAAGTCAAGGCTCCATTTAAACTTCACTGTGTACTCCTCATACTCACTTTGAGTAAGACTCCTCCCCAGAGTGTCCTTCATGACCTCCATGACTTCCGTCTACTCATTTTTTTTCTACCCAGTGCTTGCTGATGCATCATACCAAGGCGCCACCTCTTTCTTCATAACCAGTTTCTTCCTCCTCTTCCTAATACTATCTTCTTGATCCATGTGCCAAGCATCTTCTACTTCTGAGTCATTTTCTCCTATTAGTTCTCTGTGTTGAACCAATCTCTTTACCACACCCTCACTAACGTGGTTGTGGTTGTGTAAATGCCGAACTCAGGAGTCAATGGATCCTCCTCCTGTTCCTCACGCTCTGCTTCTTGTTCCTTAGCTTTCTTAATGAACTGGAATTCTTCATCCTCTTTATAGATAGAGGCATAATCTTGTCTTTTTCCAGACACATAACGTTTTATTTTCACTTTTTCCATTGAAATTTCACCTTTCCCATTGTGAACTGGGATGACCGGCCATAGACTGAATGGGCAGCTGCTTCATGATTGTGCTTGGGCCTGACATGGTGACAGCTGCTGCAATGGAGACACTCCAAAATGGACTGAATCCCAACAACAAAGAGCAAGGAACAGAACCCGGCTTCCCACCGATCTTAGCCCAACACTGCTATATATAAATATTTGTAATGTTGAAAGTACGTTTTGTTCTTGATTAAACCTAAATATTCTTCAGTCCTCAGCCATTCTCTATCATCGTTCACCTTCTGGAATATCAGAAATAGAACATTCCTTGTTGTGTTAATAGAAAGATTGACAACAAATATACTCATGACTTGGAAGTAATTTGCCAAAGTTTGCTGACATTATCTTTAGTTTCATCTCATAATCACGCTGAGTTAGCTATGTACAACAGTGTCATGGTCTGCTCGCCACACTAGAGCAATTTTATGAGGACAAAAAAAAAAAAAAAAAAAAAGAAAGAAAAGAAAAGAAAAAAAAAAAAAAGAAAAACCATGACAACAAACAACGTCTTCAAATTTACCAGTTTTTACCCATTTCTTCATTAAAATTAAACATCAAATTGGTATCTTCCTTAGGTATATTTTATGGGTTTCCTTGCTTCTCTGTATATATATATTTTTAATTTCTTCTTACTTATAGTAAATATTTATACAGTTTCTAGCTGATATCTATCTAATAAAGTTTTATATGCACCAGAATATTTTAATTGCTTTTTATATGCTGGAATGTCTGATTTTCAACTTGACTACATCTATAAATGACAAAAATTCAAACTACTAGGAGGTTCAGTTAAGAACTTTCTTAATCATATTATCTGAAACCAATAACACGCTTTAATCTAGGCCACTACTCTTGTGGCAGCCCATACTAACAGATACGGAAGAAGAGAAGATCTATTTGTTTGTTTTCACACTTGTTTCTGGAGCCAGTGTTCAGTTCACCTTGCACAGGATACCAGTGTAGACTTAAGATGATGGCTCTCCAGGAATTCCCTTGGACTTCAGTCTCAGATTTGGGCTGCAGAGGCATCCCATTTGGTTTAAACAACCAGTGTATTCTTGTCCTTTCTGTTCTGAGATAGCCATTCTCTTCTCACAGAGTATAGCCTAGCATATATAGCTACTCTATCAATTCTGTTCTTACTAATGTACATATATAAATCATTCATGAATTCCTGCTCACAGAGTCTAAATCCACATACTGTGTAACTAAAGTTAAATAGAATGCTGACTTGTTTTCAGGTCTGCTTCCTTCTAACCACTCTTCTACATTATATGCCCGTATAGAATCTAGCATCTCATGCCAGAGTCCACTGATGAGATGCCATATTGGCAAGGGCTCTCCAATATATACACAACTGATTTCTACTAAAGGATTTACAAACTGGAAGTGGGACTCGGTTTTGTTGGCTACTTGCTTTTAATTTGTTTATCCTCAATCTCTTCAGTAAGGTTAGGATTTCATCAAAATAATTTTTAATTGACCTTTGTGGTTGGTGATATAGCTTCATTGACTGAGTTCTAGCCTAACACACATACTTCTCTGTTCATTCTATGATCTCACACAAACCACCAGTAGCAGTGGATATGGGGAACTTATACCTTGACAACTGCAAGCAGTAACATGAGTACTCGTTCATGGTCATTTTCAATTTCACAGCAAGATTAAGCCCAGCCTCTGCTAAATGACAGTTGTCCAAAGTAAAATAGTAATTTTTGTTGAATTGGTGAACTAATTTAAATGTAGCAGAGAACACAAGGAGTGAGATTTTGCGAATAACATAAAAATCTAAGTTTTCATTAAAGGAGTTTCCACTAAGATAATTTAGACAAGTTTGAGAATAGTACTGAACTCACATATAAGAATATTGTTTTATTTTCTTTGTGAATCCTGTGACTAAGAAGAAACCTAAATGGGGATAGTGATGTGCTAGGATGCTGGAATACCTGTGTTGTATTCCTGGGTCCAACATTGTGGCTGGTGAGAACTTATTACTTCCAGATTTTCAGTGACCTTTATGCTTCAGTGGCCCTCTCTCTGTCTCTCTCTCTCTGTTTCTCTCTCTCTCTTTCTGTCTCTCTGTCTCTCTCTCTCTGTCTCATGCACACACACACACACACACACACACACACACACACAGAGTCAATAAACAAATAATAAGTAAAATACATGCAGTAAAGAAATTTTGCCTGTGAACCAAGAAACAGTGACTGTGTTTTCTGTTTTTTATTTCTAAGCAAACCTGAAATGACAAATTAGTAACAACCAACTGAGAACACTGGGTGCAGACAAATATGATTTAAAAAAATATTGGAAAATAGAGATGCACAGTCTGGTATGAGGGTTTTGTTTGTTTTTGTTTTGATTTTCTTTTATTTTTTCATTTTTTTAAATGAAATATTTTTGTTACTCAGATTCTTTAAGACTATATTTGAGACAGGAAAATTCTAAAGTCTTGGATCAGGTATCTATTGGTGAATGTAGTTACCTAATTCCACCATTCTCATCTCTAGCTTTGCAGAAAGACACCTTAGCAACTTTCCCAGCCCGCCATATCTACATCTCTTATGGATTCCACATATCTTCTCCTTCCAACCTCCCTCCCTGATCTTGTTGCTTCATCACAGACCCTAACCCCAGGAGGCACCTATTGTTTACTAAAGTAATGTTTCTCCCAGGGCAACTTGTATGCTGAAGGTATCCACACCTCTTTTTTTGAGATCCGATAACTCCAGTCACATTTTCCAGCTCTGTAGCAGGAAATGTTCAGTTGTCTCTTTTTTTTTCCTCTGAGCCCAAGCACAAAGAATCACAAACATATCTGTTTCAAACTTCCTTATGCAAATCCATTTCAGTATCAAATTTTCGAGTATAAACAGGCACTCCATGTGAATACACAAGCTTATCAGCCCTGAAAACATTCAAAACATAGCCATCACACCTTTTTAAAATCCAGAGTAAACTGAAAAATACCCACACAACAAAAACAATACCACAAATCAGAAGTCCTAACTATAGCCATCCCAAACACATACCAGAGCCCAGTTACCCTGCAAGAGCAGGCTTAGAATATTGAAATATGGTTGAAGCACAAGAGAAACACCCTAAAAACAAATCTGTCAAGATGATAGAAGATTTTAAAAAGGAAATGAATAAACCTCTTAAAGAAATCCAAGAAAACACAGTTGAAGGAAATGAGTAAATCTGTTGAAGACTTAAAGATAAACATTGAATCAGTAAAGAAAATACAAATGGAGAAAAATTTAAACTGAAAATCTTAGTAATTCAACAGGAAATACAAGGTCAAGCTTCACCAACAGAAAACAAGAAATGGATGATAGATTTTCAGGTGTTAAAGATATTATAGAAGAAATGAATACTTCAATCAAAGAAAATGCCAAATCCAAAAATTTCCTGACACAAAACATTCAGACAATCTGAAAAGGCCAAATCTAAGAATAATAGAAAATTTAAAAAGAAGAAAAATCCCAGCTCAAAGGCCTAGAAAATATTTTCAACAAAATCGTAGAGGAAAAAAGTCCTTATCCTCAAGAAGAAATTGTCTATAAAGTTACAAGAAGCTTACCTTTACATGAACACCACATAGACTGGACCAGAACAGAAAGATTCCCTAAACCTATAATAATCAAAGCAATATATATATATATATATATATATATATATATATATATATATATATCAAAAACTGCACTGTAACATATAAAAGCAAACCTATTAGAATTACACTCAACTTCTTCTTTGTCGAGACGTTAAAAGAAAGAAGAGACTGGAAATATGTGCTACAGAATCTAAACAGACCACAGATGCCAGCCTTGACTAATACACATATAGCAAAATATTCAATAGCCATAGATGGAGAAAAGAAGTTGTTCCATAATAAAGACATATTTAAACATTTATCTTCAAGTACAGACATGTAAAAGTTTCTAGAAGGAAAACTCCAATATAAGGAGTTTAACTATTCTTGTGAAAACACAGAAAATAAGTAATCACCATGAGTAAAATCAAAAGAATGGACACACACACACACAAACTCACACACACACACACACACACACACACACACACACACACACACACAC
>JANHMN010000001.1:99605893-99654533 GCA_030674055.1 Rhabdomys pumilio
ACACACACACACACACACACACACACACACACACACACACACACACATTAACATGCCACCACCATCACCACAACCAACAACAGTAAAATAAAAGGAATCAACAACTATTGGCTCTTGATTTCTCTCAATAGCAATGCTCTTAATTTCTCAATAAAATGCCACAGAGTTATGGAACAGATACTAAAACAGGATTCATCTTACTGCATACAAGAAACATACCTCAAAATCAAGTATAAACATTTCCTTAGGGTAAAGGGTTAGAAAAAATACTCCAAACAAGTGGACCTATAAAAAAACTGATGTAGACATTTTAATATACAACAAAATAGACTTTAAAACTAAGGTTATCAAAGAAGATAGCAAAGGACACTACATATTCATCAAAGAAAAAACCACCAAGAGGACATTTCAACTCTTAACATCAACACTCAAACAAAACGGCACACAAGTTTGTAAAAAAAAACAAAACAAAACAAAACAAAAAAAACAAAAAAAACAAAAAAAAACACTAATATAAATTAATACACATATTGATGACACTCACATATTGAGAGGGAGAGTCTTTAATACCCAATTCATAAACAGAGAGGTCACCAGACAAAAATAAAAGAGAAAACTGGGAGAGCAAAAAGGCAATATAAACAAAATGGACCTAACAGATATTTACAGAATATTTCATTTAAATACAAAGGAATATACCTTCTTCTCTGCTGATCATGGAACCTTCCTCAAAACTGACAACATATTTTATCAGAAAGCAAGTCTCAACAAATACAAAAAAAAAGAGAAAGAAAAAAAACAAGAACAAGAACAAAAGACATATCAGACTATAAAAATTACAGCTAGATTAAAGCTAGATATCAACAGCAACAGAAACTCAGAAATTCTACTAAACAGTTATCAGCTAAGTAAAATATAGGGCCAAACAGAAAAAAAAAAGAAATCAAAGACTTTCTAGTTATCAATGAAAGTGAATATAAAATATACCCAAACTTATGATAAAGATACAAAAAATGGGTGCTAAGAGGTAAGTTCATAGCATTGTCTACATAAAACATTGGACATAGTACTACCCGAGGAACCATCTATTCAATTCTGAGGCATATACCCAAATGGTGCTCCAACAAGTAATAAGGACACATGCTCCAGTATGTTTATCGCAGCTTTGTTTATAATAGCCAGAAGCTGGAAACAACCCAGATGTCCCTCAACAGAGGAACAGATACAGAAAATGTGGTACATTTACACAATGGAATATGATTCAGCTCTGAAAAACAATGACTACATGAAATTTGCAGGCAAATGGATGGAACTTGAAAATATCATCCGGAGTAATGTAACCCAATCACAAAAGAACACACATGGTATGTACTCACTGATAAGTATATATTAGCCCCAAAATTCAGAATACCCAAGATACAACTCACAGATCACATGAAGCTCAAGAAGGAAGACCAAAGTGTGGGTGCTTATGTGCTTCTTAGAAGGGGGAAATAAATATTCACAGGAGGAAATATGGAAATAAAGTATGGAGCAGAGACTGAAACAAAGGCCATCCAAAGACTGCCCCACCTGGGGATCCATCCCATATACAGTCACCAAACCCAGATGCTATTGAGGATGATAAAAAGTGCTTGCTGATAGGAGCCTGATATGGCTGTCTCCTGAGAAGCTCTGCCAGAGCCTGACAAATACAGAGGCATATACTCGCAGCCAATCATTGGAATGAGTGCAGGGTCCCTGATGGAAGAGTTGGAGATAGGACTGAATTAGGTGAGGGAGTTTGCAGCCCAATGAGGGGAGAAACACTGTCAACAGGCCAGACAAACCCCCCAGAGCTCCTGGCGACTGGACCACCAAGAAAAGGTTACACATGGAGTGACCCATGGCTCCGGCCACATATATGTCAGAAGATGATCTTGTTGGACATAAGTGGGAGGAGAGCCCCTTGGGCCTGAGGCGGTTCAATGCCCCAGTGTAGGCAAATGCCAGAGTGGGAAGGCAGGAGTGGGTGGATTGGGGAAGCACCCTCATAGAGACAGGAGGAGGAAAGATAACACTTGAAATGTAAATAAAGAAAATATCCAATAAAAGAAACACAAACAAATAAAATACAGCACATTGGATAGTTCTCATATTAGTAACTTAATAGCTCACCTGAAAGCTGTAGAACAAAAAGAAGAAATCACACCAAGAGGAGTATATAGCAAACGAAACAAGCACAGAAGCAGGGCTGAAATCAATTAAATAGAAACAAAGAAAACAATACAAATAACAGTGGAACAAAGAATTGGTTTTTTGAGAGAATTACAATAGATAAATCTTTACTGAAACAAAATAAAAAGCAGAGTATGCGTAATAACAAAATCAGAAGTTAAAGGGACCATAACAATAGACAAAGAAATTTAGAGGAATCATGAGGAAACACTTTATCAATCAGTACTCCACTATATTCAAAAACAGAAAAGAAAGAATGGATAAATTTTTGAAATCTACAACTTATGAATGTTAAATCAACACCAGACAATCGATTTAGATACACCCAAATGAAACAGAAGCAGTCAATAAACGTCTTCCAAGCAAAGATAGACCTAGAATTAGACAGTGTCAGCACAGAATTCTACCAGACTTTCAATGAAGAGAGAATGCCAATACTGCTCAAGTTACTCCACAATGTAGAAACAGAAAGAACATTGCCAAATTCACCCTGATACCAAAGCCACACAAAGATTCAACATAAAAGGGTATTACAGACTACTATATACCATAAACGTAGATCCAAAATGCTCAATAAAATTTCCACAAACTGAATGCAAAAATACATCAAAAGATCTCTAACATGATCAAATAGGATTCTTTCCAGAGATGCAGGAGTGGTTCAATATGTGGAAATGAATAACTGTACTCTACTATGTAAAGAAACAAACACAAAATAAAATTAAAAACATGATAATTTCAGTAAATGCACAAAAGGCCTTTGACAAAATTCAGCACCACCTTGTGATAAAAATCCTGAAGAAATTTGGGATACAAGGAACATTAATAAGCATTATGAAGCAAGTCACAACAAGCCCATAACCAACATCAACTAAAATGAGAAGAAAGTCAAGCAATTCCATGAAAATTAGGAACAAAATAAGAAATATAAGCTCACAGAGACTCATTGCTTACATGGGTCTAAGCTAAGTCATCTGTAATATATTGTAGCTTTTAGCTTAATATTTTTATAGTAATCCTGACAAGGAGAAAGATGGTATCTCTGGAACTTGTGCATGATCTTGGGACTCTGTTACACTTGTTGGTTACCATGTCCCACTTCAGAGTAGTGGTTTTTTCCTTTTTCTCATTATATTTTATGCTTTCATGCTGAATTGTTGTCTCTTAGAAGCCTATTCTTTTCTAAGAAGAGACAAAAAGGGATTAGATCTTGAGGGGAGTAGGAGTATGAAGGAATTGGGATGAGTAGTGGTTGTGGAGAACTATAATCAGGATATATTTTATAAGAGATGAATCCATTTTAAATCAGAGGGCAAAATAAATTCAAATGTATTGACTATGTCATGGTATATTATAATATCCCTTCCCTATTTCAATAAAAATTAGTTGTAAGAATTCAAGGAACGATTACATCAGAGCAATAAGAAACCTGCCTGGACACTTTGCTGGTTTAGGCTTAAGGTCTAGAGCTTGTCATGTCATTATTGAAGCTTTAAGCATCCAGATAAGTATCTCTGCCCATTCAGCTCTAGTGTGTACAGAATATTTGACTTTTGGAAGCTGAACCAAGATTTCAAAAGTCTAACACCTGTAGAGGACATCTCGTTTGGATTGGCACAATTACATAGTTTTTAAAAATATATATACTGTATGTGCTACCGTTGCACATCTTCTCCAATATTTTTCTTAGCTGAGTTTTCAAATTATCTGACAATTCACTGCATGCATTTGATATAGAATTTCAAAATTCATTGGTAGAGAAAAAAATATATGTATACGTATACATATATGTATATACACCTTGGCTATCATCAGAAATGAAAGGAATATTTGCAGAAACATCATGATACCTATTGAAATATAATAAAGATTTTTATATTTTACTCTTAATTATTTTATATATTTGATAAGGAAAAAGAGGGTATCCTGAAAATTTTCAGCTTGATCCATATCATATCTGCTTTTAATTTCAGATGTCAAACATAATGAAAGTGGATCTTATTGAAGAAGTGGCATTTCTGCTGACACTGGATGTATGCAGACTATGTATGCAGACAATTGGGACGAATGAAAAACAATTTTTTCACAAATTACTGTCAAATTTTAATGATATTTTCATCTAAAACATTGCATTTAGATATGATGGTGATTAGCAATAATCAGAGAGTTCTGAGAGATATCAAGTAGCTACTATTATATACTCTCTAGTCATTTTTAAAGTATTGCCTCAAAAATTTGATACACTCAGATAAAATTAAAAGCTGGAAATAGTATTCTCAAAGGAAGAATATGCCAAGTGCTTATAAAATACAAAATTGTCATCACTAAAAACATATATATTATAAGCATGAAGCTGTATTAATGTATATAAGAACATATACAAATACATATATTCCAATAAATATGATATACATGCACACACATATATAGATTCCAAAATATATATTGGACACACACACACACACACACACACACACACACACACACACATATATATATATATATATATATATATATATATATATATATATAAAACAAGAATTATTGTAAGAGAAGGTCACAATTCTGAAAGAGAGCAAAGAGAGTATGTATAAATAATTTTGTGTAGTTTTCTATAATATTTTATAAGCTATACTTGATTATGAAGTTTAAAAATCATAATAACTGTCTTATTTAGGGCTTTGCTGGTGTGAACAGACACCATGACCAAGGTAACTCGTATAAAGACAACATTAAATTGGGGCTGGCTTATTTGTTCAGAGGTTCAGTCCATTATCTTCAATGTGAGAGTTTGGCATCATCCAGGCAGGCATTGTGCAGAAAAAGCAAAGACTTTTACCTCTTGTTCCTAAGACAGCTAGGAGAGAGGACTGGCTTTCAGGCAACCAGGACAAGCATATTAAAGCCCATGACCACAGTGACTCTCCAACAAGGCCACACCCACTCCAACAAGGCCACACCCACTCCAACAAGGCCACACCCACTCCAACAAGGCCACAGCTCCTAATAGTGCTTATCCCTGGGCCAAGCATATACAAACCACCACAATAATATACAAAACAGTGAAAGGATTCTAAATCATTTTACATGATTCAAGATGGTCATTCAGACAGATGATGTCCAGGTTTTCTAGTGTATGACGAAACATGAATTCTATGAAGAACAGTTTAAATCAGAATCAATGACATAGGAATTTTATGTTCTTAACAGGCAACTTTCTTGAGTTGCCAAATAACTATTTATTTCTACAAAAATTAATGTTAAATATTTTACTTAAAACATATTTTCCTAATTTGTATTTTTGACACAATTGTTATTAATTTTCTCAGTTGAGTAGCTATTTGTATAAACATCATTATATTATTGTTAAATTAATAGATTTTTTTTTCTTTCTGAGACAGAATCTCACTGTGTAGCTATGGCTGTCCTGGAGCTCACTATGTAGTCTAGTCTTGCATGTGTGTCAAAATAATCCATCTACCTGTTCATCCAAAATCATGGGATTAAAGGCATGTGTACCAGTTTGATGAATTGAGTCATTTAATCCTCTCAAACTACAAATTTACACACTGTTCAAGTTGCCCATTTTACAAATGAAAGTGACACTGTTTGCAATTCTATGAAAATATATGTAATTAAAGGTTTTATGAAAATATTATAACTAAGAGTTTTTCAAGAGAATAAAATTTTAAACTAGACAACTCTCAGTGTTTAAGAGCATGTGAAGCTCCTGGAGAAGACCAGACTTTAGTGCCCAGCACCCACACTGAATGTTACTCCCATTCCAAGGGTTCCAATATTCTCTTCATGTGTCTTGAGGCACATGCACTCACACGTATATTTCCTCTCAAAAATATGATCAGAAGTACATTCTTTGTAAGAGAAAATTTTATTTTAAAGTTAAATGACTGTGGTTCGACATGACTGCCCAAAATTTAGCAAAATTAGGAAGACATCAATCAGTCAGTATGATCAACTGGATTGGGATAAAACCCAGAAGTCTTCAACCTTACTTGAAAATAAGTATGAAACTGATGGAAGCAAGGAACAAAACAAAACAAAGCAAAACAAAACGACACTGTACAATGTAGAGTTATGGCTGCCACTCTTGACTTTTTTACTGATGTATTTTAAAGATTTTCTTAATTGGATGTTCACCAAGTGTTTGGATTGATTCCCAATTGTAGTTGTATGACTAAAGCTCTTATTTAGTTCATTGGAATAATGTTCCAACTCTGAAGTAGACAGTGTCCTCAGGTAGTCCTCAGAGTAGTGTGTATGCTGTCTTGAAAGAAAGGAAGTGGAGCAGGAAATTTAAGAAAACTGCTACAACAAACTGGCAGTGGCAGTTCTGCCATACCTGGATTGTGTGAAGATGTGCTGCTAAACAGATCTGAACACAAAGAAAATGGTTTTTTCAATTTGTGCAGAAAGGAAAGAGGAAAGGGTTGAGAGGTAGTTCAACATCTAGATTAATCTTCGTATCAAATTCTCTAATTTGTGTCATGATTTGTGAGTTCACTGTTTTTCCTATGGTATAAGTGGACTATGTACTCATGTATCTATGTATCTATGAAGCTGCCATTATCATCTATCTTTATCACCTTTCTCTTGTGGTGTGTGTGTGTGTGTGTGTGTGTGTGTGTGTGTGTGTGTGTGTGTGTGGTGTGTGTGTGTGTCTGTGTGTGTTTGAAAATATGTTAATTAAATAGCTTAAGGGTAAAAAAGAAATAAATTCACTGAGATCTCACAAATGTAATGTAATGTTTGTGTACAATTTTTTATCTCCTGATGTTAATAAAATTATCTTATATAAAACATGTTTTTAATTCAACATT
Source organism: Rhabdomys pumilio (assembly GCA_030674055.1). Lineage (NCBI taxonomy): Eukaryota > Metazoa > Chordata > Mammalia > Rodentia > Muridae > Rhabdomys > Rhabdomys pumilio. Next base: position 99,612,949 of record JANHMN010000001.1, read on the forward strand.
CTACTGTCTGCCACTTAAGAAAAATAAGATATTATTAATTAATATACAGTAAGATACTAAATAATTTCTAAATTTTATGTCATGTTCATTTTTTTCTTTTGGAAGAACTCTTTGGTAACCCACGACCTGTTAATTTGTTTTAGTTGTTTCTACAGTTATTGTAATGATAGTTAAATATAATCATCATGTTCAGTACTAACAATATGTATTGTTGAGAATATTTTAAGATAAATACAAACTAAATTGAATATGTTATTTAATATAGTTTTATATTCTAGCTGTAAGCAGGTCTGTTTTGGAGATATAAATATATACATATGTTTATCTGGGTGCTTATTTATGTTTCACTGTTATGACATTTAAATGACAATAGCAGTATCTGAATTTTTCCAGATGAAAAGGAAATTTAACAACAGTTCAAGACTCCCTCTTGTTTGATATTGTTGTTTTGATTTTCCTAAACATGAGTAATACTATTTTCATTTGGACTTTATTTAACTTCTGCTTTTAAAAAACCCATGCATAGGCTTTAATAAGATTGCTACTGTAAACTCTCCTTACCGAGAGAGACAGACTATCTGTGGTATACTTGGCAAAGACTCTGAAGAATATATATTCATTGAAATTATTGTCTCATTTACTCAAAGCAGTCTGAAACTCACCGAATCTTAAGTAATAAGGGTACTACCAATTCTTCTGTGAAAGCATTGTGAAAATATCTTCATAAAAATGTGGAATGGTGGTCACTAAGTACATTGAACAAAAGAATATATGCATGTATAAATTGTTCAAGTTAGAAGTGAACATCTCATTGGGAAAGTAACACTTTCAAAGTGTTCACATTCTGAATTTTTTTTTTTGTCTGTACCATCAGAGAGTCATTACAAAGGAGCATGCTGAAAAATACCAAGATGTACTTCTATAGCTGCTTTTACTGAAGTATAATATACATTAGGTCAAGTTTAAATAATGGAATCACACTTATATTCATCTTCATGTTTCTCGGCCTTCCACATCCATTTCTCCCTCAGTGCCTGCTAAACAAAGCAGTTTTAGAATATAGAGGATCATTCACAAATTGTGGCAGGTATTCAACCTGCAAATTTCAGAGCTGTCAAGGTTGAGTGTTTCAATCATTTTTGACATCTCCTGGCATTTCCTTTCATATTCCAACTTCTATAAATAATATCCTTTCTTGGGTACAATTTTAGGTTCTTGGGCTTGTTTTTTCTCTACAATATAAGGCAAAGTTATATTTTATCTCATAGCATGTCCTTGGTCTTTTACTGTCTGAACGGAAAAAATAGGATTGCGAACTTCAGTGTTGAATAGAAATATGTTAATATTTGATGCAATAAAAATGTCATGCTATTTAGCCCTTGCAAAAGGTGTCTCCTTTGATAATTTTAGAATGACTTAAGAACTTTATTATAGTGTATGTAACAATATATATTTTTAAACAAAAGCCTTATGAAAATTATCAATAATTTTCACACTTACATAAATATTCAAGTATGGCACTTAAAAGAATTGCATTACTAATATTTTAAAGGTACTTATTTTCATACAAATTTCTTACATTTGAGATTAGAAACTGGCATGATTTAACTTTTATACCCTAAGAAAATGGTTCTTTCCATCTTTTTCACTATAAAACTCTTATGATAGATGGATTTTAAGAGAAACTTGAAGAGTTATTTTTAAATTGTTTTACATGATCTAACTATGTTATATATTCTGCTTGTTGTTCTAAATAAAATTTAAATGAGCAGTTTGAAGTAAGATCAAGAAATCCAACTTTAATGTTCTTTGACATAGAAAACTTTTGACATCATTGAGAATTTCTAAGCTAAAATGTTGACCTTGAAAAGCAGAACTTTTTCTTCTAAGAATCTCTAAATGCTGGGAGGCAGAAGAAGACAAATGAACAAAATTACTTGTAGTATAGTCTGTATTTTGAAAGGCCCATCTTTATGCTAGGAGCTCTGAAACTCCAAAATTTGTTAAAGGCCTTTTATCAATTATGGTCAAGGAAATAATGAAGGAAATCTACTTTTGGGTTACAATCATTTTTATAATGCATAACGCATAATTTTACATGACTAAGTATGTTTCTGCTAATAGTTTGTTACACTGCTTTTTTTTGGTGCTGTTCCTTTACTTTAACAGTGAAATCATAATTTGTTCAACTCTCTGTATATTGTATTGATATTTAATTTTTTCAATTGTTATTGAGATGCTATATATTTTCTTCTAGTTTCATAAGAGTGTGTCTTAAGCTGTATGTTGAGTTGTTTTTGTGTATGTATGGTGAGCACCGTATTCTTACAAGAAACTTATTTTTGTGCATTGAATAGCTAGTATGCTGTCTGATTCTTTTTTCACTATTGCAAAGAGTTCTCTGGTAGCATTTCTTGACTAAAATTTCTTATAATTTATGATAAGATGAAATATCAACTGTTAAAAGTTTCTTTAACAAATAATATTAATATTAGATAAGTTTTTATGTTTTTAACTTCTTAAACAAACATAACAAAAATATCGAAAAATAAATTAAAAAATCCATCATAATTAATCAAATCCTAGTTCTCTCCAGCTTGGTGAACTTCTATAAGGTTGAAATAGACCATAGGTAAAGAAGCTACAGAGCTCAACATTAAATTTATACTTTCAGCATTGAATATATCTTATACAATTGTTCCATGAATCCATCCAAGAAATTCACACAAAAATCATAACTAGAAACACATCTACCTCTATACAATCATTTGAAACTCATGTTAATTACCTGCATTTCTTCCTTATTCATCTGGTTTTACTTGCTTCAAAGCATTCCATGTTCAGAGTGGAGTATGCCTTCCTTCATCTTTTTGTTACTTTATCTTTTTAATGTAATTGTTCAAACTATCTTTATAATTGTTTTTAAAATAACACTGATGTTAAAAATAAGTTTTAATAACTGTTTTTAGATTGCAGGGTTTGTTCTCTCATTTTTCTAGTGCTTTTATTTGGAAGGCACCCAAAGGGAAAGAATTCCTCTACTTCTCCACCCTGCTACATTTTTAAACTTTTAATAACAGAAAGTTTGAATTATATGAAAAAATAACAATCTATAGATCTTTACATCCACCTATAACAGATAATATTTATGTATGTAGAAAAGATAAATAAGAAGCACCTCAATGAGACTTATGGCACTAAAATATGTTTGTATGAATCACACGAAGAAACAGTCTAGATGTGAGAAGATTGTTTTTAAGGCTCATGACTTCCATGAAATTTACTATGTCCAGAAGGTTCCCAAAGCTATGATTCACAAGTACCCCCTTTTAAGGTTACAAATGCAGATGGTGACTGCTGAGGGGAGAAATTGTCTCCAGTGGAGATGACTGTAATCTTTTCTAGGAGTTCCAGGAACGTAGTTGTCATGTGTCAAAGTCCAGCTACACTCCAATTTTCAGTAATGCAACTGACCTGTAGTCAGCCATACTGGGGATGCCACACCTCACCCAAGATACTGAACCCAGTAGTTCCCAAACTGGACATGTGTGGAGTTGTTTCTGTGATGTCTTATTGTTTACTAAGATGAAGAAATATTTTTTCACTTCTCCTCAGGAAAGGTCATGTAATAGAAAAAAGTCACATAAAACAAAGTAAAAAGAGTTTCTCAATTGTTGTTTATTTTATTGTTATAGATTATAATAAAATAATATAGACAGTCTTTAAAACATATGCAGTTAGAAGAATAATATAGTGTCTACAACACATGCCAGTAGGGGGCGAGTATGCACAGGGCAAAATACTACTTGCTTCATCACCTGAGTACAAAGGGAGAGGACAATTGGAGAGACATTTCTGTAGATCCATACAACGTGGAAGCAAAATCAAAAACCTATAATTAAAAATATGCCAATATGTATCCCACATTTATTCTCCAACTTCTTTATATATGAATACATCATTTTGAAAGACTAACTTAAATATTAACTATAATTAATTTAAGTTGCATAAATAAGGCACAAATAAAGCCAACTATTCATTAAAGTATGTAAAGTATATACTATAGTAATGGAGACTGTGTATTTCTATAGGTGTCCCCACTCAATAAAGTTAGTTGTGACATCAACTGGATGTTGTGGTGAGTTTCCTATGGTTTATTACTTTATTATAATTAATTAATGTTAACTTGAGCTTTAGGATTATTCTAAATATGAATATGTATAGGATATGTTTTACTGATGCTTTCTTTCTTGTGGTTTTTTTTTTCTTTTCTTTCTATTATTTTTTTTGATGAAACTCAAAGGCCTAGAAGCATCTAAAGAAATGTTCAACTTCCGTAGACATCAGGGAAATGAAAATAAAAACAACCCTGAGATACCACCTCACACCAGTCAGAATGGCTAAGATCAAAAACTCAGGTGATAGTAGATGCTGGTGAGGGTGCAGAGAAAGAGGAACACTCCTCCATTGTTGGTGGGATTGCAAGCTGGTACAACCACTCTGGAAATCAGTCTGGTGGTTCCTCAGAAAACTGGACATAGCATTACCTCAGGATCCAGCTATACCACTCCTGGGCATATACTCAGAACATGCTCCAACATATAATAAGGACATATGCTCCACTATGTTCATAGCAGTCTTATTTATAATAGCCAGAAGCTGGAAAGAACCAAGATGTCCCTCAACAGAGGAATGGATACAAAAAATGTGGTACATCTACACAATGGAGTATTACTCAGCTATTAAAAATAATGAATTCGGCCTTGTTGGGCATAGGTGGGAGAGGAGATTCTTGGTCCCATGAAAAACGAACACAGAATGGAGGGGAATGTGAGGGTGGGGATGGGGTAGTGGGGGTGAGGGGTAGGTCCAGGCACAGCCTCATAGAAGCACAAGGAGGGGAGATGGGATAAGGAGTTCCTGGGTGGTGGGGGAAATGGGATAAGAGGATAAAACTTGAAATGTAAATATTATAACCGACTACATAAAAGGGAAAAAAAGTTAGAACCAACATCTTTTAAAAAAAATGTCAGCCCTCTAGGAAAAAAAATTTTTTTTCTTGATACGAAAACTTGTTCTGAGAATTGTATATTGCAGAATACACAGCCTTGCTGTATCTACTCATCAAGCAAAATGAGCAGACAGGCTCAAACCTCTGGTGTCCAGGAATTCCATCTGTATACAGTGAAGACACAGAGTCAGAGGCTTATCAATTTACTCTTCCCCCCACCCCTCTTCCAAGTATACTCTTTAGTTGGTGGTTTAGTCTCTGGGAGCTCTGGGATGTTCAGTTAGGGTTAGTTGATATTGTTTTTTTCTATAAGGTTGCAGTCCCCTTCAGCTCTTCTTTCTACTCATTTAACCATATACCATTTTTCTCATAAACTTGAAATGTTTGGGTACTTGGAAGAAGCTCTTTGAGTTGCTCCCACGTCTTATTAATCTTCTATTGATTTCTTACTAATTTTAGTTTATTAATTTGTTCCCTTGTCAGTCCTCATTTAGTAAAAAAATCATTGCCTGATTTCTTACTTAATGTATCAGTTTCTTATTATTGACAGAAATACAAGAAAACTTATGTAAGTTATCATTAGAGCATGTTTTCAATATGTGTTAATATTTTTGAAAATTTCTAAGAAGCTATAGTTAAAATTTGTAATGTTGTGAATACATCACTTCTGTCTCCATTTTAATTGTGCTAAAAGTTTCTATGACAAGAACAGCTCTTGAAGCAGGCCCACCCAAAACATTGGACTAGTTTCTCATACAATGGCCTGAAAGAAGGCAGTCATATTGACTGACATGCTTTCTAGTAGACACTTTAATTTTAAAATAAATAGAAGGCAGGTAGGAATTCTGCCTTTCTTGAATGGGCTTACTATCCTGCAACAGATAAATATGCAGAAATACCATCTGTAATCTTTGAAAAATGAATTGTACAGAGGCAAAATAAAAGGCATATTTTTAGATCTTCGAGTTATTTTCAAAGAAGTGCATCAGCTCATTCAAAGTCATCAGGGCATTGGATAATATTTAGATAAGCTGAAAAAATAAGTGGAAGCTCAATTAAATTAATCTTTATTATATGTCAAGGCACCAGGCACTTGGGTATTAATGAGTTGCTAATTTTTAGACAGTCCAGCGTCCATCCTAATCGACGGCTTTGTTTTCATTTGTTCTGCTTATCGCAAGTGTGGCTAACTTCACATTTGCTTCACTGATGGAATTCACTCAGAGTACTCTGACCTTTTAGTCAATTTGGAATGCTTTTTACTGCTTTGCCACAGTCGGGAGCAATTGATCAGTGGCTGTGCAGGGCTCCTCCGTGGGAAAGCTGCTTCATGTATTTGGGGCAAGACAGTTCATAAACAGCAGAATGTACATTTTATTGGTTTAATATTGCAGGTGGTTGTATCACGTTCATAAAAGGGCTTTTACTTTCTTTAATCTCCATGTAGAATCTGGCAAGTGGACTGATAATTAATCATATTTGTTCTTGTGCTTTTTAAAAGCTTAAATGCTGTGCTGTGGAAAGCTACTGAGCAGAAGACACAGTGGGGTTTCCTGAGGGTTTTATTAGGCAGACCCTACACTGGCTTAAAAAATGATTTAATTTTCAATGTGCACATAGCACAGATATTACCACTGCTGAAGAAACTATGCAGTAAGAAATATCAATTTACTTTTTTATCCCAAGATCCAATCTCTTTAAATAGGTGTAGTGTCTGCGGGCCCATTCACAGGGGAGACAGGAAGTGGGACGATACAACAAGCAGGTGCAGCAAGTGGATTCATCTTTCCTGAATATTTGAAATCATGAAATTCAAGTAGCATTTACGGTTCCCTTTTATTCGTGCAGCTGTGAGTTGTAATAGAAAGTGCACTTCTCCAGGACTCAAGAGTCTTGAATTCTATATATCTTCGATGCCTAAAGAGAACCAAAATTAAGCTCTTAGAGACTAAACTGGTGTACATGAGGTAGTGATAAACGAAATGACTCAGCTAGTCAAAGGCAAAGGACAGAAACTTATGAGTACTTTGAGGATAGCAAGGAGTCCATCCTAACTATTCTTAAGACTTAAAATAATCTTGCTTTAAAGGGGTCTCTCATTTGGGGGTAACTATTAGCAAAGTTCACAATATGTATCAGGCTTATGGTAGTGTAGCCTCTTTTTTTCCTGAATCTTCCTTAATTCTGCTATTTGTTTTATGGGGTGAGGTTTTAATTGTAATTTTTAATCAAAAAAGATTTTTTTTTATTTCTCTGCTCCGTGGAACCTGAGATGTCTGATATAAGATATCATGGAGATGTTTCTCAGATGGGCTTTATCAACATCAGTGTTGTGATACTGAGGAACTACTAAGATGAATATTTACTTGGGTTATTTTCTTTTAAGAATGGTCATTGAAACATCTTACTCCGAGCCTAAAAACTGTGTGAGATATTGACTATGATTTATATAAAGGAGAAGCTAAGCTCAATTAAGACTGAGTGATTTTATGAAGTTCACAATGACAGTCATTGGTGGAACGTGGATTAAAATGTTAAAATGTCTTTGTCCTTCGAATCAACCTGATTTTAGCCCCTTCAGCAATGTCCAGGGCACAATGTAGCTTTTCCTTCCATGGTTAGCATGTTGAGAGTATAATCTTTACAGAAACAATATTGAAAAGTGGTAAGACCTTAGGAGGTTGTGCCAATAACAATAGAGTAGGTTGGGACCCTTTCCAGAAAAGCAGAAGTGATGTTCTCAAATACTGAATATCATACTTAGAATACTGCAGTATCATCCTTATAGATGTCATTTTTTTGCATAAGTATAGATAGCCCTTTCAAATTGCCTTGTTTCTATTTTGGTCTTGAGATATAATTTGGTTTTAGAACTAAATAATATCTGACTGCATATGTTCACCTATTAAATGATATTTTGCCACCTCGAAAGATGTAAAGATCATGTCTGTTATAATGTTTCTGTACAAGATTTTCCATATATCTGTACGTTAAGGTGTTTACTTCAGAAGAGTTCTCTAAAGATCCATGATCATCTGCAAACTAGAGAGACCGAGAACACAGTAGTTGCTCAGTCCATGGAGCAGACTTTCTCTGCAATAGTCATCTGTCTATTTCTGGACCTGGAAGACTGCTGGTGGGATTCAGTCTTAGTCTACTTTCAAAACCCAATGACCATGCAATCTCCTGTAGTGAAGGATGACAGCATGAATAACAGTGACACAGCAGCTGCAGAAGAATAACACATAAAATGACCAGCAAGCAGTAAAGACACAACAAGTAACACTGAATTTTTATCAGGGCTCTTTATATCTATGCTAACTGTAGGATGATTTTACCAATATTTGAGAGAATATTTTCTCCTCAGTACATGTATTATGGAAAGCTACAAGGAAACTTGCCTCTCTGCTGATTTCAAATTTCTTCACATTGATGGTCACCTTTACAGCTTTCTACCTGATTAAGTAAGTAAGTATCAAGAGTCATAGTTGTTGATTGTGTGAGAAAAAAAACACCACTATTTGGTTATCCAAAATGAAATAGTCCAGAAAATATACAAGCAATGTTATACAGACTGAGCAGATTATATATATGCATGTATACGTGTGTGTGTGTGTGTGTGTGTGTGTGTGTGTGTGTATGTGTTTGTGCGCGCACATGTGCACGCACATGCATTTGTGTGCATCTTAGAATTCTATTGCTGTGGAAAGATTCTATAACTCTTGTGTTTTATAAAAAGACAATGAAACCAGGAATAGGTTTCATAAATGAGCTGTATGGTGTAAGGCCAGTGTACCTTGGTGGACCCATTCTGATAAAAATGATGCTGGTGAAACAACTGAGACATCTACATCCAAATCCACGGCCAGCAGGATGATAACCACTGGGGCTTGTTTGGGCTTCTTGAACCTGAAAGACCACCCCAGAGACATACTTCCTCCAACAATATAATATCTACCCCAACAAAGCCACACCTCTTAATCTTTCCAAGCAGTGCTACATCCAGATGACTAAGCACTCAAACATATGAGTCAATAGCGGCTATTCTTATTCAAACCACCACACTGTGTGTATAAACATAGACTACATATGCATACAGCAGGAACAAATGAAAAAGAGGCCATGATCTTGAAAGAGAAGAAAAGTTAGATAATGTGAGGGTGTAGGTAGAGGGAAAGAAACAGGAAACAGATATAATTATATTATAATTTCACAAGTAAAAGAAATAACAATTTTAATTGCATATAGTTCTGGAATAAACCACAAATGTGTCAGTCACTGAATTTGCTGAATTTTTAAAATGTAAGTCTGTGGTTTCTTTTGCTTCATACAATTTGGTGATACTTTAGTATAGAGAGCATGTTAGATTTTCATAAGTGTGCAGTAGTATCTCATTGCTTTGCTGTTATTCTCGTTGATGTAGGATGAGGGACTGGTTCTATATGCTTCTTAAAACTTTTATTTATTTATTTTTTGAGATGCTCTTTAGAACTTTTAGTCCTTCCTGAGTTGTCTTCTTTTTTTAGTTTTATTACAGATAACAGTCTTTCATTGAATATGGTTATTTCAAATATTTTCTACCAGTCTGTGCCTTGATCTTTACACTCCTTCCAAACCAATTATTTTTAGTGAAATATAATTAGAAATCACTTGTTCCCTTAGTCCTTGTACATTTGATGTTAGAACGTGTTTGTCCCATGCCTAGCATCATGCCATTTGTGCTATGCTGTCACCTTCTATTTGATTCTGTATGTATTTTACTTTTCATTAGACTGATGAACAGAAGGATGATTTTCAGTGTAGCATATTGACGTTTAATGGCATGACATTTAGAATGTTTCTGAGTAAAACCAAAAGAGTCAATTGTTTCAGTTACTTTCATTGAAAAGGTACTTAATAAAAAAATGAAAACTCAAATTTACTCTATCTCAGTTTATCTTCTAAGAAGAAAAATAATAAAACTGAAGGTTTTTAGAAATGGAAAGAAAATTCCTGTCTTAAGTCAAAAATAAAACATAATAAAGTTCATTAATATACTGAATGTTCTATGTGCATATAAGCGTGAACAAAATAATAGACAGAGTTTACTATTTATTATCATTATTATTATAAATAATAATTCACTTAATTTTGGTTTTAGATCCTCATTGTTTCTTTTACTAATAAGATGTACTGTTTGCTTTCTTTCTCTTGCTTCTCCAAAATATATCACCTTTAGTTACTATTGAGTTGTCTTTGCCATAAAAGAAATGTCTAATTAATGCCCCTGATGCACTATTTTTGGAAATGGTACCATCAACATGAGTAAAAAAAAAAAAAGGATTTATTATTGAGCCCAGCCTCTACCTTACCATTAATTCATTTTATAGGAATCACAGAATAAAAACATGAAAATACTGGATTTGTAAGATCTAGACTGGTTAACGTATCTATAGTTGAGAGACTGAACTTTGAAGATTTTTATGGAGAAGAGAGAAAAAAAATGTCAGCTTCCAATAGGCAAGGTCCTAATGGAAGTTTATAAAACCAGGCAACTTATAACTATTTTTTATTAGTGTTCTTTATTTATGTTTCATTAACATCTCTAATTTTAGGGCTGTTTTTCTTAATACTGTGAAATTTAATTATAGTTTTAAAACTGTATCATGACCTTGACTACTTTCAATTAACAAGACTTTCTTGGTTTTGAATTCACAGTACAAGTTGAACATCTGGTAATGTGGTTCATATGTCCTCCAACTTTGCACCACAGAGATGGAAAGAAACTGTGTTCTGTATATTGATATTAATTGTCATCTGTTTCTTTTTTGCTTCAGTATGTGCTAGGTGATTTGGCATGCTTGAATTGGCTGCATCTTTCAAGGTAGATAGTTCTCCCAACTGTCTAAATATTAACACTAAATTAAGCAACTCTCTCAAAGACCAAATATGAACTGGATAAGCAGAAAAAAGTTATGGGTAATACAACTTTTTAATAAATTGTAAGCAAATGCAATCCAATAAGAATAACATTAAAATAAGAATATTAATTTTGAAGCCATAATAAATGGAAGGATTGGAGGTGTAATTTTTAGGAAATAATCATAAAATGCAAATATGAATATTTTATTAATTTTGTTGATTTGAGAATGCTATTTTAAATTTTCATTAGTTTCTTAACCCACCATGCTTGGGCAATTGCTGTATCACAGATACACCATTTATAATAAGCTGTCCTAATTGGCATATGTGGACACTTTTATTGTACAGTACTTGCACTGGATGTTAATATTGTGAGCTTTTCATAAACACATTGAAATTTTGTGAGTCAACCGAGAGCAAGACTGTGGTTTGAATTTCACCATGGTTGATTGTGTATGTTTGCAGTATAGAATTTGCTAAACATAATAAACTAAGATTGGTTTCGTTTAATTTTGTTTTTCAGTATACGTATCGAAAAACTTTTACCAACATGTAAATATCTAGTGTGGCACCTGAATTTTTAAAACAGAAATAAAATTCTACATACTTCTGATATTACTTGTTATTTTCTAAATTGACATATATTAAAATACGTAGCGAAGTGACTGATTCCCCTATATACACTTGTCATCACTTCTTGACATTTTGGCTAAGATCAAGTGTAGTATTTATATACACTTGTACTTACACATACACATATATCTATTGTTTTATATCATCAGCATCATCATCATTGTCACTGTTATTATTTATGTATTTATTTATTGTTTTAGTTTTTTTTTTTTTTTTTGGAGACATGGCTGTTTTTAACTTGCTTTGTAGTTCAAGCTGGCCTTTAACAGAGATCTGCCTGCCTAGGCCTCCCATGTTTTGGAATTAAAGGCATGTGTCACCATCACATGTTTTTTTTTCTTAATATTTGTATCACCTAGTAAATTTACAAAAATTTATCACTGATTAGAATAAATTTATGATGCATAAATATATTTCTTAAGTGTTTTCTAATGCTAGATCTGATTTTAAACCTTCAGCTTGTGTTAGTGACCAAACAAACTACAATTCCAATGATGTCAGATTTCACATGTAAGCTAGCAAAACTAGACACCAAGCCAGAGGCATTATTTCTTGTGCCTGATAGTATCTATACACAAAAGTCTAAAAGGACAGCATGAGACAATGGGAGAAATATCTGAAGAGTCATCAGAGGTAAACATCATGAGAGAATTCCTCACATTAGTTGTGAAATCAATTGAAATAATCTTACAAACTCTTAACTAGATACTTTCTAAAACTATAAGAGAATCTATTACATAGATGTAACTCTATTTCTGTCTCTTTGGTTCTCTACAAAGCCAATGGAAATGAGTCAGGTTTTGTTTTTTTAAATTAATTTGGGCATCTACTTTTTATTATGCAGTTCCAAATCCTTTTAAATTTGTACTCAACATGAATCTGAATCAGAAAGTCATTAAGTATGATTGGGTAATACAACCTTAACAATCCTTGAGTTTACCAGTAGGAGGCACTCACTGAAAAGGGACTGAATTCCCAGTAGCAACCTCTAGTCCTTGGAGTTACTGAGGAGATCCAGTGAGAATACTGCCAAATCTCTCCTAATTAACCATTCTCATTTAGAATTGAGCTGCTATGCAACTGCTAAACTTACAGCAGTAAGGAACTGTAATGTTACTTGAAAATACTGAAGAAAATTCCTTCCATCCTTCTTTTCTTTCTTAGCCAAGAAAATACGTAAAATCCCATGTATCTTTAAAGCAAACATTAAGGGCTTAACATTTGAACACAGGGCAGAGGATGATTGGTTGCGTGAAGTTGCAAAGAGTCGTAGGGTTGCAGAGCAGAGAATCTTTGAAAAACTAGGAAGAACATGAAAAAGAACTAAAGTCCAGAAACGTATTACATGATTTTTATTGATTCCCTATGAAGATAATAAGAAATATTTTCTTTTTTAATTTAATTTTATATTTTTACATATTCACTTTACACCCTTATCACTCCTCCCTCCCTGTCACCCCCTCCCACAATTCTTCCTCCACCTCCCTCCCCTTCTCCTCTTAGCAGGTTGGGGTCTGCCTGGGTATTTCAAGTCTCTGCTTTGAATGAGTGGGGGACACTTGGATATCCCCCTACATTAGCACTTCATGCTTCTATGCCTCTATGAGGCTAAGTGCCTCCTCTCCCACTGATTTCAGACAAGTCAGCTCAGCTAGTAGAACATATCACACATATAGATGAGTTTTGGAGATAGACATCATTCCAGTTGTTCAGGTCTTCACACAATGGTCAAACTGCACATCTGCTATATATGAACAGGAAGGCCTAGGACCAGCCCATGTATATTCTTTGGCTGATGGTTCAGACTCTGAGAGCCCTAAGATTACAGGTTAGTAAACTCTGTTGGTCTTCCTGTGTTGTTCAGGGCCCTCAATCCTTTCACCTATTCTTAAATCCCTATGTTCTATCCACTGTTTGTTTGTGGGTGTCTGTGAGTCAGCTACTGAGTAGTAGAAAATACACTCTTGACTGCAAGCATAACAAAGTATCATGAATAGAGTTAGGAACTGGTGCTTGCCCATGGATACGTCTCAAGTTGGGCTGGTTATTGGTTAGCCATTCCCTTAGTTTCTGCTTCCTCCCCCTTGCCTATATTACTAGGGGATAGGATATATTTTGGATTGAACCACTCATTCCCTTCCCTACTCCCAGTTCTCTCCTCTTATGACTATTTTATTTTCCCTTCTAATTGTGATTCAAATTTCCACACTTGGGCCTTCTTTTTTATTTTGCTTCTTTAGGTTTGTGGAGTATAGCATGATACCTAATTTTATGGCTAATATTCACGATAGATGGAGAGGAAAGATTCTAGAGGTCAGAGGAATCAGGATACCACTAGAACTTGACCCACAGTGTCAACTAAGGAGAATTTATAGGGGCTCACAAAGACTGAAGCAGGTAGCCGGGTTGGGTCTGAACTAGGTTCTCTGCAAATATGTTGTGGTTGTTAGCTTGGTGTTCTTGTGGGAATTCTAACAATGGGAGGATGTGAGTTGTGGGGGAGTGGTTGACTCTGACTCTTTTGCTTGCTTTTAGAACCATCTTTTTTCCAATGGGTTGTCTTATCCAGCCTTGATGTGAAGGAATGTGCCTAGTCTTAATGTAAATTATTATGCAATGTTGATTTGATATCCATGGGGGGCCTATTATTTTCTGGAGAGAAATAGGAGGAGTGGATCCAGAAGGGAGGGTAGGAGGAGAGAAGTGGGAGTGGGAGAAGTAGAGGGAGGAAACCTATGGTCAGGATGCAATATGTGATAGAAAAATATTCTTCACATACATGTTCACTTTGGTAACTCACAAGCACCATTTTCTTTCCTTTTTCTCATTTGTCACAAGAACAGAACCTATAAAGTATAAGTTCCAACAAATATTTATTCTTTTCTAAATTTAATTATTTGAATAATATACTTTTAACTATATATGTGCTACTATCCATGACATAAAATGGTTTAAATCAAAGTAGTATGTTTTACCTTTTAACTTTTTTGACAATATCTGACTCTGCCAATCCTGTTATGCAATGCATGACAAACTTCCTGCCACTGTTTCCAGAATACTCATATTCATAAATACTCTTCTACATCCTATAGCAAGTCAAAGGGCATATAAAAACAATAGAATCAAATGGAAAGAGTAGACAGTCTTTCTGACATCTGGCTAAGAAGATGGAGGAAGCATGAATATTTGAGCCACTTTAGCAGATGCCCAGTCTCTGCTCTGAATTAAAAACCATGAACATATTATTAATGGAATTACTCCAGACTGTGATGAAATCTTTAATGTGACACCACACCCATTTTAAGATAGATTATTTTATGTAGTGAATCCGGAAAAACAAACAGCCAGGCATAGCAACAAAACAACAAAACTTAAAATACTAACAATATTTCTAGTGAGTATAAGAGAAGGAATTAACTTTCACATAACATAAGCTTTGAAAATACTGGGATAAATCGTGATTTAATTGTTTTTCACTTTATATCCTCCTGTGGAATTGTAGCATTCACATTTTTAAATATTTTAAATATAATAGTAATTAAGTCAAACTAATTTAAGAATTTTAAACTTTATTCAACATACTCATAATCTATGTATTACTCTATGAATTATTTAAATGTCCATGTTTATAATATTATATTCATATACTAATCTATCTTATACAAATTCCTATTAACTTATTTAGATAGTAATGAGAACAATCAAAAGCAGAGAGAGAAATAGAGTAAAGTAAAAGAAAATGTAGTAATTGTTCTGGAGTTGGGTGAAATGAAGAGACTCACAGTCTCGCAGCGCTACACTCAGTGTTGTAAATGTACAGTATAATAGTGGTGGCTTCCACTGGAATTTGGTATGATAATCAGTCTCATGCCTTCTAGGACAGGCATTTAGGGCTAGCAAATAACACTTCTTTTCCTGGGGTTTTATCAAGATGTTTCCTCAGTATGTGTTGGCCTTTCTGTTAAAAAAAAATTCACTTTTTGTAAGGACAAATTCAAAGTAGATTACAGTCATTCTAATTACCTATGTCTAGTTAATCATCTCCCATGGTTTTATTCTGAGAGTCATAGTTATAGATTGTGGGACAAAAATGACACTAATTTAATGAGGAAAATTCAGTCTGTAAAACTTAAATATGTTCAAAACTGCATGGTACCAGGTCAGAAAAATATCAAATATTTTTGAACTGATTTTTTTTTCTCATATTTGGAGTGTCAACTAGTTTGAAGAAACAGTGAAATCTTAGTCTGTATACTACTTATAAAATTGTATAGATTTACCTATATGATACATTTTTATTTTAAATAATAATTTTATATATTTTTATACTACTTCAAATCAAATATGCTTCAGCAATCTCTAGTTCTACTTTGCATGTGTCTATGTGTGTCTGTGTATGTGTGTAAGTATAGTCATAGTTACATATTTATGCATTGGAACATGAAGGTCCAAGGTTGACAACTTGGATCAGTGACTGTTTTCCATTTTATACATTGAGTTGGGGTGTCTCAAGTGAACCCAAAGCTCACAATACTCTAGCTAGTCAGCTGGCCCTATAAATCCAATCCAGCTCCAGAGCCCTAGGATTACAGGCATGGCACCACAACTCTTCCTTTTTCTATGACGTGGATTCTAGGTGTCTGAACTCATGACCTGAAACTTGTTCACCATGGGCTTTGAACATGAAGCCATTTCACACAAGGAACATTTTCCCCATTTCCATTTCTTATATAACGACTAGTGAGGTCATAACACTCACCAGGCTGAGAGGAGGTTACATTGATCAGCATAGTTGCTGCTGATTTTTTCCTCAGGGTGATGATCATTCATTCTTCTTAGGTTGCCTATGCCTGCCATTTCCACAAATTTGGGAAACTTGATTTCATAACTTGTGGTATTGATGGACTGCATTTAATAACTGTAGGCTGGGATTCAGACAGAGAAAAAAATTTAATTGCATTTTGTTCTTTATGAACTCCTTTGCACATGAAGTATTCTCTTGTATTTGCTGTATACTCATGTTCCAGAAGAGGCTTCTGATATTTTGAAAATTCATGATGGCTATTTCAGGGAAGACTAGAAAGCACAATTTTGGTTGCATAGCATATATATAGTTCATGTGAAAAATACAATTCTGTGCATTTTCCAGATGAAAAATAATGGAGTAAAAGATGTTCCAATAGTTTATTTATGATAGTTGGCATTTAGTACTCAAAGTCAAGATTGACTCTAAAACTTACATTTTTTATGTATGAATTTCACAAACGTAGAAGACTTTCTGTACAATTAATGTAGTTTTGTCAACAGAATCATTAACAATCATAGCGTTTTCATGCACTGTAGACAAATAAACCATACATCTATTGAGGATGGAAGGAAAATACAGGTATTGTTTTGGACTAGGTGCTAAACCCAAATACACCTGAGTACTTATATTTTTCTCATTCTTTTTTTTTCTAATAGCTTCTGTGTGCTAATCTAAAATAAAGAGTGGAAAATGAATCCCTGGAACACATTTCTTCAGGCACACAGCATACAGGAATTCCTCTGAGGTTTTCTGAGCACAGTAAACAGATTTCCCCACATCTACTTGCCTCACAAACAGCTATTTTTAATCATTGTTGGAATCCTAAGGCACTGGGGGAATAATTTAATTCTAATTGTTTTGTTTTCAGCTCTGACGGGTGCAGATTTAAAACCAGAATGGTTTTTTATGCCTGTGTCCATGAATCCATTTTGAAAGGATTAGAAAATATAAGGTTCTATGAAATATAAGGAAAAATAATTCTGGAATCTTAACATGTTGATATGCTGGATAAATTTAAAAGCCTAATTCAATAAGTGATGAAATAGAGAGATATTATACCTGAAAACTCATCTGTAACCTGAAGATATGGGAGACACACACACACACACACACACACACACACACACACCTTTCATAGCACACTGATGCTCATCTGAGTAAGAAAAAAACATGATAGCTTTATGGAACATTTATCATTCTTACTGCGTGCAAGGTTAAGGCCCCAGTTTTCTTACAATGGTTCTAGTTGAAGAGCATAGGAATAAATGTATCTCCCTGTTCCTTCAGCCTCAGAGTTATGCATGACACTGCAAGAGATTTCCAGCAAAAGACACTCTTCATACAGGCAGAGATGAAATATATAGGGTATAGCAACATGGCCTCTTCTATGGTAGGTTTCCTTAATCTATGCGCAGTGTACAGGGTGATACTTTATATAATATATAAACCATAATTCCTTATGTTTTCACAGGTCCCTCTGGTCACATTAATATTTGTAGGAACACCCAAGCTGACTTTAGAAAATGCATCAAACTTAAGTCTGGGAGCATTCAGTATTGTGGCTCGACTCAGAAATTATTATATACTATTAGCAATGATCCAGGGACATTAAATCTCATTATAGGAACAAAAAGCAGAGGAAACAACAATCATTTTTCACTAGAACGGCTGCAGAAAAGCAGGGCCAATTGTTTCCATCTTTGTTAAGCTGCCTGTTTGTTTCTGGGCTTCCCTGGTGAGGAGTGTTTTCCATAATTCCCAAGAGGTCATGGGAAATCTTTGCTCATAGTGCTGTGTAAGGTTGCCAAGGGAAATCTCCACCTTTCTACTCCCCTAAGAAAAGAGTCACCATTCTTTGGTGAGTTCTTGATACTATGTGCATGGTCATTAATGTGTAATCTCTTGAGATGTGTATTACTTTCCATTTGATTAATAAGAAATAGATGTGTAAATGCCATAGCTATTGTTATCACAGGAGTTAGGAGCTAATTCTACTTTAATTATGTGAAATCCTTGGCTTCTGTAAAGGTAATAATTAGGCCAGAGAAAAGATAAGAGATAAAATCTGATCTTTTAACCAGACAGTTTTAACTGATATCAAAAACTTCTATTCCACTACTTGAAGGAACTGGTAGAGATAAAACTAACCATCTTAGATGAACTGTAAACCTGTTATCCAGACACATTTTGGGAGAGCATACATATCAGATTAAAGGTAATACACAACGAAAGTAGCAAACGGAAGCTAAAGTATTTGACAAGGTAAAACTATAGATTTCTTTATGATTAGTCATTTTTGATGAATTCCTATGTTATGAAGAATGTTGGGAGGGCCTCTTGGTGTAATTAATGTGTAGTGCTCACATGAGTTCCTGTGAAAGTATTTTAAATTAAGAAACTGTTGTTACCTTAAAGAAATTTGAATTCTATACCCGTTGTGCAATTCAGTGATGTGTTAGATTATAGAAGATAATGTGAACACAATATATTCTCAATATTAGTGTGCTCAGAATAAAACAATCCCCTTAAATATAATTATTTATTATTAATTTTTAATATAAGAAATTGTTAAAACTCAAAAAAGAAGTATGTAATAATCTACTTTTAGTCCCCCAGATTTTTTTGTTGTGTTTACTTTAAGTATATGAATGCAATGCCCTAAACTTGTATTATTTTTTTACAAAAATATAAACCTCAAAAGGTTATTTCCTCAAATTAATCAATTTCAGAGTCATTACAAATAAAAGTATGTTATATTAATTAACACAAAAATATTCACTTTACTACTTTGTTTTTTAAGCCAATCTATCATCCCATTTTCTGTTCAATGTATAATGAATTTGACATTAAATTAATATAAAATTAAGAATTGTCCACATGCTTGAACTATAAACTATAGTAAATATTATCAAAACATAAATTGTATAGGGATATTGCTCAGTGGTATTAAATAGATTGTTTTATCCATAATCACTTAAAAACCTGGACATTCACATTTTGTATACTTTTGAAATTTTGAATTTTATTTCACAGCAATCATTTTTAAATCTTTTATAAATGATCTTTCACACAGGCACTATACAATCATGTTTCCTTTCAAAATTTCTAGATAATTTTTGTATCAATCTGTTATATTTATCACCTGCTACATGTAGAACATTAATTATGCCCTCACTCTTCTCTCTCTTCTTAGTCAACTTGATGCTTATCATTTCATATGAATTCATCCTAATGTGCAAGTGGTTTGGCCTAATAAGCTTGCATCCTGCTGTCTCTGTGACATTTCTATAATCTTAAAACTGGATTTAAAATTTTTTATAGATAATATACATACCTGTATCTTCTGGAACAGGTAAATGAAGGTATTGTTTCATACACTCCTTCACAGAGTTTTGAAGCCTTTATGGAAATCATGCATTGGAATATAAATTGTTGAACTATGGCATACTCTTTTTTGGACTATTATTTTATGCATATCTTCCCATCTTACCCATCTACCTCACTATTTGTCTGTTTGTCTGTGTCACATATCTATCTTTTCTTTAAAACAGCTGTCTTTGCCCAGTTCAGTGGCTGTCAGGCTGTTCAGTTTGTTTTCTGGAGATGTTCCAGCAGTTTCTAAGCCTGCCTTTCATCATTATATTTCTGGCCCGGATTTCTACAATTATGCATTCAACTTGTATGACGGAAATGAAGCAGGTATGGAATACCTTACTCCAACTTTTAGCAAATGGAATTAAGCCAAGACTTACTGAAATAAAGAATGAGGCCGTTTTAAATTCAGGTGTCCAATCCAAAAACAAAATCTAAAGATAGTGCTGAGAAGGGTGAAGAGTGTACATAGTGTACACTACCTGAATTTGTGTACATTACCTGAATCTTGTCATTTAGGCTCTTAGCCTTCTCTAGCTACGGGTAGAGAAGGGAACTATAGTCCAGTGAGGTGCTTCCCTGCTCTAGGAATTAGATATTTCTAGTTAATAAAAGTACTCAGAGGTTCACATAGAGTTTTAATATTAAAAGATGAAAATAATATATAATTGTATATAGTATATTTATCTATAAGATAATTATTCTAATAGAATAATGTCAGAAGCAAATAGTCAAACTGAAAAACAAACTAAAATAAACAAAAACGCTTGTAGAATTTCAATGATGCAGTCTTCATTAGATTATCCAGTGTTTTTATCCAGATTGAAAAATAAGTGTAGAATTCTTTTCCACAATGATGAACATCTTTTTTTCCTACCTCATCAATTTTTTAGCTTATGTTTTTAAATATAGAAAGTCAAGATAAGATTAAACATTTTAAAATGAAAAATATTTCAACTGTAATAATGTTCATCTATCTTTTTTTTTGAAAAATCTCACAGAGAAGCAGCACAATAACTAGCAAGTAATTATACTACAACTAAATATTGACTGCAAAGTGTTCTTATACTAGAGGAGAGCATACAACAATACAGAAATAGCAAACGTTCTCTAAGATAGAGCAATACAGAAGCCACATTTTAAATTCTGTGGTCTGAGTAACAAGTGGTTTAATTCAAATAGTATATATGTGTCTCTGTGTGTGTGTGCGCATGTGTGCATGTGTCTGTGTGTCTCTGTGTGTATGTACATATATGTATATATGTGTGTAAACATATACATATATATACATTTATGTATATGTAAATGTATATATAAATATATATATGTATAGTAAATATATGTATATGTAAGTGTATATGTATATGTAAATATGTATATGTATATGTATATGTATATATGGAAGAAAAAATGAGTTAGAAGACACTCGATAAGTTCAAGAGAGGTAATGGTGTATGTATATGGTAACATATATACTGTAGAAATATATGCAAATCATAGAATAATTAATAACACTATTTTAAAAGAATTAGGTTATTTGTGAGAGAACACATCAAACACAGAAAGTTTAAAACTCAGTGAAGGAAAGCATCCAAATAAATAAACAAACAGAGGTGCTTTAAGAATCCAAGTGCATCTGATAACTCAGGGTGATAACAGCTCATTCTTTTCAGGGAACTGTATTGGAAAATGAAAAATTTTAGCTGACCTGTGTTAAGAATTTTCAAGAATTCTGCCTACCTATGTAACAGCTGTGCCAGTGCTGAACAAATGGCATTCATTTATAATAAAACCTCACCAATTTCTCACCCCCTTGGAGTTATACAAGGCTAAATAAAGTGGTAAAGACGTTTGCCAATAGACTAGCACGTTAGAAGTCAGGGTATATATTACTAAAATATAACAGCCAAAAGATATAACTTTTTTAAGTGTAAAGAATCTTTAGTGTTCTGCATGGTTTTGGAGTTGAAAATACATCATAACATTACAGAGGTTTGCCAGTCAAGAGTAATATAATTACTTGTATGAATTCACTATTTGCAATTGAGATCATTCTTCCATCATTACAGGAAAACATAATAATTCAATACAGAGCTTAATGAACTGAAATATAGAAAAGTTTATTAATGTCATGATGCCGGCCTTCCCATAGAAGTCCTCCCCTTTGTCCATAAGCTTTAGTTCTGATATTAAATGTATTGCTTCCTGGGGTCCCTACATGTACACAATGCATACTTAGAATAAATGTAACCTAGAATCATGATGGTGAATTAAAAGCTACATATGTTCATATCCCTTGACCATTCCTAATAATGTTTTGGCTCTATTCACCCATGCATTCAATAACTAGACTGTTTTGCAGCATATCTTAATTACTATCATGTTTAAAGACATCATCCCTTGTCAAGAAGTTCTTTTTCCACATATAATTATTTTAAATTTATCATATTTGTACCTAAAACACTGGAGAAGTATTGTTTTCAGGAAAGAAGATATCGCTGCACTCCATCTGCTGAGCCAGCATTTAGTCAACCTGCCAGCTGACCCAACACCTCAGAGTCAGGCAGTAGCAACAGCTTGGTAGAGTCAATACAGAAACTTTGGAAGAATAGTGAATTGTTTTTGATTTAGCAGTGACATTTGGGGCAAATGATTTTCTGCAATGATAGGCAGAACGGCTGTTTCTATTTACTAAACATGTGAAACATTTTTTTCCCTTAAATCCTCTTCCGTTGTAGGGTTTTCTTGTTCTGTATTCTGAAATTTTATTTCTAAAAGTAGCAATCATTACAAGTATGATAGGTATTGTTTTGCACTACGTTGCCTATGTCAATGTGGATAAGACAGATGACGAGAGTTAACACAGTGCATAGGATCTTCCTTGTATCTCCTCTAATTCCTTTTGGAAACAAAGCTTGAATTTATTTACTTCACCAGCAATGAGAATTTTTATCCTATGTTACAAGAAAATGCTCTAGGACAAAGTTCTATTCCAGAAATAACTTTGTGGAGTCTGAAGGGCTTCAAAAGCAAACAATTTGATCAACTTCTGACACAGAACATTCACATGGTTTTAACTCCAATAAAGAGGATGTGGATGCATGTTGTCACTCCAACCTGGAAGAGTCAGTTGCTAATGGCTGTGGTTAGGGCTATTCTCATCTAGCTAATCCTAAATTTCCATGTGAGGTAGCAAGTGTCATAAAACAAGCAGCGTGGAAATAATCCTCAATCACTAGGTTTCAAATTTGAATTTGGAGATTATTATGACTGTTCTTCTGAGTAAAATCAGTACCAATCCGTTATCTTTCCTGTAATAAATTTTTATTCTGGAAATATTTCTTATTTTGTTGTCATTAAGGAACAAGTCTTCAAATTCTTACAAATACATCTTGCATTTATTTCAATGCTGATTGTAAACTTATACATAGTGTACTTATTATTTTATGATAGTTGGATTTTTTTTAAGTGTAGAGATTGATAATCAGCCTTCTGTGTTTCCAGAACAAGCACATATTGCTGAATCATACTCCTAGAATTAACAAATAGTCTGTCAGTTTATGGATTACAAAACATGTGGGCATAAATATGAACATTAAATGTGCTGAAAGTGTTTTCACAAAGATAGACACCTGTGACCTTGAATGAAATAAATTAGTTTAAGATATTCAAAGTAATAGATACATAAATATTTTTTATGCCAATGAAGCAAGTTTTCTTTTATTTAAAAATCCATGTTGCAGTATAAGATACCAGGACAGATGCTACACAAATTGGATGAGAGCCAGCAAGACTATTACTAATAGGAGACGCAACACTAACATTAACAGGGTGCGTAGCGAAATCACTTTATGCCTGTGTAACATTTTTCTATAATTCAAACAAATAACAAAAGGTTCTTTGTGACCAGATTATTTGAAAGGTTTCTGGAAACCTTTTAATAATAAGCTAAGAACATTGCCTCTGAAAGCTTCCATGTAGATGGGAAGTTCATGTAACCATTCTCCTCCATTGCAGTGAAGTTTAGGCTGCCTAAGCTATACAGGCAGACACTTGGCAGAAAAGCATTCCTTCTATATTAAAAGAGCACCTGGCCATGCATATCATCTTGCCAGAGGCAGCGATTGAGACCTAAAAGAGTTCGCGGTCCTTGTAGATGTAGGCAGAGGAATTATAATTGCAACCATATCTCAGGCCATTTGTGGCTTTTTCTTTCTTTTTGTGCTGGAATGAATAACGGGAGGAATGAATGACCATGCCATTATCTCTTAGTCAATATATCATGACAATCTGCCCTGTTATTTCATTTAAAGATGTTTCCTCTGTATAAGAAGGAACAAATTGAGAAGCTCGTGAAGCCTGGAAGATTCTGTGGAAAGATAATGACCTTTTCTGGTTTTGCCTCTATCTTATCATACCTTGCTCCCTATGCAAACCAGGGAGGACAGGTCAAATGCACATTTAGTGTGATTTGGATTAAATTGGCAATACCTGCACCTTCATAAGAACTATCTGCTTGAGGGAAAAGATGAGGGAAGGTATAATTTTCAGTGTATAAGATAGTGCGTGTGGTCAAGAATATGTAAGTAGCTGGAGAGGAAGGAGTTATTGCTTCCAGCAATCATCTGCAGGCGCCTGTGCAGACAATTTGACTATTGTAGTCATTGGCAAGCATCATGCCTGGCTAATAACACTTTAGCGCTTCAGCATAACCCTGGTCAGAAAGATGTGCCATCATGTGTTTTCTAATTTCACAGTGACTGAGAATTTTACTACTGAGTTACACAACAACCTAAGTGGGGTCTGACTACCATCAGAAACTTGACTCATTTTGTTAAGACATGTGGTAAAAAGCAATGATGTGTACAGAAATAAAAGGGATGATTTACACCCTAGATTCACCTTGTAAATCTAACATCACTGAAAACACCAATATGTTTCACTATTTGTATGCAATTTTAAAGTAGGTGCTTTGATTTTTTTTTTTATACATATAACGTTACCATCCCAATGAAAACTAGGGGAATGGTCTAATTTTTCTTGATTACAAAAGATACAGGTATGTAATACATAGAGTTTTGGCATTAGGTAATATGTTACATGCCAATTAATATGTATTTATTAAACTTAATTATTGGGTGTTGAAATTATTATATTATAAATATAAATATTCCTGGAAATTAGAGGTAGAAGAGAAGAGTGGAGCAAGTTTGACAAAGTGCTCATGAGAACTCTTCTGTGCATTTATTAGGTTCTAGATACATGTTACTGCCTTTTTTCTTTCTCCTTTCTTCCTTGCTTCTTTCCTTTCTTCCTCCCTTTCTCTCTGCACCTTCCTTCCTTCCTTCCTTCCTTCCTTCCTTCCTTCCTTCCTTTCTTCCTTCCTTTCTTCCTTCCATTCTCCTTCCTCCTTCCTCTACTTTTTCATCTACTTTCCATCCTATTTTCTTTTCTTTCTCTCTCTCTTTCTCTCTCTCTTTCTTTCTTTTCTTCTTCTTTTCCCATTCTATTTACTCATCCTCCTTCCTCATTGTGTTAACAGTAAAACAGCTTTGTATGTGCTGAACAGGATAAATAGTGCCTGTATTTGGAGAGAGTTTTCAATTAGAGAGTTTAAATGTCCATATTTTAGCATTTCCCTAAACTGTCTGTCCCCTATATTCAATAGCAGTAAAACAATATTGTCAAAATCTACCTTTTCAGAATTTGCCATACATAGAGTTATAAATTTGAATGATTTCTGCCTAATACCTGAATATATTATTATAATATATCATATAATATATGCATATATCATATTCTATATTACATGATATATGTGTATATTAAGATATATGTATATATCATATTATATATATATATATATATATGATTTATATAAAAGCATTTAAGTATTTAAATGGCCACAGATTAAGAAAGATCAGGTAAAATGATAGCTGGACTGTATTCATGGAGCATGCTTATTACTGTTTTGTACTACAAATAATTTAAAATCATAATTTATATTTAGAACATCATAAAGAAAAGATAATAGTGTCCTCTTCAATATAAAACACTCCGGAATGTAATAGACACTGCGGGCATTATGTTTAATTGCACTGAAGAGGAAAAGCTGAGGCAGGGCCTTAACAGCAAGGACATAGCTCTCTCAGGAAGAGAGAGCTTGTTCCAGAAAATTCTGACCACAGGCTTTATTTAGATGTTCTGATTATTTTTAGATATATCCTTATTCCTGCATCTTTTGCTGCCTTAAAATAAGTTATCCATAAAGTTCTTAGATAATTATCCTTTTTGAGGAACCTGGGTTTTCGCTCCGAGATTTTTTTTAAATGGTATGCTCAGTCAGGTGAGGGCAGCAAAGAGTCAAGAACAAGGAACCTGACACAGGCTTGTCAGGTGTGGCTAACTCATTAAAAGGGAGTATCCTTCTCAGCTCTGAAAGAATTTTACTTACATGAGAATTTCTTATTGATGACAAAGATTTAGGCAGAATAAGGTGAGTGTTGGCATACAGCCCGAAGTTATCAGGAAACTTTTCATAAATGGAAATTCCAAGTATCAAAGAACAGGAAATATAGAAGACGCTTTTAGCAAGAGAATCAGACAGAATGCACACCTTGAAGTGCTAGTTTATCTAATCCATGGTCCTTCAAAGTCTGTCAATATCAGTAGAGACATATTTCTAACATAGCAAAGCTCAATGAAATCAAAGACAAGCAAACACACATTAAGCACTTCCCCTATCATCCTGGATCTCATTGTGATCTCCCTTGCCACCACAAAGTTGCCTTTGAGATTCTGAGACAAGTAGCTCTAGACAGAAGAGTTGACTCATCCTGGCCTCAACATATACATTGTTCATTTTCTCTCGTGGAAAGGCAAAACTCAAGTGTAACAGTCTCTTCTGGTAATCATCTAAATTAGAGGCTTCCATTGAGCAGACTGCTGAAGGATTGACCTGAATTTAATGAAGCTGCCTGGGTTGTTAATCAGATAATTGCTTTGTACTCTTAGATGACAATGATTTTCCAAGTCCTGGGGGTGGAAGAAAGAAAGTATAATAGAAAATAGAAGCTTTTGTGTATTCAGCACACATCAAAAATAGTACATGAGTTAAGTTATATTTACTATTGAAAGTTATTTTTACCCTAAGATAACACTAAAGGACAATTTGTGTTCATTAGGAGAACAGTGCTACTCTTGATTGTTTAATGTTCCAAGATTCATATATTTAAGAACCAATAGCATATCTGATTGTAACCAAACAGTGTACAAACTTTTATCTTACATTCCTGTCCTCCTTTCTGAACTGAGGTTTTTGTGAGGCTCTCAAGGTCCATTCACTTTCTTTTCCTCTTGCTTATTTCTGCATGTATATGCAGCAAATTGGATCTTTCTTTATTCGGCAGACACAGACACTCAAATCATGCACATCAAACATGACCCTGCCTCAAATCTATATTATACTAAAACTGTGCACCATTTGCCCTCTTGATGTAGATGACCCAAGGCCAGCTATATTCCTAATAAAATTCAAGGCCGGGCTCATTGATTTCTGGGATATGATAGTTTATTTGGTGTATCCATTCAACTGATCTGTGGTTTCTCAGCAAAAAGTTATATATTAGTTCTTGGTGTGAGCTGTAGCATTTGGATGAAGTGGATGGGACAAGAATCTCACCTGCACCCATGATGGCAGGTCCAAATGAAGCATAGTAGTGGAAGCAGGACAAATTCTCTACTTATTTGAGTCTGGACACTAAAATCTTTGTTCTAATTTAGGGTACTGATTCTAGAAATTCTAGAAATTGCTGTTGAAGATCAAGATTTGCACTCCAGGCTATTGGGCCTCAGATTTTGTACTTAAGATGGTTATTTCTCCAGCTATACTTTTTTATTCTCCATTTCACAAAATGACCTTAATAAATTTGAGTTAATTTCCTATAGAATATTTTCTTAATTATTTGTTAATCTAATAATCATATATATATATATATATATATATGAAATATGTATTACATAATACAAAGGTACATATAATTTTTATAAATATAAAATATATTACATATATTTTATATCATCTTTTTTTCATTTATCTATCAATATCATCATTATTTCATTCATCTGCCTATCATTTATCTATAATTTATTTACATATCTCTGGCTCTTCCAAACATTATTATCTGTTTATTCATTAATTCTATGTATTATTTTCTTCTGAAAATCATTAAAACATATGAGAATATGGAAAATTATTTTGGTGAACCTACTTTATTTAGAGTCTATATATTTTATAAGGTATTTTGAGGCTGTATTTCTTATATTATAAATTCGAGTGATGAGTTTTTAATGAGTTATGATTTTCATGTAAGTGAACACATTAGCATATATGTGAATTTATAAATTAAGTGTGTGCTTAGGTATTATCCATCAATGTTTAGTTAGTAAAATTTGTTTATATGTCTGAGGTGCCTCTTTTAGTATGTTTTTATTTGTTATTGTTAATATCACCTTTCTCTCTTATTTTCTTCTATTATTTTCTCTATACTTTTATTAATTTTATTAGAAACTGGATCAGCCCCATCTTATGCTTTATGGAAGACTTTGTCCCCTGAACACTTGGATTCATTTCTGCTTGGATAGCACTTGCTTTTTATTGTTTATACCTTCAGATATTGAGCTATGACACCTAGCTATACTGTCTGCTCCTTTGTCATAGACTCTTGTGTTCCTAGGGCATTCAAAGTGAATATTTCATTTTTTTTATTTTCTGTAATTGGGATATCAATATTTTTAGAATTATGGATGTCAAATTTGATTTGTTAAGACAAGAATGTAGAATAATAAAGAGAAAACAAAGTTTACTGCGAGACAGAGAATGATGTACTTGTAATTAACTTTTCTATATTCTAATGTTGGCATACTTGATTTTTCAGGTAGACCTTGTGAAGACAATAGGATAAAAAATAGAAAGATAGAAAAACAGAAAGATTTCTAAAATTTTGTCACTGATAGTTGTTTTATGCTAATTTATCTGAAACACAGTCATTTTAAAATAGTATGTAATCACTAGGTGAAATACATATGAGACATTTTATTATACACAATGTAAAAGAAAGGTTGTAGAATCAAAGTGTAGCCACAATCTAATAAGTTACTTTAAATGTTATAGTGGCTTCTATGTATAATCCTTTACAAAATAATAAGTTGAGCTACATATGTCACAATCTAAGAACTTGGAATGAAGTCAGAAGTATCACATCAAGTCAGAAGTATCACATCAAGTTTGAGGCCAACTTGACCAGAATTGAAGCCAAAAGTAATCAATGACAAGAGGTATACTCTTCCAAAATCAATACAAATTAAATATAAATTCTAGGAAAACCCTTATAAATATAACACAAAACTAGAGCAAATATATATATATATATATATATATATATATATATATATATATATATATTTGTATAGGTGTGATAATGAAAGAAGTTTAAATGAGTGATGAATAACTTGGGAAGCTTTGAAAACATAAGAGATGGTAGGACATTATTGTGCATTGTGTTTTTTCAGAGAAAATATTATCCATACAACTATTCGTGAAAAAACTAGTTAAATTGAACTCTAAATTTAAAAAATAACATAATCATATTCATTTTAAATGAGTCTATAACATTTCATATATATTGTCATGGTCATAAATAAGAATGGAAAGCATGCTTGAATAAAATGAAACAAAATGGGTAACATTAACAATCTTGTCACAGTCTATTAAAACTATTAAAGATCTAAATAGAACTGCTTTTCAACTATTATTTTATTTAAAAGAGATTGTCTTTGTAGTTGATATTCCTGGGGAGCATGGTAGGGCAAAGCAAAAAACAAATAAAATCAAATGAAATTTCTTATTCATTAGTAAGCCTATATTTCAAGAAAATTTATGAGTTCATTACTTTGTAGCTGTATGGTATTCATATTATCGGAACTTCTTAATTCTAACTGGCTCTCTCTTTTTAAGTCTACTTGCCTAGCTCACTGAGTGTACCATATGGATTCATTGGTAGGCACAGTGAGAGAAATGAGCCATGCTCTTCAAAATGTTTTCTATCCTCTACAAATATATTGCTTTATTGTGAGCCGTAGACATTTATATAAGTGAGTGGTGCATGAGTCTGTGATGAATTCTATATGAATAACATTCATTTGAAAGAATTTAGTCATAAATTCATACTGTTTGCTTAATGTTTCTGAATTACTGTTGATTATGTAATATTTCTGTGGATTTTGTGTTCACTAAGTATACCTCCTATTTTTCTTTTCCATTAGAAGCCCTTTAGACACACAGTTTACCACCTACTACTTGGGAAATTGCTATTCTGCCAGGGGCTTGTTTCCCCTGCCTAGAAAACACAGGAGTGGGAAAAGGCTAAAATGAAAACCACATGCATGCAATCCTTTCCCTCCTCTTTGCCACAAATAAAGAATTGTGATGCCTATCCTGGGTATATTTGAATATTTTTCAAAATAACTGGAAAATAGGAGTAGAAATTTAACATACATAGATAAATACATACATACATACATACATATATACATACATACATACATAGAGTATTTGACTCACAAATGTCACTTGGTATTAAACTATATGTGCAATCAAAAAGAAATATTTTATTAAAATAATGTTGATAGTAGCTATCATCAATAATGTTGATAGTAACTGGAAAGGAGATAAAGTTTAGAAAATATATAATAAAGATATAAAAATCCATGATTTATAAAAGTGATAGTAATTTCAAACTAAAATGATGTAGTCGATATTTTGTTCTTTAAAGATATTTTAGTGAGTGTATTTATTTACAAAAGGTTACCTAATTTCAAACATCTATACATATTTTAAATAGCATATATTATTGAAGCTAAAGGCAGATATGTAAATAATTTTAAATATCTGAACTTCAAATAATGTAAATTAAAAATTTTAGTGTCTTGACATACAACAGATAAAAGATCTTATTTTATATTTTCCAAATGTATTTAAGTATTTGTAATGATACAACTGTGAATTAATAATTGCTGATGGCATGTCTGCAATAAGAATACAGATTCATCTTATCACACAGCACTAAACTCAAGTCCAAAGGGTTGAAAGATCTCATCACAAAACCAGCTACACTAAACCAAATAGAAAAGAAAGTGGGAATTATCTTTGAATGTACTGGCACAGAAAACAAGTTTTTACACATAATACAGATAGAAAAGATACTAAGATCAACAATTAATATATGGGACCTTCTGAAATTCAGAAGCTTCTGTAAGATAATGGATAACACCAAAAGGACAAAATGGCATTCTAAAAAAAAAAAGAGTAAAGATTTTCTTTTTTTTTTAAATTTTTTTATTGGGTATTATATTTATATTTCAGATTTTATCCCCTTACCCCACTTCCTCCTACCACCCAAAAACCTCCTATCCCATTCCCCCTCCTCATGCTTCTATGAGGCTGTGCCCCCACCTACCCCCCACCCCTATTTCCCCCTCCCTACCCTCACATTCCCCCCACTCTGTGTTTGTTTTCCATGGGACCAAGAATCTCCTCTCCCACCTATGCCCAACAAGGCCAACCTCCCCTACATATACAGTTGGAGTCATGAGTCCCTCCCTATGTGCTCCCAGGCTGGTGGTTTAGACCCTGGGGAGCTCTGTTTGGTTGGTATTGTTGCTTTCCTCATGGGGTCACAAACTGCTTCAGCTCCTTCAGTCTTCTCTCTAACTTCTCCATTGGGAAACCCTTGATCAGATCAGTGGTTAACTGTGAGCATCGTCCTCTGAATGTGTCAGTCTCTGGCAGACCTCTAAGGGGACAGCTATATCATGTTCTTGACAGAATGTACTTCCAGCCATCCACATCAGTGTCTAGCTTAGGTGACTGTACATGGGATAAATACCCAGGTGGAATGGTCTCCAGATAGCCCCTCCTTCAGTTTCTCTCCCATATTTTGTTTCCATATTTGCTCCCTTGAGTATTTTTGTTACTCTTTCTAAGTAGAACTGAGGCATCCCCACTTGGTCTTCCTTCTTCATGAGCTTCATGTGGTCTGTGAGTTGAGTCTTTGCTATTCCAAGCTTTTGGGCTAACATCTGCTTATCAGTGAGTAAATACCATGTGTGTTCTTTCAACAAATCTGCATCTGACATAAGGGTGGTATCTAAAGTATATGAAGAACTCAAGAAACTAGACATCAACAAACCAAATAATCCAATTAAAATGGGAATAGATTTAAGCAGAAAATTATCAATAGAGGAATCTCTAAGAACTGAGAAACAAAAAGAAATGTTTAAAATCTTTAGCCATAATTAAATTGTAAATCAAACTGTTTTAGATTCCACTTTACACTTGTCAAAATAGCTAAGATGAAAATCACAACTGGCAGCTTATGCTGGCATGGATGTAGATCAAGCAGAACACTCATTGAAGGTTTGTGGAAGTTAAAATCCTGCAAACACTATGGAAATCAGTACTGCAGTTTCTTAGAAAACTGAGAATTGACATATCTCAAGACCTAGCTATACCACTTATGTTGTTTTGAATATTGATTGACCCATGTGAAGTGACGCTATTTGGAGGTGTGGCCTTGTTGGAGTAGGTGTAACCTTGTTGGAGGAAGTGTGTCAAGGTAGACTTTGAGGTCCTATGCTCAAGCTCTGCCTGTGTGAGTGATAGTCTCTTGGATGTCCTAGATACATTCAGATCTTAATATAGAATTCTTGGGTCCTCCAGCACCATGTCTGCCTACATGCTGCCATGCTTTCCTTAATGATGATAATAGATTAAACTTTTGAAACAGTAAGCCAACCCCAATTAAATGTTTTCCTTTATAAGAGCTCTCTTGGTCACAGTGTTTTCACAGCATTAAACTCCTAATTAAGGCATCACTCTTTGGCATGTACCCAAAGGATGTTTCATCCTACCATAAAGACACTTGCTCTATTATGTTCATAATGACTTTATTCATAATAGCCAGAAAGTGGAATCAACCTAGATACCCCTCAACTGAAGACTGGATAAAAAAAAATGTGATATATTTACACAATGTAAAGGACATGACATCATAAAATTTGAAAGCAAATGGAACAAGAAAAAAAAAATCATCCTGAGTGAGGTAACCCAGTCTCAGAAAGACAAACATGGTATGTGCTTACTTATAACTGTATATTATCTGTTAAGAAAATTATAGCCATGTAACAACCTACAGATCCAGAAAAGCTAAGCAGCAAGAAAGCTCTAAGTGGGAACACATGAATCTCCCTGAGAAAGGGGAATAGAATAGATATTGTGAGTGAATTGGCGGCAGGTGGAGATGGGAAGAGGGATGTTCATGCTGAGGTGTACAAAAAAGAAAAGTACAGAGTAAGATGTTTGGAATTGTAGTCATTCAGTGGGTGATGTGGAAACTTAATGGAGTAGAAACTCTCAGAGCTCTATAAAAGTGACCCTATGAGGAGTCTTGGTAATGCCAAATATGGATCCTTAATTGGCCATCTTCTGTAACTCGATACCTTCCAGTGATGGAACTGGGATACCAACTCAACAACAAAACCTTCTACCAACAATCTATCCTGCCTGAAGAATGTGTGCAGGCAATGGAGGGGTAGAATTTGTGAAAGTGGAAAAACAATACCTGTACTAATTGGAGACACACTCAAGAAAAGGAAGCCAATGCCTAACACTTCCTAGATGACAAGAAACCACAGGGTTGATAGAGAAGAGAATTAGAATAGAAAATAATCAATAAAATAATTCTTAAGGATACTCTGCTATATTCATAAAATTCCTGCCTAGCCCAATAATCATGAGAGAGGTTTCTTCTGGCACCTGATGGGAGCAGATGCAGAACATCATAGCCAAACAATACTAGGAGAGAAAGACACAGACACACACACACACACACACACACACAGAGAGAGAGAGAGAGAGGGGGGGGGAAGGGGAGGGAGAGAGAGAAGGAAAAACAGAGAAACAGAGAGAAAGAAAGACAGAGAGGAGAGAGAGAGAGAGAGAGAGAGAGAGAGAGAGAGAGAGAGAGAGAGTAAGTTGGTGATTTCAATCAGGTCCTTTCCTTAGGAGCTTCTTCAAGAACACAAATGAATAGGAAAAGGAAGAATTACAAGAATTATAGGAGCCAGAGCAGTCACAGACACCAGGAGCACATGACCCGCAGAATCAACTAAGCAGGGCTCATAAGGCTCACTGACCCTGAAACAACAAAACTGGAAACTGTGTGAGTCTCAGATAGTTCTTCTGCATACTATTTTATGTTTGTGCAGCTTGGTGTTCTTATAGAATTTGTAAAAGTGGGTATTGAGGTGTATGACTCTTTAGCCTGATCTTGGAACCATTTTCCTCATACTGGCTTCCCTCAAATGAGCCCTGATAATAGAGTTTGTGTATAGTGTTATTTTAACTTGTTCTGTTACGTTTGGTTGCTATCCCTGGAGACTTGCTCTTTTCTGAATGGAAGGTAGGTGAAATGAGTGGATCTGGGTGAGAGAGAAGGGGTTACTGAAAGAAAGAGATGGAAAGAAGGCTAAGGTTGTGATGTATAGAGTGTAAAAATAGATAAAATTGAAAATAAGTATTTGAATTGGATAAGATGAATATTGAAAGTAACTTTAATTTGCAATTCCTTGATGATTAAAGCTGGTTCCAAAAGTCTTCTTTAACCATTTGTGCTTCTTTTTTTTTCTTTTTTTTTTGAGACTTTCTGTTTAGCTTTATAACCCATTTTTAATTGAGATAATTGGTGTTTTTCTTTTCTCTTTCTTCCTCTCTTTCTTTCTTTCTTTTTCCCTTTCTTTCTTTCTTTCTTTCTTTCTTTCTTTCTTTCTTTCTTTCTACATTGTAGATACTGTCTGTTAATTGATAATAGGTAACATTTTTTATTTTATTCTGCTTTTCAATCTTGTTGACTGCTTCTTTGTTGAAATGATGCTACTGTTTTCAGAAGCATTTTAATGTCATATCTTCCCACTTACTAACTGTTGTTCTTTAAATAAATAGAAGAGGAGAGCAATAATGTCAAAAAGAGGGGATAAAGTATTTCCAGTAATGGGAAAAAAGAAAAGTGTGGTAAACAAATGCAGTCAGGCAACACAAATAATGATAATGCTCAGGAGAATGAGGTAGGGCATCCAAAGACAAAGGAGAATGATACTTTGGGGAAAACACTGTTAAAAATGCACAAAATGGACAAAAAAGATAGCTCAGTAGATTTGGTTTATGACTGCAGATATTCATTTGAAACAAAGATCCATGGTAAAAGGAGAAAAATAACTCCTAAAAGAACTTGTTATTTTTCCACCACACCCAAACTGTGCCATAAGCATATCTTCATACTTATATATATATTCATGCATACAGCACACAAAAGTTATAATAATCATAATGCTAATGAACTAAAAATTCTTTTCAGTACAGAGAGATAAGAAAAGAATAAAGCTGGCCCACAATAATTGAAATAAAATATTAGATAGTAACAGGAAGGAACACAATGATGTAATGTCATTTTAATTAAAGTTGCAAAATAAAATAAAGTGCATAAACAATATTAACTTAATAAAAAGGAAGGAAACAGATGTGAATGAGAAAAAAGAGTCTGCCTATGTAGACACATGGCTGGATGTGTTGTCTGACTTCCTAGGCTCAATCACCAGGGCATAGGCAAAATTTGTCTACATTTTCAGTCTTTCTTTATATCATCAGTTGTATGGGTGTCTCTGCAGTATGTCTTTATAATATTTAATCATTTTTTTTTTAGCTAAGTAGCTTGTTCTCTCTTATGATATTATAAAATTTATGGTGTTATGTTTCCTGAGTTCATGTTTGTGTTATGTCTTTAAATTAGATGGTATGGTCTGGGAGTCTGGAAGTAGATGTATACTTTTTTTTTTAATTGACACAGCTGTGGGAATGTCCTCTAATATTTTGTCTTAAACTTGCTAATGTTCCACCCAGGGATTATGTAAGTCCTAGTTCATAGTAATGTATACAAAATTACCATCATATAGAATACTATGTAGTTTAATTCAAATATTTAAATATGAGGTATATTTGATTCAATTAGCATAAAAATAATTATTTAACAGTATTTTATAACAGTTTATGTATGTTCTGTGTACTCACATCTTTATTCATTGTGCACAAGTTGGAAAGTAGTTATTAGTTATTTATTTTTACTTTGTAGTTTTTTATTAAAGTTTTATTGTTTAAAACACTTTTCATTTAAATATATTTTTTATATTCTTCCTATACCTCAATTCCTTTCAGATTCTCTCCCCATACCTACCCACCAAACCTTTAATTCTTTCTTAAAAAGCAAACAAACAAACAAACAAAAAAACAAGTACAACCACCCCAAAACCAAGGAAATAAAATAAAGCAACAATCAAAACAAATAGAACAAAATAAAAACACTAAATTGTAGCCCAAAAAAGGCACACAAACACACATCCTATGAAGTCCGTTTTTGTGTTGGTCAAGTATTGTTGAATAGAAAACAATTATTTGCAAACTATAGAGGATACATGTACTCAGGCATCTCTGTGCATCCGTTTTCTTAGAAGATGTAGTTTAATATAGTTCTTTAAGTGTCTCACTAAATGATCTTGATGCCCTAATGTCAGCTCAATGGACAGCAATTCATTATTAGATCATTAATATCCTTGAACAAGTGTTCAAAGCTACTTTGACAATATTTAGTGATGATCAATGGACTTCATTGAACTCTTGTAATAAGCTGGGCTCTAGGAGAGTGAAGAAGAATAGATCTTGTCACTGTTGGTTACTGTCCAATATTATCAAAGGGGAATTAGGAAAAACTACCTTGGGGATCCATGGTTTTCCTGTGCTTTGTTTTGAAGGTGACAACTACATTTCAGAATGTAGAAAGAAAAATAAACCAAACCAAACCAAACAAACAAACCAACCAACCAACCAACCAAACAAACAAAAACCAAAACCTTCGGGTGATCATGCAATGTTATTAGCACATCTGTTGAAAAATGTATCCCGGGATCCCTCAGAATTTAGAAAATGTGCGGCACAGTGCTGTATGACTGGAGACAATGTATTAATTAACTCCAATAATATAAACACTAATTAAGTGTAATGTTGAACTAACCTGTTCACAGAGCTTTTAACACAATGTCTTCTGGTAGAGCTTGGAAACAGAGGAATTGAATTAGCTTTATTTATAATAAATAATATTGAAACATCTTGGAACCCTGCTCCACCCATTCCATTCCAGTAGGTTTCTTCCTGCATACAACAGGCAGAAGTGAGTTACACAAGGTTCTGGAACACAACTATCCAGCTCTTGACTTGCTATTTGGTTGTGAGAGCCTTGTGAGACCCCAGGAGCATTCTGCTTCTTTGTGGAAGCCTGCAGAAACCCTAAGAACAACAAGCTTGAAACACTGCCCCACCAGTCCCTTGCCAGTAGGGTCTGTCTGACACACAGCTAACAGAATAAGAATAAGGTATCGTGAGGTCCATTGACTGGCCAAAGGTTCCCCACCTCCACCTTCTCTAAAAGTCCTGTTCCCATCAGGATCATCTAACCAAACAATACCACAGAAAACCAGACGGCTAAAGTACAGCCTAAGAACAGAATCAACAAGACCAAGGGAAGTATAACATGCCCAGAGCCCAGCTATCCTGCTATACTAATCCCTGGATATCCTAATAAAAATGAAGTTCAAGAAAATGATCTTAAATGCAAACTTTTAAAGATTTATAGGGCCTTTGAAGAAATATAGGAAAATACAATCAAACAGGTAAAGAATATGAACAACACTGTCCAATACTTGAAAAGAAAAATAGAAGCAAATAAGAGAACACAAACTCATGTAATACTGGAAATAGAAAACTTAGGAAGAGAAGTGAAACTACACATGTCAGCATTACCAATAATACAGGAGATGGAAGAGAGAATTTCAGGCTTAGAAGATATGACAGAAGAAATCAATATATCAGTCAAAGGAAATGCAAACTCTAAAATGTTTATGACATAAAACATCCAGGAAATTTGGGGCACTATAGAAATGACCAAACCTAAGAATAATGGGAATAAAAGATGGAGAAAATCCCCAGCTCAAAGGCTCAGAAAACAACTTCAACAAAATTATAGAAGAATGTGGGGCAGTTGGCAGTGAGAGGCAGTGAGGACAGTAATGGCTATAAATGTTCAAGAAGCTTACACAACACGAAACATATTGGAATAGAAAATTCTTCCACCACACCATAAGAAAAACACTAAATATATCAAATAAACAAACACACAAAATATTAAAAGCTGAAAGGGGAAAAGTCCAAGTAACATAAAACCAGGCCTATCAGAATTATACCTGATTTCTCCACTGAAACTTTAAAAGTATGGAAAGTCTCAGCAGATTTTTTGCAGACCCTAAGAAACCAGAGAAGTCAGCACAGACTACTACATCCAGAAAAACTTCCAATCACTATACATGGAGAAACCAAAATATTTCATGACAAAACCAAATTTAAAGAATGCCTTTACATTTGCTATACATTATTTGTCTTCTGGGGATGTAAAAACTATGAACCAATTATATTCACAAATCATTCATTGAGCTGTTCCTATCAGCAGACTGTTTAAACTGTTCCATGTCATTTTCTTTTCTAATTTAAGAATATGAGCAAAATGAAGATGATAGCTTGATCTGGAAATCTACAGAACAAGCCAAAAAGCAGTATTGTTCCATGTTTCCTGTCTGGCTTCTTTCAAAAATTGGATTGTGGCCTGGAAGTGTAGAATGAAATAAAACATTTTCTTGCTCATATGACAGAAGGCAATAAAGAATAAGAAAATTCATAAATAAGTATGTCAACTTGAAATAATAATAATAATAATAAATGACATGTTAATATGTTTTCCTATTTGTTTATCTGATATGTTAGTTTATTTAATGTTAATTATGTTAACATAATTTTGGTTAACTATCATATATTTCTAGCTACCATGTTCTTGAGTTTTGACCTGAAAATAATACTGCAATGTATTTTGTTTACACAAAATTTACCCTAATTCTCTGAATATCTCAATTATTATGATCAAAAATATAATCTCTAAAACTCATGTTGGCATGCTGATGAATTTGGGCTCCACCCTTCCCATAGTTAAAGCTTATGGGGAAAGGGATGTCATTCACTGGTGGTGTGGTCACTGTTATAATGCCCCACATAAACAAATAACTGCAACCCAATCATGCTGGCAACCCTAAATAATATTATGGGTAACAAAATAAACAAAGACATGAAAGTAAAAGGGAGATTTGTAAAGAAGGGATTTGGTAGAGGAGGAAGCAGGGAAACAAGAGAGAAGAGTGAGAAGGATTCTGATCAAAGAACTCTATGTGTATGTACGTATATGTGCGTGTGTTGTGTGTGTGTGTGTGTGTGTGTGAATATGTGTATGCCTGAATGTATGCATAAGTTTGTGCATGTGTCTGCATATGTTTGCATGTGAATGTGCACCTGTGTGTGTACATACATGTATGTGCATGTGTTGAACTTTTAATAATGTGATTAAATCTAGTTTTTTAAACCTATGCCTTAACTCTCATTAAGTTTATATTAAATATTAAAAAATTCTAAAAGAAAACATTTCAAATACTGTATATTTCAAGAAACTGCATCCATGTCAGCTAATCATACATAATAGCATTATTTAGTCACTATTTACACAAAGAAATAAACATAGCTCAATGTGAAAAATTATATCTCAGCTTAAACTTTTTAAGTAAAATTAAACTTCTCAGAATTTGAAAATAATATTTCCTTGTCCAAGTTAATTGGATAATTAATTTGTTATAGCAAAAGTAAACAAACTAGAATACACACACACATACACACACAACCACACACAACCACACATAAGTGGGGGAAGCAAAAGAAAGAGGGAGACAGAGAGTCAGGAACAGAAATATTTTTTCTAGTATAATTCAGAGGATATTACCAATTTCATGATCAGGGAGTGCATGAAAAAGAATAGAGATTCCACAATTGAATCACATCGGTGACACTTGAAAGTTAAAGGAAAGCCACTCAGTTCCCATAAACTTGAATAATTACAGTAATATGGGCTGTACATAGTAACCTGTCTCAAGTACAAGGTATCAAAAATAATAAATGCCAATTTCCCTAGTGGATTATGAGTAAAATGACTTTATTCTTAACATAATGTTATCCCTAAACACTGTTTGCTCTTTCCCTGGAAGTTTGGGACTTTATGTTGTAAGGGTAAAAAAAAGCTGGTTTCCAAACAAAAAGCAGTGTGGACTAGACCTGTCAGTCAAAGAGCTTACAAGGACATAGATTCTTCCATGTCCCCATAGGTAAGATTGAACTACAACCTCCTTGTTACTCTGAGGTTGGAGTATGTGGCCATCACAGCTACCTGTCAGGGACAACAGAATGAGCGTTCCCCTGAATCAGTTTTCCTGAGCCACAGTACTGGTGTGGAAATGAATAGTGTTGTTTCAAGCCATTGAGTTTTGAAATTTTTAGTTACTGGCAGTAAAAGGTCAGCTCAGCAGGTCCAGCCTTCTCAAATCTGGCAGATTCCCAAGACAGGCTTGTTTTCAGAACTGGTCTTTGGAGAGTCTGGTTTAGGAAACTGTTTCTGCATGACTGAGATACTGAACTGGACCAGTGTGAGTCTGATCATAATAGGTCAAGTTTACAATGTGGTTGATTTTGAACATGAACTCTATATTGTTCTCGGTGGCTCAATGTAACTGCTTCAATAATGTTTTATTTGTATATCCTGCTCTGACTTAAGTAGAAACTTAAAACATAGAAAACATCACTATATTTTCACTGTGTGTGTGTGTCTGTGTGTGTGTTCATATGTGTGTGTGTGTGTCCGTGTGTATCTGTGTGTGTATAGTTAGTTGCCAGGGAATAAAACATGTCCACTTGATGATGATACTGAAAAGTATGTGCCTGCTTTTTCCAGAATATTTTTGGTATTAATTTGATTATTTCACTGCAACTGTGAGTAAAGCAGCGGCCCTCAATTTTTGAAATAAACACACATACACATGCGTGTGCACGCACGTGCGCGCGCGCACACACACACACACACACACACACATGTAAAATTTTATTTTTGTTGCAACAATACACTTGATTATGCCTCTTTAAGAGAGGTTTATTGATCATCACCCTTTGAGAAAATATTTCACCATGGGAAGAAAGAAAAGACAACCAAGATCATCTAGAGATGGCAGCAGAAGTGTGTCGTGTGTATCCATCCATGGACTGGGGAAAATTAGTGCTTCTATTGACTTGTCATTTTCATTTAGATTAGAACCTTAAATACTAAGAATGGCGCTGACCAAACTTAGTGTTGCATATCTGTCCTCAGTTAAACCTCTCAGATATATCCAGACGTGTAATTCTCTGATGGTTTTAAATCTCTTCAGGTCTATCATGAAGACTTGTAATGAAACATATAATTAGGCTGAGATATAGCCTTAAGGGGACAAAAATGTTGCATAGCAAAGGAAGGTTTTCCATGGT
The DNA here is from genome assembly GCA_030674055.1 of Rhabdomys pumilio. NCBI lineage: Eukaryota > Metazoa > Chordata > Mammalia > Rodentia > Muridae > Rhabdomys > Rhabdomys pumilio. Next base: position 99,654,274 of record JANHMN010000001.1, read on the forward strand.
CAGTGTCTTTGACTGTTAAAAAAGTGATTTTCTAGAGAATATGATATGCACATACTAAAAACTAGTGAGTACTGCAATTCCCACAGGAGCACTTAAGTGACAGCTTCTCCATCTTGAAGATTTGGAAGATTCCAGAAGTAAATATGTCAAGGCTCACACTGGATTAATTGCTTTCATTTTTAGTTAGTTGGTTGGTTATTTGACTAGCTATTTGTGTGTGTGTGTGTGTGTGTGTGTGTGTGTGTGTGTGTGTGTGTGTG
>JANHMN010000001.1:99661490-99708247 GCA_030674055.1 Rhabdomys pumilio
TTTATTTATTTATTTATTTATTTATTTATTTATTTATTTATTTATTTATTTGAGACAGGGTTTCTCTGTGTAGCCCTGGCTGTCCTGGAACTCACTTGGTAGACCAGGCTGTCCTAGAACTCAGAAATCTGCCTGCCTCTGCCTCCCAAGCGCTGGGATTAAAGGCGTGCACCACCACCACCGGGCGATTTTTCTTATTAATATAATGCACAGGAAGATACTGTATACTGATTGATATTTTAGACCTAAGAATTAGCATGTCCTCTTTTGGAGGATATTGAATTAATTTTTTTTTAAAGACGAGTTTCTAGTAAAAAAAAATATATACAATTAAGAGTTGTATTTAAACATCTTTACAATTGACAAATATAGAATATTTTCCTTTTAATCAAAACAATTCATTCATATATATATATATATATATATATATATATATAATTTATTATTATATATATATAATAAATGCCAGAGGAAAATGTTGGCTTGTCCTTTTCTAGTTTTTATTGCTTCATGTTCCTGTAACAATTGTTATATAACTGCTTTCTGCAACTATCAGATTATTTTATAAAGACAATCTCTGGTTAATTGACTAAACTTTATGTGTATAATATTCCACCATATTTTTTATTAAAGTTATACTAGAATGTAGTTGTCACAAAGGTAAATATCTTCTGTTTCCTAATGTGTTTTCATCGCCCAGAATTTTGCTAGGCAAGTAACAGCCATGCACTGTGTTTATTTGGAATGTATCAAGATACTCCATAGACTAGTAAGTATTGATTGTTTATATTATTCTACTGATGACAAAATCTTAAACAGTGTAGGTGTACCAAGATTTATTTTACAGATTCTCAAAAAGAATTTTTTTTGATTTGTTTTTTCTCTATCATCCTAAGAAATCTGCATTGTTATATAACATTACGTGCAGGTACATTTCACTAGATTATAATACATCACCAGAATTAAGTTACTTACCAATTATTTTATTTCATAACACCTGCAAAAATACCTTAACCAAGAGTAAAAAATAGGAAATTCTTCCAATGATATATGTAATTTCCTTACATCCACTCAACTATAGAATTTTTTTTTGTTTATTTTCAAGTGTATCAAGTAATTTCAATAATCATGGAACAATTTTTATATTTGCTTAAATAGGCATTGCCTAAGTTTCTTTCATCATTTACCCAAATTTTTGACACATTTTTGTGAACTTCCCTAAAATTTGTATTTTTTCATTCTCATTTCTTACTATTGCCATATAAATTTCTGTCTAGTTTATTCTGTTAGAATTCTATACTCTTCTAACAATTGTCACATAGTGTTTAAAAATAATTTAGAGCTTCATAGTATGCACATTATTTAGCAGTTATTTATTTGTAAAGTGTATTTTGAAATATTATCACTGGGTAGTGGTTGTCTAATTCAAATGACAGTCAAGCGTGATGGTACTAGCTCGTGAAGACTGAACTACCTTACACTTATAAACATCCTATTGGGACTGGGAAGTCAGTTGTGATAGTAGCAGGTCATTAAAGATTGCAACCAGCTTACTCTTAGGAACACTATTAGGGGCTGGGGAGATGAGACAGTTTTCATGAAGATACAGAGCTTGCTACATGAGAGTGAAGGTTTGAACACAGATATTTAGACCCTTGAGAAAACCAGATGTGTCAGTTTGTGCTTGTAAGGCCTAAGTTCTGGGGAGAAAGACACGAAGATCCCTGGGGTGGGGGCCAGGGCTCACAAGCCAACCAGTCTATCAGAAATAGTGAACTTGTGGCTCTGTAGGATAACTTGTTCCAAACATAAGTTGAAGAAATTCTAAACGTAATAATTTCAACCTCTATTCTGTAGAGATGTACATATATGTTAGTGTACCTACACCCATGTGTGCACAAATGTACAAATTATTTAAAGTCTTTATTTTGTTGTGTAGGTCTTAGGTATTGATAACTGAAGCTTAATTTCAACATCTATGTAATAATATATCAATTATATTCACATAGTTTGATGATCATATCAATGGTGATTTTTATCTGTCATATATCACAAAAAACATTTGTATTTTATTTTAATCCAAACATTTTAAACCTATGGACATACTGAAATAACTCATAACATCATAAAACTTATCCAACATTGTGTAGTTAATGTCTAGTTGGTTTTAAAATTTGATTTGGTGAAGTTCTAAAATAATAGAACAAAAGAGAGATCACAAAATATTTTAAGTCATTATTGCATATTTATTCTAGTATTTGCTCTAGAAATCATTGCTCCTTTTGAATATTACCAATATAATTTTCAAACAAATTCTTTTTTTAATTAATTTTAATTAATTAAAATTAGCAAGGTATTGAGTATAATACCTTGTTAATGACTCGGTCTGAATTAGTTAAAACTGTTTGTATTCCAAGAAAAAGTTCTTTAATAATAAGAAATGCTAATAAAGTTATCTATAGTCTCATAGTTCAAGGAGTTTTTTTGTTTGTTTTTTTAAGTTTCTCTGTGAATAGCCAAGCGTATTATTGAGATAACTTTTATATGCCTTTGTATTCATCATAATTTTGATGACTTTTCTAGATATTTATCCAAAACAAATGTAAAATACTAATAACAATAGTGACAGGAACCTTGAATTGATATGTTTCTACACCTTACCTGTTAATCACATGTCTGTTTTGATGGAGGAGAAATAGATAAACTTTGGGTTCTATGTCTACAGTCTTACACCTATTGGAGTGTAAGTTGTAAAATTAGAATTTTACTGAAATTTGGACGATTATTTGCAGTAGAATTACAGTTATGGTTTCTTTTTTATTGCCCCCTCCAGTTACTATGAAGGCACGAGCATTATCTTCCCAATTAGAGACTATCCGAAGTGCAGGGAGTAGTCCCCAGGGCTGTGTTGGTGTACAGCCTGAGGCAAATATGAGTTGCCTGGGCTTTTCCTGTCAATGTTGGTTAGCAGCTAGGTACTTTAAATTAATCCCCAGCCAAAAGACAATGAAAAATTATAGAAGCATCTCACTAAGTATAAGACAAGGATGTGGTCAAAGCTTTTTTAAAACATGTCTCACTGGAGTCTTCTCTTGGAAACCAGAAAAGAGAAGTGGTCTAGTAGCCTCTACAGTCAGGTGTTCAAAATGAAAGCATCAACTATTTAAATGAACTACTGTATTTCTGATACATGAAAAACTCCCATTTACATTCCTATACTTTGATTTAAAAATATTAATGAGACTAGCATTTCAAATATTATGTATCCCTGGGTAATTCAACTTTGGGTCTAAATGGGTCTCTGGTACATTGCTTTGAAGGGTAAAAAGAAGCCATGCTGGCATAAGAAACCTGTTTGTCTTACCAAGAGGAAATGAATGTGTTTCTTGTTAGGTGTTTTCTTCCTGAAGTTGATATTAATATTTTACATCATTTGTGAGTTTAATTACTTTTTCCACGACATTGTGTTGAAAAATATTTTGAATAAAAAATCACAATACCATTTTATTTTCAGTGTAGTTTAATAAAATTATTTTTTTAATTTTTGAAATGTTGATTGAACTCAAAGGATTGACCATCATAGCAAATAGTCATACACTGAGCTTAATCTCCAAGTCATTTAAAAAAATGTTTACTTTTCAAATATTATTAAATGAGAATTCTGTAACACCACTGGCTAAACCCTGTAGCAAATATAAGTTTACATAGAACACTGTATCAATTCTGAAATAAAAGAGAGATAAAAACCTTGAAATTAAATTTACACAGTTATGGATAATATATAATGTTTGAAATGAAGAATCATTCAAAATATATATATGAAAATATATCAATATAGAATGTTACAATTACATTGTTGAAATTACTAAATATAACTGTTAGATTATATTAATACATTAAATTATTTGACCTAACAAATAATTTATTAAAGGAAATTCTCACACACCATATTGTATGCTTGTTATCATGAATATTTAAATATTTGTATTATATATATATTTGTATTAATATATATATATATATATATATATATATATATATATATATATGTTTTTTTCGAGACAGGGTTTCTCTGTATAGCCCTGGCTGTCCTGGAACTCACTTGGTAGACCAGGCTGGCCTCGAACTCAGAAATCCGCCTGCCTCTGCCTCCCAAGTGCTGGGATTAAAAGCGTGCACCACCACCGCCCACCTAAAACATATTTTTAAATATTTCTTGGATATCTGTTTTAGATGCTTTTAAAACAAAATATGCCCTTATCAATAGATATGCAAATGACACATTTTGACCTCATTCTCACATCTGGAGAGAATGAGTTTCTTAGAAATCATCTAGAATGAAATGTGCTTCTTATAATCAGTGAAAGTAAAGGTCAGTAAACATTATTAAAGAGTACTTACATAGTTTTTGTGAGACATATGGAGGTATAAATAGAGAGGGCTTGGGAGTTGACCATTTAAACTTTCAGAACTGATTTCTGCCTGTCAGTTTTCTGAATCTCATGTGAAAAGCTGTGAATACCTGAACGAGACTGTTCCTCTCTCCGCATATCTTCTGGAATAAGTGAAGATCCATAAGGCCTCACACTCCCTTAGAGACTATTGGTACATAAGGATTGTTGTTGGAGGGGTGTCCTGTTCTCCAATGATGCAAGCAGAGATAAATTGTCCTTGTTCCAATAAACAACCTTCTATATGTTCATCTATGCCGGGAAGTGTATGTCATTGCTAGCTCTCACTATATAAGGGCTGATATTAATTAGAGATCAGTATCATTTCAACTAAAATTATTTGAAGTTCCCATCGGGCTAGAAATAATTAATTATAATGGTTTCCTCAGTAAAGATGTTTGAATTGGATTGTTTAATGACTTATTTCTTCAAATACGTTAGAATAATAAGGGTATGTTTATCATATTTATTAGTACTGTACTGAAATTCATGGTTGTCTAACTTTCAATATCTGTAACCTGAAGAAGGACATAAGTACCAAGGTACTGAAGCCCTGATGCTTTACGATTGGCTACTCTACACTGGGTTAAATTTCTCTAAAATGTATGTTTCCTTGAGCATTCAAATCACACTGTTTTTTAATACTCCAGTCATTTTTTCGATCCAAAGGAATGTCATAAACATAGACTTAGCATGTTTTCAGGTAACTTTTATTTCATATAGAGAATGGTTTTGTATATTTTGTTATAATATGTACCACTGTCAACCAGTTTCGAAATTTCATGCATGAGAGTACATGCATGATCCACTTTCAATTTTTACTTCTCATTTCAGTCATTCCTAGCTCCCTCCAATTACTGAACTATAGAGATATAGGAGAAAAGGTAAATAAGCAATTAATATCTTGAAATGTTTGAGAAAGTGTTTGCAGAGAAGCATTCCAGACTCCTGTGATCTTAAAAATAAATACCATGAAGATAAATTCTAGAAGAGATAAAGTTGGGAGAGGCCGTGACTTGGGGTCTAGAGGATTTTTAGTGTAATAGAGAAGGTATAGAGAGGGCAAATACGATCTAAATGCACTGTATACATGTAATAAATTACCAAAACATATTTAACAGGCAAAAAATACAGTCATCTGAAAATCCTTGGTTGAGTGAGCATAAGCATCTCTACACAAGTGAAAACTGATTATTTATATAACTCAATTATAGCTGTGATTTTTATCAAGTATGGCAAATGAAATCTGTAAAAGTCTCCTAATTAATTTTTGTGGAAAACTTTCCTTAGAATCTAAGTTCTAGCAAGAAATCTGATGTCTGTTTATGAAGGTTGCTATTTCCAGTTAGTTTAAGTGACTCTGAGATCAAATGTAAAATCTAATTTTTCAATAACATGGCCTTAGATGATATTGCATTGGCCTTTAGCAGTAAGATATCAGTATAATGAGGCAGCAGGAAATGCTGGGCATGTGTGGAGCAATCTGTTTCTCAAACACTGTTAGCTATGTCTGTTTCACTAAATGGTCTTGTGTGAAGTCAAATATTTTACATTCAAGTTGTGTTCCAGATAGTTGGAGGATGCAGTCTCCACAGTAATCTCACATTGTGTAAAGGGAAGTCATCAGTGTCCCACATGACAGTATCAAGTGATAGTTATTGACGGCTGAGTAAAGAGCCTGATAACATAAAACCTTTACCTTCATGCCCTCTGGACACTGTTCTCTTCTTGTCTTCCAGTGGATTGACTCAGATTTCCACAGTTCAGTCACCTGCTGTAAATGGAAGCTGACTCTATGCTGACACATGCTATACATCTCATCTATTTGTTATATATATATATATGTATATATATATATATATATGCATACATATACACATATATATGTATATATATGCATACATATACATATGTATATGTATATATATGCATACATATACATACATACACATGCATACACATATAGTTAATTAATGAAATTCATTAGGGTCACTTGTTCATTTTCTTCATATAGAAAACCTAAAATTATAGTAAACACTTAATTGCCAAATCTCTAATAAAATATATGTTAGTAGTAGTAGTAGTAGTAATATGGTGAATTTTATGCTTCTATTATAGGTAAAAATAATTAGAATTATAATTTTTAAATGTTTATTTTCCATTGGTTTGTGTGGCCAGTTTTGCAAATTATATTCCTAATATTGATTTCTTCATTTGTTTTTAATGTATAAATGAAACTGTGAACTGACTCTGCAGCTGAAAAATAGACATTTTGATTGTCACTAGAGTATGCTTTTGGCATGTGTTAAATTTATTATAAAGTTTTCAAATGATTTCCCTCTGCATATAATAAATTTTAAAAGGCAATTTAGAAATTACTCATGGAAAAGTGAATTGAATAGCAATCCCGCAAGCTAAAATTATGTCCTTGAGAAATCACTTAAAATAAAGAAGAATTTATTAAGTGAACAAAATAAATCCCTCTATTTAAGAAACACAGAGATTCTAACAATACAAATAACAAATTGCTAGTGGCCTCACATGATAGGTTTATAGTTGAGGCTAATTTCTTTAATATTTGACTACTAAAAATGGTAGTCTAGAGAAAATAATATATTAAGTCAGTAAGTTATCAAATTGTCGTGGGGAAATAACGTGCATGATATTTCTAATAAAACACTTGAGTTAAAAGTGATGGGGTTGAAAGACACATCTTGGACCCTTACATGTCATTTGTAGTATACAGTTACATTTCACCTCTCCCTTTCTCTTGAATTTTTAGACTAGAAGTTATTCAAAACCATAATACTCAGAGATTAAGTAGGGAGAGGGAGGAGACAGTATGTTGCTCTCCAAAATGTGAAAGCAAGACCCCAAGCATGAAGACAACACCTACATAACTCATTCAAAATGACAGTGTCAAGCTGGTGGTTAAGTGGAACTTTTACCACTACCTTTCAGTTTCATTGGAACTGGAAGCTACTTTCCTCACAAAAGAGAAACATAAACAACAGAACAACTACAGACCCTTTGATCTAGAATAAAGTACTGTCTGAAAATGATAGGGCAGTGGTGAGACAAAACTTTTGTGAATAACCAACCAATAACTAATTTGATCTGAAGCCCACTCCATGAGGTAAAACATATACCTGACACTGCTTGAGTGTCCAAGAACCAAGACAGGATAAACCAAGGACCTAGGATTAAAACCACATACTGCTAGTCTTAAAAAACAAAGAAACAAACCAAGAGTGATAAAATGACTCCTGATGACAATCTTTAATTTTTATTTGTTATTTTATTTATTTGCATTTCAAATGTTATCCCCAATTCCAGTTAAATCCCCTATCCTCACCACCATAACTCCTGCTTCTATGAGGGTGCCCCCCACCACCGCTCCTACCTCAGCACCCTAGCATTTCATTACACTGGAGCATTGAACCACCACAAAACCAAGGGGCTCCTCTCCCATTGATGCCAGATAAAATAATCCTCTTCTACATATGCAGCTGGAGTCATGAGTCCTTCCATGTGTACTCTTTGGTTAGTGGTTTAGTCCATGAGAACTGTGGAATCAGATAGGTTGACATTGTTGTTCATTCTGTAGGGTTGTAAACCCTTTCAGCTCCTTCAGTTCTTCCCCTAAATACTCCATTGGAGTCCCAGTGATCAATCTGATATTTGGCAGCATCTGTATTGGTCAGGCTCTAGCACAGCCTCTCAGGGGACAGCTATCCCAGGTTCCTATCAGCAAGTTCTTCTTGGCATGAGCAGTAGCATCTGGGTTTGGAGTCTATAGATGGGAAGAATCCCTAGCTGGGGCAGTCTCTGGATGGCCTTTCCTTAAGTTTCTGCTCCACTCTTTATCCCTACATTTCCTTTTGACATGAGCATTTCTGGATTAATATTTTTGAGGTGGATGGGTGGTTTCATCTTTCAACCAGGGGTCGTGCCTACCTGTTGAGTTAGATATTTAAAATCGTCGGCATTCAATTTGGCTTTTCTTAAACAGCCGCCATGTTCCTGACTAGCCTAGGCCTGCAGTCAGTAGTGGAGGTGGTGTACTGCTGCTGCTCAGCTCAGGCCTTCTGCTAAGGTGGTCAGAAACACCCCGGCCCTGGCACCCATGAGATGGCAGCTTGGGAAGTGGCTCTGCCAGTCTTCCACGCTGTCTCCACAAGGCTGGGCTTAGCCTAGACCATCCTGCCATTCACATGGGCTTGGTAAGAATGAGACTCTAATGCTTATATTATCCAAAGACTTTATATATTTGGTAATGCTCAATAACAAGATTCCCATACAATCAGAGGTGTAACCTAATACCCAACCTAGATATATCAACTACCTTTGACTGCTAGAGACAGATGTACAACCACTTCCCTTCTCTCTCATCATCTCTCCCCTAGCTCCTCCTCTTCCTTCTCCTCTTCCTCACCTTACTCCTCCCACCTTATCTCCTCCCAACAAGTGAAAAAATTTCCCACTACACTTATCCACAGGATATGGTCTCTACAGGTTCTCTCTTTGCTGGGCATTTCAACTAATCTCTTCTCTGTTGGGTCCAGGTAAACTCTTAGGTCTCTGGCATCTGGGATTCTCTAATGGCTACACCCAGTTCCCAATACCCCACTTCTACACAACTCCATTCAACTTCCTGACCCTCTGTATTTCTCTCCCATCTCCTCCCACACCTGGTCCTGCCCTCCTTTATTTCGTACCTCTCCTCTTTCCTTCCAAGTTCCCTCTCACCCTCTGTCTCCCTTGATTATTCTCTTTCCCCTTCTGAGTAGGCCTGAAGCATTCACACTTTGGTCTTTCTTCTTGTGTTTCATATGGTCTGTGAGTTGTATCGTGTATATTCTAAGCTTTTTATTTATTTATTTATTTATTTTGATCAGTGCCATGCTCAGTAATCATCAGAGGATTCATCTTGAAGTAGATGCCACAAACAGATTCACAGACAGACATTATGTAGACACTAACCTCCAAATGGGATGTCTCTACCAAATCCCCCTTCCCTGAGCTCAGGGAACCTGCAACAGTATGCAGAAAGAGTGTAAGACCTTGAGGGGATCAATGACACCAACATTTTCTAAAGTAATATGATTAAAGTATAAACTCATAAAGTCTGATGAGTCAAACAAAGGATTGGAATGGCTTCCAGTTTAGTGTGTTTATGGAATTCCTTAGTTTGCAAACTGGATTTCTGACTCTGTTTCTTGTGCTTTCTCCTTATATTCTTTTGTTGGGGGGATAGATGTGGTACAACTGCCATGTAATAATTTTTATTTTATCTATTATATCTATTATTATCTTTTAGAAGTCTGGTATTTTTTAATTGACACATAAAGGAATAAATCCAGGTGGAAGGAAGATAGGGAGAAATTATGTAGATTATGGGTTGGGGAAACCATAATCAAAATTTGTTGTGAAAAAATCTATTTTCAGTAAAAAGAAAAAAGTAAATTACAAATTAATATATAATAAATTAATATTCTACTTTTGCCTTATGTAGAAATGCTCAATTAAATGAAACAAAAATAAGGTATTGAAATATGAAATAATATGTATTTTTAAGATTTATTTTTGTTTCATGTGTGTGTTTTGCCTAAATGTATGAATATGATTACACCTATGCAGAACCTGCAAAGTTTAGACAATATAGTTTCATCCCTGGAAACTGGACTTACAAATATTTATGAGCCATCATGTGTAAGCTCTGCACTGTACCCAGTCCTCTGGGTAAGATAAAATCTAAAACATAATTTAGAAATTATTTAGATAAAATATAAAACATAATCTGGAAAGAGCAGATACTGAGTCTTCTTACCATTGTCCCCAAAGTTTCTTTTATAAATGCTAATAATTTGATACAGCAATTTCACTCAAGGATGAATTATATATAATTTTAGATAATTGTAAAATCATGATTTCTTTATTGGTGATCAAAAAACTTTTTTGTCTTTCATTTTCTTTTTATATTGGCCTCCCTCCCCTCTAGTAAGAGGCCCAACCCTTTATTTGCAGTCTTAAATCATAATACATGTATTGCGTTAAGGTCCCATAAATTCCACCATCCTTAGTCTCTTTATACATCACTGGGTTCTGTGATCATTCCATGTTGTATAGTATACATGAAGATTTGGATTTAGAAGACACAGGAGAGAGAGGATGAACAGAACTATTCTTTCTAGTTCTAGGTTACCTCACTCAATATAATCTCTTTTTCTAACTCCACTCATTTACATGTAAATTTTATTATTTCACATTTATTTATACCTGAATAATATTCAGCTGTGCATATGAACTTCATTTTATATACCCACTGATATCTTGTAGAACCTTCAGGTTATTTTCATTTCCTGGCTCCTGTGAATAGGGTGGATAGGGAACATTACCGAGCAAGCACATTTGCAGTAGCCTGTCAAGTCCTTTGTGAAGAGTATAGTTGAATCATATGATGAATTAAGTTTTAGATTTTATTTGAGAATTCTTCATATTTGTAGGTAGTTGTGGCTGGAGAAGCAGGGTTTCTCATGCCAGGCTGTGGGTAGTTGACTGGGTTCCTCCAGGCGGGAAGTTAGGCACAGCTGCTAGGGCTCCACAGTTCCTCACAACCAGACACTAGAATGACACTAGAAAGTCCATGGGTTTTTACAGGCTTTAATGTCATGGCGGATGTTGGATGGATCTGGATGCACCCCCCAAAACTCAGGGCAAACCTGAGTTAAATAGGGAGGGAGGTAGGGGAGAGGGGCTGGGGAAGAACATTTAATTGGCTCCACTCTCTGGCCTTCAGGTACCTCATTAGTACATAAATCTCTCTAGGGCCTGAGGCCTGTTCCTCATGACTGTTGGCCATAGACCTCTCTGTGGGAGTGATTGTTGGAGGACTGAAGCTAAATGAAAGGAACCAGGGCCTGGTAGCAGAGCTGAACTCCTGCTATCCAATAAGGTTCCGGGGTTCCAAGCTCATGCTCGACCAAGCACCCAGCTGCTTCTCACAGTCCACCGCTCCACACATATTGATTTTCAAATTGACTACACAGTTTCCATTCTGACTAATAGGGAATGAAGTTTCCTCTTACTCTATAACCTTGGCATCATGTGTTAACAACTGATTTACTGATTGTGTCCTCCAGGACTCAAGTGAGATAAAATCTCACAGGTTTAATTTGTAGTTCTCTCTTTTCTAAGGATGATGGATATTTTTTAAGCCTTCCTTAGTCATTTTTTTATCATTTTAGTGAGAACTCTCTGTTCCTTCCCATTTTTATAATTATGCTATTTGTATTTGATTCTAGTTTTAGTCATTTTTATGTTCTAGATATTAACCGACTCTAAAACATAGCTGTTTCTGCTATTCTGTGGCTGTCTTCTTCACTTGTTTGTTTCTTATTTATTATTTATTTATTTATTTCCACTCCAGATTTTAGTCCCCGCCCCCGTCCATCCTCCAACTGTTCCACATACCATACCTCCTACCCACCCCTTGTGTCCACAAGGATGCCCCAACCCCCACTTCACCAGACCTCTAAACTCCCTGGGGCCTCCAGTCTCTTGAGGGTTAGGTACATCTTCTCTGACTGAACCCATACCCAGAAGTCCTCTGCTGTATATGTGTTGTGGGCCTCATATTAGGCAGGTATATGCTGCCTGGTTGGTTGTCCAGTGTTTGTGAGATCTCAGGATCAAGGTTAATTGATACTGCTGGTCTTCCCACAGGATTGCCTGCATTCTCAGCTTCTTCTAGCCTTTCCTCAATTCAACTGCAGCTTCTATTCAATGGTTGGGTGTAAATATCTGCATGACTTTTTCAGCTGCTTCTTAGGTCTTTAGAGGTATGATCATGATAGGTCCCTTTTTTGCGAGTGTTCCATAGCCTCAGTAATAGTGTCAGGCCTTGGGACCTCCCCTTGAACTGGATCCCACTGACACAAATGGAGGGATCTTAGATGAAATGCTGGACAGTAGAGAGAGAGAACTTATAGAGTCCACCTACAGCAGGAAGACAGGGCATCAAGTGAGGGACAGATTGCCATCCCACAATCAAAACGCTGACCCATAATTATGCCTGTCTGAAAGACCTACAGGAATGGAAATGGAGAGGAGCCTGAGGAAAAGAAGGTCCAGTGACTTGTTTGTATTTTATCTGTACAGAAGGTTCTTGGTTTCATGATGCCTTGGTTGTCAATTGTTGCTCTTAATTCATTGACATAATTCTTACAACTATATCTTACAGAGTATTCTCTCTTTATTTCTTGCAGTGTTAATATTTCAGTTTTAAACTGATATATAGGTTATACTTTGATCCATTTTCTGAACAAGATAATAAATGCAGATCTACTTTTCTTTTTCTGCCTGTGGATATCTAGTTTACACGGCACTGGTTTTTGAACATTGTTCCTTATTTCTTTTTTCAGTGTATAACTTTTGCAATTAAAAGCAAATTGAGAAAATAAAATCATACACCATTATACAAAGCATCAAAGTCAATAAAGTATCTAGGAATAAAGTAAAGAAATTCTACAACGAAAACATCAAGTCTCTGAAGGAAGATTGAAAAGGGCACTAGAAAATTGTAACACACACTGTGTACACTGATTGGGAGCACAGTGTTTTGGAAACAGATGTCCTCCCAAAGGCAATTTGCAGATTTAATGCAATCCCAGTCATAATACTCTCACCATTTTTCACAGACAGAGAAAATAGTACATCCTAAAATTTCTAGAGAACCAGAGGAGAGGCCTGATAGTCAACACAATTTTAAGCAAAAAGCCGATGGACAAATTGCTATTCAAGATGCAATATAGAACTAAAGTAACAAAAAAGGTTTTGGCACAATAACACGTATGTAGAACAATGGGATTAACCAAGTCTCAAACATGAGTATTCTAACTGCAGCCGCTGGAGGTTTAGGAAGTATATGTGTTCTTCTTCACTTCATTTAATAGAAATATTTTCACAGAAATTAAATACCAAACTTCTGAATTGGCATAATTACAGCATATTTTAATGACTAAGTTGTAAGATATATGAATTGCCTCGTTTTTCCATCTTGTTCATTTGATTCTTTTTAACAACTGCTACAAAGCCTCCTCTCTATTATTGATACATGCTGTATGAGTGAGGGAATTTCAACATGGATATTTACTTATTTTGTAAATAAATTAAGTATCACATAAAATCTTATTCAGAATTTTTAAGAAAATCAAGTTTTTAGGAACTACTGGCAAATTGTAGCTACCCAAAGACAGAAAGTCACTTTCCTTTGGGGATAATGATTCTGTGAGATGACCAATGCCTTCTATTTTGGTAAATAAATCAAGTATCACATAAAATCTCATTCCTTGATTTTAAGAAACCTGTTTTCTAGCTTTAAGTTATCTTGGATCACAACTTCACATAAAAACTTTACAAACAGGCCAGTTCAGATTATTATCAGTAAAACACAAATCCTTCAAACCCAAATTCTAGATATAGGTCTGTTAGAGTAACATTTGTCCTGCCAATATTCTTAAAGAAATAATGATTATCTAAAAATACTGTAGTTATTTCAAACATAAAAGATGCTATATCTTGAAATTGACAATAATTTTCAATATTTTATTTAAAATTAACTTTACAATGAAAACAATGCTTATTGTACAACTTAATTTTAAGATTTTTTTTTAAATTTTGGTTTTTATTTCTGCTTTTGCATGTGAAATTTTCATTTGTGCAGACAATGTAGCTTGACCATATTTACACCTGCTTTGTCCCTCTGACCCATCCACAAAACTGTCACCAAAATGTGTCTAACTCCCAATCTGTTGTTCTTCATTCTGCCTTATTATAGAGACTTAAATTTGAAATAACCACATGATCATAGTCTTGAGGTTATTCAATTTTACAATAGTAATCTAACAGTGGCCATTCCCCCAAAGAAAAATGACTCTACCCGCCTGAGGCAGCTATCAACTGTCAACATTTTCTCAGCTATTAGGGTCTCTTCCTATATCTATACTAAAAGCTTTAACTGCCTTGACTGTGTAAAGATCTTCTGAAGGTAACATCATCTTCTCTTATTCTTATATATTAACCAGATCCAAAGAGATCTCCAGTTCACCAAAAGTCAGTAAGAACCACAAGATGATAGTCTATGCTCAGTATAGCTCTGTCAAAGCTTCAGCATTCCTCAGGTCCCTGTGAGAATGAGTTTTGCCTGCCAGAAAAGGTCACTTCCCTTGGCATAAACCTATGATTACATGTCAAAGTCCATAGCTAATGCCATGGCTCCTCAGGTCCCAGTAACCTGTGCCTCTGGTGAATATCAAAGTGCCCACACCAGGCTCCTGGGCCTTCTCACCTCCCTAGTTTCTTCTCCTCTACTATGAGAGTTCCAAGGATGTTCCATATTACAGCTCATTCCCCTAGGTGAAGATTCTGTCCTCTTATAATGGCAGGGTCCTTATCAACCTTGCCTATTAAGTCTTCTAAACTCCCCTTACACTCTCCTGCTTCTCTCTCTGCTAGTCTCTTCTCTGACTTCTCTATTTTTCTTCTGCTCCTTTCTGTTCCTGAAAGAAAGCACTGCAGTACAGTACAGAAAAGGAAACTGAATGTATTTCTTTTTATTTCTTTTTATTCTACATTGTTTGTTCATATGTTGCTTTCAAACAAATTTACATTTATACTTCATACTTTTATTTTTCTACCATTCCCTAATCAATTTGTTTGTCTTCATTAACTTCATAGTTTCTTAAACTGAGTACTCTTAAACTGTTTTTTAAAATTATTTTTATTAGATTTTTTTAATTTATATTTCAAATGTTATCCCCTTTCCTGGTTTTCCCCCCAAAAAATCCTCTTAGCTCATTCCCCCTCCCCCTGCTTCTATGAGGGTTTTCCAACACCCACACACCCACTCCTACCTCCCCACCCTGGTATTCTCCTACACTGGGTCATCAAGCCTTCACAGGAACAAGGGCCTCTCATCCAATCAATGTCCAACAAAGCCATCCTTTGCTACATATGCAGCTGGAGCCATGGGTCACTCCATTTGTACTCTTTGGTTGGTTGTTTAGTCCCTGGGAGCTCTGAGAGGTGGGTCTGGTTGGTTGATATTGTTGTTTCTTCTATGGGGCCGCAAACCTCTTCAGCTTCTTCAGTTCTTTCTCTAACTCCTCCATTGGGCACTCTGTCCAATGGTTGGTTGCGAGCACCCACCTCTGTATTTGTCAGGTTCTGGCAGAGCCTCTCAGGAGACAGCTATATCAGACTCCTGTCAGCAAGCACTTCTTGGCACCCACAATAGTGTCTGGATTTGGTAACTGTATATAGGATGGATCCCCAGGTGAAGAATTCACTAGATGGACTTTCCTTCAGACTCTGCTCCACACTTTGTCTCTGTATCTCCTCCCATGAGTAATTTGTTCCCTTTTCTAAAAAGGACCAAAGCACCCACACTTTGGTCTTCCTTCTTGAGCTTCATGTAGTCTGTGAATTGTATCTTGGGTATTCTGAACTTCTGGGTTAATATTCACTTATCAGTGAGTGCATACAATGTGTTTTCTTTTATGAATGGATTTCCTCACTCAGGATATTTTCTAGTTCCATCCATCTGCCTAAGATTTTCATGAAGTCATTGTTTTAATAGCTGAGTAGTACTCCATTATGTAAATGTACCACATTTTCTGTATCCATTCCGCTTTGAAGGACATCTGGGCTCTTTCCAGATTCTGGCTATTATAAATAAGGATTCATGAACACAGTGGAACATGTGTCCTTATTATTTGTTGGAGCATCTTTTGGGTATATAACTCTGTAATTATATCGAATTTATTATCCAAAGTCTCAATTTTTTCTTGTAACTACTAAGATACTGTAAAAGATTGCACAGCTATTACTTTGTAGCAAGCTTTTAAATTGAGATTTTATTTTCTGAACATGGAATCTAGTTTATAAAATTTCACAATACTCCCATATGTATTTTGAATATTTTAAGGTGAATTGTATCAGGAAACTCTTGATTTGTTTCAATATAAGAATTAGTGCTTTTTTATTCATTTGCAATACCATATATATGAGGTATTTACACCAGTCTTCTATAGTCAGGATTATTCCAGACACATTAAATGATTCATTAAAATTATATAATTAAAATTAACTTGGTCATTATATTTTATTTGGTCATTATATCTTCAGCTGCCTTGGGTTAAACCTTGATAATTTTATTGCGTTTTAACATAATGACTTTTTAATAGACTACTGAATTGCAGGCCTGATTTAATATATTTTATTCTACATATAGCCTTCAATATTAACATTGTAGTTGATGAAGTCTACAATCAAAAGCATCTCCCCTAATTTGTACACGTCTTTGTTAGAATAGAGTTTAGAATACACCTCAAGTACCTGTTATTATACAACAGAATAAAGACTAAAATTGAAAATGGAACTCATAAAATTAAAATCATGTCAAGTCTTTCAAATCCACAACTATGAATACAAATCCTTGACCTTATATAAGCTGCCATTTCAAAAACGTCCATCAAAACTCTTTGGTAGCCTATTGATTTTGAAATAGAGAAGATAATTTCATATAACCCAGAAATCTATTTCTAAACACAGTATTATATACAGTGTTACATATATAGCTTATCTGGCCTTCTTTTTGAACTAGCTATAGAGCATTTATAATTCAAACTATAATACAGTATGAACTTGATTACCATGAATCACTTGCTTTAATGTTAAGACATTTTTCTACACTGCAATAGCATATATCTATCAAAGCACTTAGTTCACTGAACCGCGATCACTGTTATTCTTCTGCTACTCTTAGAGCAAGAACAATATATTATTTATCTTCATTTCTATGGCACATAACTAAGTATATTCTATAGAGGAATGGTCAATACATGTTTTCTTTTTCTTTTTTGTAATGAAGAATATCGAACATCACATAATTAACGCTTCCATATCTTATTCATTACTATTTCTAATTCTCTGGTCCATCACAATCTAATATAATAAAATATCTTCTATCTTATACGACAATAACTCCTCTTTGTACTCATTTTACTTAGTCCTTGTCACATTAAACATTCAATTAGTTTTATTATATAGATGTGATATAGATGTTTAATTTTTATATCGACAGTAAGACCAATAGCAAATTCTACATATCCACTTCCACCATATATGCTATAAAATTATCAAAGAGTATTTTACTCCAGATTAAGAATACAAATATATAATATTTTTCTTTGTTCTTTTATTGCTTTGATCTAAAATGCCATGTTATATCTAAGGTACTATTTTATTTTACTTTATTTTATTGTTGGATTTTATTTTCAGGAATAATCATGAGCTGTGCTTTCACTTTCATTCTATGCATGTCTGCAGAAAAATTGTTTTTTGTCTAAATATTCAATAGCTCTGTTTGTAATATTTCTTCAATTTTTCTTAATTATCCATCTTTTATTTGAGGCATGCCTCAAAAGTAATTTGAGGCATGCCTGGAAGGTAATAGGAAGGAAAACAAATATCTTGCCTAAAATCTGAATTAGAGTATAGTCTTATGTTTTCCAACACAACTGTTCAAATAGTAGAATTAAAATCTAGGACAATATGAATTTATTCATCTAAGAATATATATGTATGTTTATGTGGGTTATGTACATTTGTCTAAATATAAATATAAATACTATATATGTGTGTGTGTGTGTGTGTGTGTGTGTGTGTATGTAATAGAGAGGAGAAAGAGTAAAAGAGAAAGTAGAAGACATAGAGACCCAAACATAGAGACAGAAAACAGAAGGAAGTGTTTTCTAAGCAATATGAAATGTATGATTGTTGAGACTCGAGAACCACTGATGCCTCTGCAGTGTCTAGTCAGGAGATCTTTCAGTGTTAAGTGAATTCAAACTTTCCATGTCCTCTTTCCTCTGATTTTAATAGTATATAAATTGTCCTATGCTCCCAAATTTAAAACATTATATTGTCTATAAACTGTATTGTATTTTAGTTATTTACTTTAGTTATATGTTGTTCAACATACACACAATAATTCATGAACTCTCTACTTGAATATTCATAAAATCATCCATTATTACTCACTTAATCATCACCATTCTGTCTCGCACCATGGATATATGATTAACAGTAATTTTCAACTTAGTACTTTCACTTTATTTTGAATGTAGACATAACTTGGTATTTTGTTTTATTGGACACTACAGAAACATACAGCTAGATGTGTTAGTGTGTGTGCATGTATAAGTGTGTCTGTACGCATTTGTTTTTGTGCGTACTAAAAGTACTGTAAGATGAAATTTCATTAATGTTCATAAATTAATAGGGTAATAATATTGAATATTTCTGTTTAGTTTATCTTTAAATTTGATTTGTCTTTTTAAAATAGAAAATAATTAATTTTGAATTCAGAATAAATAATAACATGAATATATTTATTTGATGAGTTATTTTTCTATTTTCTTTTATCATTTACTAACATTTTAAAATAGATACCTTTTAGGATATCAATACTGCATGGATGAAGGATAATACCAAAGATTCACTCCATTCGTACATATATCCATGGGTTTAACAATGTAAATGATCCAAATATTTATAGATGTTATTATTTTCACCTTGTCTCAGGAATACATATACTAAATAATGAAATCAGTTATCAATTATTTTTATATATTTAATATTGAATACTTTTATGATGAGGCATATTGAAGGGTACAGATCTATTGCAAAGCTCTTAGTAATGATGGTATGAAATGCTTATATGCTTTGCTTTCTACACAGCTTTTCAAATATCTGAAAATTCCCTGCCAGATCCTATATGAAAGTTGATTAAATAGTCATATTAAAAACTCCTTTAGTAAAAATCATTGCATAACAAGATTAAAAATATTACCTAAAATACAGCATTTTTCTGAAACTGGATAAATACATAATTTAGTTTAGGAGCTACAAACGTCTGGTATGGGACACAATCTGTCCCATTTATTTTATTATACAAAACAATTTTAGTTCTATGTTGTTAATTTTAAATAAAATAATACTGGATATGATTCACAGTATTTCTAATTAAGTATCTTTATTTTGTTGTCCTTTTCTTCCAGTAACTGAAATAAAACTCAGCTCTTTATTTAATTTAGCATTTAGTGAAACTGCAATCTTATGACCAGGAAAGTTCAGTAAATGTTTTGATGCATCCCCTTATTACCAGGAAGTAAGAAATACTATGCTAATTTCTATTGCAGTTAATTTCAAGAATGAATGAAATATTAATATAATAATGCACTGACTGTAATGAAATAATACATGGCAGGAAAATTCAACAGATATTTCTATTCCTTTCTGTGTAAAAAATATTTATAAGTTGTTATACAGTATAAATTATGCTGACCATTCAAAATTTAGTAATCAAAATCTCTATCAAAGTAAAAATGTGTGAAGTCAAATAGGTTACAAAAAAAAAAAAACCCAAAGAAATAAAATAAGACTAAAATTTAATTAAATTGTGATGCCTTATACTATCTGTGTTTTGTCACTTTATTGTAATTTTATGTTATTTGTCCAACCAAAGGTCAAGCATATATACTCCATATAAATATATTTATATGTGTGTTGCCATTCATATATTAATATATATATATATATATATGTATATGTATATGTATATATATATATATATATATATATATATATATATAATATGTATCATTGTGTAATAATTATATGCAAAGGAAAACTGATTAGAATTTGCTAATCCAAAATTTTTACAAATGAACACAAATCTTATCATAAAACCCTACTTCTTGGTACAAGTAATATAACCATGAGAAAATGAGAGTGGGAGAGAGAGGGAGAAAGAAAAAGAGTGAAAGAGAGAGAAAGAGAGAGACAGGGAGAGAGAGAGAAAACAGAAATATGGATATAGGAAAAAACAGAGACAGAGAGAAAAGGTGTTTCTGTTTGGTTACTTTTCTTATATGTTATCTTAAATACCTTTCAAAATTTGAGGATACGAAGACTGGCTTTCAGAAATGTAGGACGGTAAAAAAGGCATTTTAAACAGTGAAACTTTCTACTTTTGTTGTCTTCTCCCAATATTGCCATCTTCCAGTTCCTAAGAGAAAATCCAAGTGAAATTATACTTCTGCAATTTCTAAATCTTCATCAAATACTTTATTTGTAACAACTGATATCTTTCCTGAAGTATGGACCGATGGACATATATATGATACATGATATCAGTAAAAAGTAGAGATGAACCAAAGAGCCCTTGATGGTCATTCTCTGATGCTGTAAATAGAAAATCCCATTCAGTTCACTAGCTAGAAAATATGCCACTTTCTTCTTCCTTTGTGAATTTAGTGTCACAAGAAAGAGAAAATAATCAGTGTTCTTTTCCCATTTTTTCTGTAAAAAACATTTTTCTTACTGAATTACATTTTTCTTGGGTATATGTTAACGTCACCATACAAGAGGGAAGAGAGAAAAGAAAACCACCCTCCTCCAATCAATATATTAATAAGAGTAGTGATGGTGGCTGTTACCAGTTCTGGCGCTAGGTTATCATTACATGAATTAAGATTGCAGGAAAGAATGCCACTAAATGTTACCTCTGGTCTAAGAAAGATAATACATCTTATAAAAGTACTCTAAGCTTGCAGGAGTGTCCTCCATAAATCATGATTTACCTCATTGTACTGTAATATAATAGAGCCAACTTCTTATGAACAATGGGACTTATGACAATAATAGGAGTTTTATGGGTGTGAGAATCCATTGTCACAATTTATTATGAAGAAGACCTGTTTAAGAGCCTAGAAGCTGTAACTGAGAAGAATATTCTTTTAAAAAATAATTTATATGTTAAATTATGTAACATGGAAAGAACAAAGAAGGAATACCAGCTCAGCAAAGGTGTCTTGGGGAAATCTCATTTCAGATTGCTAACATAGAAACGGGTTTAAACAGCATAAAGCCAGAGCCTGAATTTTTTTGTTTTTTGTTTTGTTTGTTTTTCTTTTCAAACAAGAGAGTGGCATGTTGTAGGTCAGAAATCTGTATCAGTTGGTTCTGAGCTACATACTCTACATAGTGAGTCATGATTATTCAGTACGTATAGCACTTAGAGACATATGCACTGCAAAGTGAAGGTTACTGAGCATTTTAGAATTAAAGTCTGGCAAAGAGGAGTTTGAATGACTCTGGGGTTCTATAAACTGAAATCTTGTCATCTTAACATTGGCATTAAATCAAAATCATACAAAAGCATAAAGGAGAGCGGATTGGATAGGGGATTCTAGGGAGGGGAAATGGGGAAAAGGGATGGCATCTGTGTTGTAAATAAATAAAATATTCAATAAAAAATTACCTTAAGTCTTTTCTCCTACTGAGAGGACAAAGTAGAAACATTCTTTGATGTAATGTTATGTAACTAGCCTGTTTCTATAATGGTGGTTAATACCTAGACATTGTTCCTAGGAGGTCAGGGTTGATATCTAATGCTCATAGCAGTAACTATAACAATCCTATTTTCTTAGTAGAACCTTCTCTGGACAACTTGAACGTGTTTCCAGTGTTTTGTACATCTGTATATGGGTTTGACTAACTTTTAATTGCATAATACTGTATAACAAGAAGAGCCAAATTCATATTATCATATTAGAGAAAAATGCAAAGTTTAGTGAACTCTCAGGGAAAAATAGTAGATGCCAGGGGCAAGACAGATATACAGTATAGTATGTTTTTTTAAAATCACTCATACTTATTAAAGTTACTGGCCTTTAAGACATTAATACAAAAAAAAAAGGTATAAGATGTGTGTTTTTATGAAGCAATGCATATCCCTTCCTCACAACATTTCCACTTTAAGTGATGATTATCAATGGAAAGAAAGCTACGAGAATTTAAAAATCATGTAGGAGACACATTAACAAACAACTGAATCCAGAAAATTAAATAACTCAGATATTCACAGAATAGTCAAAGGAAAAACTAGAAGAGTCAATGTAACAAGAAGTATAAAAATGTTCTCTCTATTTTAATTGTCAAGTGGTCTTTCCTTTAATAGACAATATGATGCAAGGATTAAAAATGGTGATTTTAAAACAATGATTTTGCATTGTATATTATATGTTAATTTAACAAGGAGAAAAAAAATGTAAGAATGATGACTATTCTGAAAGAATGAATCAAGTTGAAACCATTTTCAATAAAACTCCCACACTGAATAGGGGTAAAATAAAGTTCAATTTCCTAAGACTAGATGAATGACATCCTGTTTGGCAGGTTGAGCCATGAATGCTAAGCAAGTCACCACATCACAGTTGGGCAAATGAGAACAGGGTAAGTGTACCAGAAAAAATAAATGGTCCTAGGAAAGTTTCTTATTTCAGAATCCTGATTAGTAGAAATTGTAACTGTAACTTGGCATATATGAGTATGTTTTTTGTGATTTTGTGCTTAAATTTTTCTATAGCATTCTGACACATATAGTCAGAGTTAAGCTTCTCGATATGTTATGCATCGCTGATCAATCAGTAGATGCTTGATTAAAATAAACTTCCCAGTACTTTCTCCTTCAGTTCTCCCTCAGCTCATCTCTCCTGTTTGCATACTCAGCCCCTCCCACCCAGTCCCCTCCACTAAGAGTGCCTAATTTCTTAGCTATTTCTCCTTCTCTTCAAGAATAATAAGTACTATCTTAAGCCCTCCTTGTTACTTAGCTTCTGTGAGTCTGCTTTGCCTTTACTTTAGGACTAATATCCACATATATTACCATTCTTGCTTTATGGGTCTGAATTACCTCACTCAGAATAATTGTTTGTACTTACATACTTTTGCCTGCAGAATTCATGTTGTCTTTTGTTTTTAATGGCTGAGTAAACCTCCATTGTGTAAATGTACCACATTTTCTTTATCTAATCTTTAGTTGAGGGACATCTAAGTTGTTTCCAGTTCTTAGCTGCTATGAATAAAGTTGTTTGGTATGAACTTAGTTGAGCAAGTATCCTTCTGGTATGGTTGAACTTCTTTTGGATATATGCCCAGGAGTGTTATAGTTCAGTCTTGAGGTGATCTATTACCAATTTTCTGAGAAATCACCAAATTGTTTTCTAAGGTGGTTGTACAAGTTCGTACACCCATCAGCAATGGAGGAGTGTTCCCCTGCTTCACATCCTTGCCAATATGAGCTGTGTCTTGACATTTGATCTTAGCCATTCTATCAGGTGTCTGATGAAATATCAGAAATGGACCTAGGCCTGCTGTACCTTTATAGTTGTTGTGCAGCTGGGTCTTTATGAAGGACTCCTAAAGTGGGAGCAGGAGCTGTCTCTGACTCCATTGCCTGTCTTTGGATCCAGGTTCTTCTACTGTGCTACCTTGTCTAGAGTGCAAGCAGGAGGAGAGATTGCCTGCCCCTGCTGCTGCCTGGTGCCCTGTCACTGACTGGTCTCTCCCAGATGTTGCCCTGGTCTTCCCACCCTCCTCATTGTCTCTGCCCACTACTGCTGAAGCAATGGCCCTGTATCAGCAACCCAACAGTCCAAGTTCGCAGGCCAGAATGTTTTGCCAGCTTTCCAATGCTAACCTTTTCTACTTTGACAGTTTCTCTGAAATTTACATTGTTAGTTTTATAAAGACAATCACTGACCAGAATGCCAAGCTATCTCTGAGCTCACATCCCTTCTTCTTTAGCAGCCGAGTATTAGGATGCTAAGTGTGTACCACTACTCCTAACCATACTCTATGTCTAAGAATTTCTTTAACTAATTCAAGTTACTAAGATTTTATTACATTCATTTTCTTCTAAACATTTTATACTTTAGACTTTATGCTAAAGGCTATAACAATTTTCTGTTTAAATTTTCACATTTTAAATGGTAAGCCGTTTAAATTTTAAATACTTAACCATTTAAAATATATTCATTAAAATAATACTTTTCATAATGATAAAATGTCTTATATAATTGTTAGAAAAAAGTCGCTGGTTACCCTTATTCCAGTAAATGTGGATGCAGTGAGTGAAGCTTAGTAGCTTAGTTTTTGATAAAAGGTCCTTTTCTTTTCTTTCCATGCTTAGGGTCAAACCCAGGCTATTGCATATTCTGAACATCGGCTTCACCGCTGAGCTGTGCCTCAGCTTCTGGGGTTTCATATGAGTACTGGCTGGTTTTATGTCAACCTGACATAATCAAGAGTTATTTGGGAAGAGGGAACTGCAATTGAGAAAATGTCCCCACCAGATTAGAGTAAAAGGATGGAATATAATCTTACAAGCAAATGATCCCAAGAAACAAGCTGGAGTAGCCAATCTAATATGAAATAAAATCAATTTTCAAACAATAGTAATCAAAAAAGATAAAGAAGGACACTTCATATTCATCAAAGGAAAAATATACCAAGAGGATCTTGCAATTCTGAACATCAATGCTCCAAACGGAAGGGCACCCACATACATAAAAGAAACTTTACTAAAACTTAAATCATATATTACACCCCACAAAATAATAGTGGGAGATTTCAACACCCCACTCTCAGCTATGGACAGATCATGGAAACAGAAACTAAATCAAGACACAATGAAACTAACAGAAGTTATGAACCAATTGGACTTAACTGACATCTATAGAACATTTCATCCTAAAACAAAAGAATATACCTTTTTCTCAGCACCTCATGGTACCTTCTCCAAAACAGACCATAATTGATCACAAAAAAGGACTCAACAGATACAAAATGACTGAAATAATCCCTTGTACCCTATCAGACATGCACTAAGACTCTTCTTTGACATGGACAAAAACAACGGAAAGCCCACATACACATGGAAACTGAACAATGCTCTACTCAATGATAACTTGGTCAAGAAAGAAATAAAGAAAGAAATTAAAGACTTTTTAGATATAAATGAAAATGAGGACACTTCATATCAAAATCTGTGGAACTCCATGATAGCAGTACTGAGAGGAAAAATCATAGCTCTAAGTGCCCACAAAAAGAAAATGGAAAGAGCATACATTAACAACTTGACAGCACACCTGAAAGCGTTAGAACAAAAAGAAGCTAATATACCCAAGAGGAGTAGACAGCAGGAAATAATCAAACTCAGGGCCCAAATCAACCAAGTTGAAACAAAAAGAACTATACAAAATATCAACAAAACCAGGAGCTGGTTCTTTGAGAAAATCAACAAGATAGACAAACCTTTAGCCAGACTAACCAAAGGGCGCAGAGACAGCACTTCAAATCAATAAAATTAGAACTGAAAAGGAAGACATAACAACAGAAACAGAGGAAATTTAAAAAATCGTTAGATCCTACTACAAAGGCATATACTCAACAAAATAGGAAAATCTGGATGAAATGGACAGTTTTCTAGATAGATACCAGGTACCAAAATTAAACGAGGAGCAGATAAACCATCTAAACAGTCCTATAACCCCTAAAGAAATAGAAGCAGTCATCAAAAATCTCCCCACCAAAAAAAGTCCGGGGCCAGATGGTTTTAGTGCAGAATTCTACCAGACCTTCCAGGAAGACCTAATACCAATTCTCTTTAAACTATTCCACAGAATAGAAAAAGAATACCCAATTCATTCTACAAAGCAACAATTACGCTCACAATGCCTCACAAAGACCCAACAAAGAAAGAGAACTACAGACCTATCTCTCTTATGAATATTGATGCAAAAATACTCAATAAAATTCTCACAAACCGAATCCGAGAACACATCAAAGCAATCATCCATCATGATCAAGTAGTCTTTATCCCAGGCATGCAGGGTTGGTTCAATATTTGGGAATCCATCAATGTGATCCACTACATAAATAAACTCAAAGAAAAAAACCATATGATCATCTCACTGGATGCTGAGGAAGCATTTGAAAAAATTCAACATCCCTTCATGTTAAAAGTCCTGGAAAGAGCAGGAATTCAAGGTCCATACCTAAACATAGTAAAAGCAATATACAGCAAGCCACTAGCCAATATCAAACTAAATGGAGAGAAACTTGAAGCAATCCCACTAAGATCAGGGACTAGACAAGGCTGTCCACTCTCACCCTACCTATTCAATATAGTACTAGAAGTCCTAGCTAGAGTGATTAGACAAATAAAGAAAGTCAAAGGGATACAAATAGGAAAGGAAGAAGTCAAAATTTCTCTATTTGCAGATGATATGATGGTATACTTAAGTGACCCTAAAATT
Organism: Rhabdomys pumilio; assembly: GCA_030674055.1. Lineage (NCBI taxonomy): Eukaryota > Metazoa > Chordata > Mammalia > Rodentia > Muridae > Rhabdomys > Rhabdomys pumilio. Next base: position 99,688,168 of record JANHMN010000001.1, read on the forward strand.
TCCATCAGAGAACTCCTAAACCTGATAAACAACTTCAGTAAAGTGGCTGGATATAAAATCAACTCAAACAAATCAGTAGCCTTCCTATATTCAAAAGATAAACAAACTGAGAAAGAAATTAGGGAAATGACACCCTTCACAATAGTCACAACCAATATAAAATATCTTTGAGTCAACCTAACCAAGCAAGTGAAAGATCTGTATGACAAGAACTTCAAGTCTCTGAAGAAAGAAATAGAAGAAGATCTCAGAAGATGGAAAGATCTCCCATGCTCCTGGATTGCTAGGATTAATTTAGTAAAAATGGCCATCTTGCCAAAAGCAATCTATAGATTCAATGCAATCCCCATCAAAATTCCAAATCAATTCTTCACTGAGATAGAAAGAGCATTTTGCAAATTTATCTGGAATAACAAAAAACCCAGGATAATGAGAACTATTCTCAACAATAAAAGAACTTCCGGGGGAATCACTGTCCCTGACCTCAAACTGCACTACAGGGCAATAGTAATAAAAACTACATGGTATTGGTACAGAGGCAGGCAGGAAGATCAATGGAATAGAATTGAAGATCCAGAAATGAATCCACACACCTATGATCATTTGATCTTTGACAAAGGAGCCAAAACCATCCAGTGGAAAAAGGACAGCATTTTCAGCAAATGGTACTGGTTCAACTGGAGGTCAACATGTAGTAGGATGAAAATCTATTTATTCTTATCTCCTTGTACAAAGCTCAAATCCAAGTGGATAAAAGACCTTCACTTAAAACCAGATACACTGAAACTAATAGAAGAGAAGTTGGGGAAGACCCTTGAATACCTAGGCATAGGGGAAATGTTCCTGAACAGAACACTAATGGCGTATGCTCTAAGATCAAGAATTGACAAATGGGACCTCATAAACTTACAAAGCTTCTGTAAGGCAAAGGACATTGTCAATAAGACAAAACTGCAACCAACAGATTGGGAAAAGATCTTAACCAAGCCTACATCCGATTGAGGGCTAATATCCACGATATAAAAAGAACTTATGAAATTATACTCCAGATCACCAAATAACCCTATTAAAAATGGGGTACAGAGCTAAACAAAGAATTTTCAACAGAGGAAACTCCAATGGCTGAGAAACACCTTAAGAAATGCTCAACATCCTTAGTCATCAGGGAAATGCAAATCAAAACAACCCTGAGATACCACATCACACCAGTCAGAATGGCGAAGATCAAAATCTCAAGTGACAGTAGATGCTGGCAAGGATGCAGAGAAAGAGGAACATTCCTCCATTGTTGGTGGGATTGCAAGCTGGTACAACCACTCTGGAATCAGTCTGGCGGTTCCTCAGAAAACTGGACATAGCATTACCTGAGGATCCAGCTATACCACTCCTGGGCATATACCCAGAAGATGCTCCAACATATAACAAGGACATATTCTCCACTATGTTCATAGAATCCTTATTTATAATATCCAGAAGCTGGAAAGAACCAAGATGTCCCTCAACAGAGGAATGGATACAAAAAAATGTGATACATTTACACAATGCAGAATTACTCAGCTATTAAAAATAATTAATTCGAGAAATTTTTAGGTAAATGGATGGAACTGGAAATTATCATCCTGAGTGAGTTAACCCAATCACAAAAGAACACACATGGTATTTACTCACTGATAAGCAGATGTTAGCCCAAAAGCTTAGAATAGAGAAGACTCAACTCACAAACCAAATGAAGCTCATAAAGAAGGAAGACCAAGTGGGGATGCCTCAGTTCTACTTAGAATGAGTAACAAAATTACCCAAGGGAGCAAATATGGAAACAAATCATGGGAGAGAAACTGAAGGAGGAGCCATCTGGAGACCATTCCACCTGGTATTCATCCCATGTACAGTCACCTAAGCTAGACACTGATGTGGATGGCTGGAAGTGCATGCTGTCAAGAACATGATATAACTGTCTCCTTAATGGTCTGCGTGAGACTGACACATCCAGAGGACGATGCTCACAGTTAAACACTGATATGATCAAGGGTTTCCCAATGGAGAAGTTGGAGAGAAGACTGAAGGAGCAGAAAAGGTTTGGGATCCCATGAGGAAAGCAACAATACCAACCAACCAAAGCTCCCCAGGGTCTAAACCACCAGCCTGGGAGCACATAGGGAGGGACCCATGGATCCAACTGTATATATAGGGGAGGATGGCCTTGACAGGCATAGGGGGGAAAGGAGATACTTGGTCCCATGAAAAACAAACACAGAGTGGGGGGGATTGTGAGAGTGGGGAGGGGGTAGTGGGTGTGGAGGGTAGGTAAGGGCACAGTCTCATAGAAGCATGAGGATGGGGGATGCGATATGAGGTTTCTGGGTGGTGGGAGGTAGTGAGGTAAGGAGATAAAATCTGAAATGTAAATATAATACTCAATTTAAAAAAATCTAAAAAAATATTTGAATAAAAATAAAGAAAGCAAAAAACAGAAAAAATTAAAATAAAAAAATTAGCTTGATACTAAAATTTGTTTTGAGAATTGTATATTGCAGAATACACAGCATTGGTGTACATACTCATCAAGCAAGCTGAGCAGACCTGCTCAAATCTCCTATGACCTAGAATCCCTTCTTGATGCAGTGAAGACCCAGCATCAGAGGCTTATCAATTTACTCTTCCCCCCCACCTCTCTTCCAATATCTCAACACCCGTAATCAGCTTGAAGAAGTTAATGATGAGTCAGCGCCCCTATTCCCTGGGCTTGGGGACTAAGGTGGTTAATATTGGGTTGTCTTTCTAGGGAAAAGTAGTGGTTTTGTTGGAACAGGGAGGATTAGTTAGGAATTATTTCAGAGCCATAACCTATTGGTAGAAATCTGTATAATTATTCTCAAGATGTAGTTATAATTTCTTAAATTGCACAAAATTTACTTCGATTTCAAATTTAAGGTTTCTATTCGTATGAGCTTCTTATTGATATAAAAGTGAGATGAATATTGATACTCACATAGGCATTGTGCCAGTATAACACATTTAGGAATACAAGGCTTAGACCCAGTCCTTCTTTAACTTTCTAACTGATTTGAGATAGTTAGCCTGTGAGTTAAGGGACTATAGCAAATTCAGGGCTTTGAGTTTAGTGATAAGGTGTTTTCTGTATTTTATTTTAAAATAGCTGAGAGGAGTTAACAGACAACAGTCCAGATTGCCTTACATGGATAGTTGGTTTTCAAAACGTCAGAAGTCCACAGAATTGACTTTTAAAACATTTCTGTATTAATGTTCATTTTGATTAGAGACCTGTCTGCTCATGACAGCTTCCTGTCTTGGATTCTAAGAAGAAATTGAGAATCTTTGAAGCTACCCCATTTGTGGTGAGACAGCCACTGGGCAAGAATTGCCTCTTCCCATCTACAGACAAATTACTTTCCAGAAAAGGACACACTTGCAGAATTGTCGACTGATTATATCTGCCTTGACAGAGTAATCAGCTCTTAATAATTGTGCATCACTATGGTCTGTCAGAAGATCCTGGGCCAGAAGGCTGAAGACCAGATGCTCCAACGTTTTGAAGTATAGGGGCTGTCCAGATGTTCAGCAGTCTCTATAAATTGGCTAAGTTTTAGAAGCCATGCTTTGTGCTTCCCATAATTTCAGTTAACTTAGTCATTCTGAATTTCTGACGGGGTTGAAAACTTATAGGCTCATAGTCAATCCTGGCTATTTACTTTGAGAGAAAAGATTGGAGTGGAGGTTTTTCAGCTGACATTCATTCCAAGTGAAGAAAAAATCCAGGTTCAGAACTAAGTGTTTTAGTTAGGAGAGATGACAGAAGTTCTGGTTAATCAACAAAATGATGGACTGGTTAATAGGACTAACTAGTACCTCACTGATACAAATCGGCACAATTATGCACTAATTGCATTTTAAGAGAAAAGTTTTATTTTAACAGGAAGGGTGATATGTAGGAGGAGCTAAGGTGGGAGGAGTATGGAGAGGAAGAGAAGGAGTAAGGAAAGGAGGAGAAGAAAGACAGGAAAAGCTAGGTGATAAGAGAGAAAGAGAGAGAAAGAGGGGAGGGGACATGGAGGCAGATGTTCACGTGTCTCCACCAGTCAAAGATAGTTGATATAGCTAAGTTGGGTATTGGGTTACACTTCTGACTGAGCATTACCAAACTTATAAAGCCTTTGACTAACATTTTAAAAAATTGTATAAAAGCAAAAAGGAAAAGGGGGCATGGGATAGGGGTTTTCTAGCAATGGGTAATGGGGAAAGGGGATGAATCTGAAATGTAAATAAAATATCCAATAAAAAAAACTTTCAGGTAAGTTCACTGGAAAAGCTATTTCACTGAAAAAGAAAGTACTAGCAAAACAGAAATGGCTTATAGCCTGAGCTAAATGATATCCAGACTGAGGACATAAGCTAAGTGGTTCAGTGCTTGTCTCATATATGTAAGATGGTAGTGAAGAATATCAACAAAATACAATACAAAAAGAAACTAAATAATAAATGCTTCAAATATTAAATTATCTAAATATATGAACAGAAGGTCTTTGTTTGCTGGTAGAAATTTTTATGTATAAAATAATCTTTCTTTGTCAGTTTATATATAAAAAAGCATATTTTCATATTTTCTCCATAATTGGTGTTTATTTTTGCTGGCTGAATGTTCTTGCTGTCTTTTAATCTTGAAGTTTGTTTTTATTGCCATGTTAGCTTCCTGACAATGATGAAAGGAAAGGCTATTTCAAAATCCAATAGCATTTTGTTGTCACTGGTTCCTATGTAGTAAGAAATACACGATACAGTTTATGTTTTACTTACACCAGTCTTTGACTTCCATAACTTTATGCCATATTTTAATAACATGGCTCAAATATGATGACATATGCCATCATTCTAACTTAAATAAATAATGAGAACTACTTCATCTGACAAAAATTTTGTTGTAATAAATAAAAGACTTTGATCTTTACAATACTCAAAAATATATGTTTGAAGAAAAAAAATCTACCCAATACAAAGTTTGTTACATTGATTCAATTAATTTACCACAAACTATTCTATGTAAGTAAATTCAATGAATACTAATGTAATTGCTATTTGAATTAGGAGTATAGTTTTAAATTTGTATTATGTATATTGATTTACAAAATTATAGTTATATTTAAGTCTGTCATATACTTACATTTATTTTACCCATTATTAAATTCTTCTGTTCCTCATATGCTTTCACAATAATATTGTTCCTATCCCAAATGGCTTCATTATATTCATGATGTACACATTTGTATATATGTGTTATATGTACATATGTATTTTCATGTATAATCATATGTGTGTATATGTATACATACATATATATATATAATTTAATTTGATTATTTTAACTCCCTTCTCCTTGGAGACAAAAGAGAATCTTTATGATGCATTTAAGCCATACATATAATTTAAAGATTGTCAGTTTTATCTCATGAATACCCAATTTCTCACTTTAATTTTTTTAACTACTTCAAATTCTTGTGAGTAGGTCTAAGCTTTATTGATTTAACATCAGTTGGAGGTGAATGTTAGATTTTCTTTGCAAATATTTTTATCTTTGTGAAACAAATAGCATATTTGATTCAAATTATACAGGTCACACCACTGAGTACATGTTTTAAAGACTACTCAAACTAACATTTTATACTTACCTTTCTCTAAGAGTACATGATTTTAATTGTTCACATATGGTCCGTGATTATGATAAGCAACTAGAGAGTGCTTAAGACATTGTTTTTCCATGAAAATGAAAGAAAACAGTTTATACGTGGTAGAAATCCTGTAAATTTTAAATTTTTCTTTGTTTGTTAGTTTGTTTAGGTAAAAGTGGATATAAGTAGAAACTATAACATATACCAAATAACGTATTTTCTTCACTGGACACATTACTAATGTTAAGTTATGTACCACAGTTGAGTTATAAAAATCATATAGCATTATGATATTTTTGACTTGATTGAGCATGGAAGTTACTAAATAGAATCAAATAAACTTTCTCATTTGTTAGACATGAGGATCTCATAGTAGAAAATAAATTTCAAGTTTTATTTGCATGTATTTTTTCCATGATCTTAAATGCAATAAAAATCACTTATATTTTATATAAATATCTTAGATTTCAATCAACAGTGTTTAGAAATTCCAAATGAAAGGAAAATATGATTGAAATTTTAGAGGAAATATTGATAGAAGTAACTAAAACTTAATATTGCAATTAAGGGTAAAATATTTTTAAATTAATATAGTGTATTTATTAAAAAATATAATAGGTTGGAAACATAATAATTAGAGATTGATTAGACTTTTAAAATATAGAGTTTTGTGTAACTCGCAGTCTAAAATTAAAATCTGAGAGATGAATTAGCCATACATTCCATATAGCATATGCTATTAAAGTTGAATAGGGAGACAAAAGGAAGCAGGTTAAAGATTTTAAAAACAACTTTACCATGATATACGAGATCAGATATGAAGCTAGTGGCCATGTTGTCTCTAAGTAGCTTCAACCATGAACTTTGTAACTTGACCTGGCACAGTGCTGTGTAAAGCAAAATGAGTGGCAGAATTTAGTCAGTTTTTTTTTTTTTGTTTGTTTGTTTACTTAATAGCAAAAGCAAGAATCACATAGCTAATGAAGGAGAGAGGCCTGAAGACTGAAGGAATAGGCATCATTGAACTGAATAAATTATGCTTCAGTAGATTCTGGGAAAATGTCTACTAGTGAAAGGATTCAAGACTCAGTTAAACTCTTACATACTGCAGTGACTGAAGTATATAAAAATAAAACAAAACAACTCTCGTTTTAAATTGGAAAACAAAGCTCAAACACTGTGGTGAGAGACAAGTCTTAATGCTTAAATAGATTCATTTGGTTTTTCATTATAACAACTGCTATGAAGCTACAAAGAGAAGTAATCAGCAATATGACAATTTCTGAACACCCAAAGTTAGTAGTATTCACAACATTATAAAAACATGTCTCTAGATTTATTCACATGTATGGGATGTATGTATGTACAATATATTCTAGTAGGTGAACTATATAATAAAATAAATTATAGCATCTAGGAAGAAGAAACTCTGAATGACTCAGAATGAGTCTCAAAAAAGGAAGCATGTCCTAAACATTAACAGAAGCCAGCAGTAATAAAAGAAGAAAGATAAATCAAATTCAGAAATCTACTTTACAAATACTCAAAATTCAGTTTTTAAACTTATGTATTGTTTATGTATTAAACACTTGTTCATAAAAATGTATGTCAATGTATTCCCAACAGTGGTATCTGTCAAGCTTACTAATCTTCATGTGCCACAGATGAAGGAAATTAAATTAAATGTGTCTGTGACACAGGAAAGAAAACAAATCCACCTTTTTCATTTCTCTTGAGTACAATTAAAAGAAATTTATATCTGATTATATGAATATGTTTTGTGTGAATGATGTTTCTTATTCTCAACCTAAAAATTCTATTTTTTTTCTGGAAATATAACTTTTTTCAGCACTAATTTGGATACTCCATAATGGCACTGTATCTTTTATGTTGAACCATAGAAAAAATTAAAATTAAAATATAAACTAACTTGTATTATCATGTGAGGATGTACATGCCTATAACTTACAGAGGTATTTTGGGAGAATCCGGAAACTTTAGATGAATGCTTTGCTGTATGAAATTGCCACTGAGCCATGTCCTCTAGGTTTTTACCTCTCCATTTATCTCTGCCCCAGCATTCATACAGTACTGATGATGAGACACTCATACACTTGGAAGCCACACAGGAAATTCTTAAACCATGAACCAAAAACCAGTCTTCCATATTTAGAGTTGTTTTTGTTTATTATTTTGTCTCAATGGTGAAAGACGATATTTAATACTATAGGGCTTCTATCGTTTCCTTATGTTCATGAGAGTCTCTCTGGATGAAAAGTTTGTTGCTTAATAGGAATTATCTAATAATCTCCTGATTTTTTTTCATCACTATTTTTCTATTTTTTTTTCTTGAGAAGGCTTTCAGTGTCTTGCTTTCTTTACAGCTTTCTCTGGTAAATAACAACAATAACTAAAACCTCATGTATCTTCCACTAATAATCTGTTAATAATTTGTATTTACAAACTCTTAGCAATCTCCTTCCTCCTATTTTGAGGTATGAAGTAAAAGGTTTAGTATGATTTATTCTACTTCAGGTTTTGTTTGCTTCATAAAAATGATGCCAGTGACTGACGAACATACTGGTAGGCACCTGTGGTTTTTCAGGTAAACATTATTAACTCGAAAATGCTTCCACAGTATGCCAACAGACAGGGGAAGTCCTTGACCTATTAACTGCAGCTATGGGATTCCTCGGATAATGTATTCCACCGGTTGCAGCTCCAGGTAAATTCAAGAGACTAATTTGGTTCCTCTTCAGATTGCATTCAATCAATGGCTCAGTCCATTTGGAAAATCAATATCCACAACTATCATCTTTGAAGAAGCACATTATTCAGCGAAACCTAATTATCATAAATACTCCCTCTATTATTATGGCTCTCGACTATTGTGTTAAAAACATGAAATAAGATTGTCTTGACATTTTTAGTGAGTGAATCTGTAACAGCAACAGGAAATTAGATTTCTGTACTACAATATGCTGTTCAATTTTTTTTTTCTTTTTGTATTGTGATTCTTCTTTCAAGTTTGGAGATTTGACTGTTCAAAATTAATCTGGAGCTATACTAATCATCACCTCATTCAACTTTGTGAATTTATAAAAAATAATGGCAGAAGTGCTAAAAACCGGCTTCCCATTCTCAAAGCCTGTCTAGAAACAGCTACATATTAAAAACTAATTTAGAGCCAAACTACACATGCAGCCGTTTGTAAGATTAATATACCTGAAAGAGCAAGAATTGCATCCAAAATATAAACTAATAAACAGAATTTGTATGAAATAAAAATAATCATTTACTATAGCTATTATGAATATCATTCAAATGTATTTTCCAACTGTGAATACTTCTACAGAGTCCATTAACTATGATATTGCTGACTCTAGAAACCATGCCCAGGGTAGATGTAAGCCCTAGCTTTTATGAAGCACACAGGTGTTATTTTCTGACAACGAATAGTCATCATAATATTTAATGAGATATGTAAATTGATTCTGAATCAGAAAAAATTTCTGTCATTGCACTAGAGACGAGTGATACATGAAACCCTGAATATTTAGAACATACACTGCCTGAATTAATAGTAAGGATATCAAAATGGTCCACAGAAAGCTCAATTTGAAGTTGTTTAAAAAATGTAAAGCAAGAATAACATACATATGCAAAAATAGATCTGTGATATTTATCAATAAACTCAGTAGTTAGAATTAAGTTGATATGGGAGAATACTGGCATATGTGTAATTTCAACTTAATCAAGTTATAAATATGTATTTGGTAAAAATTGTTTTACATGCATTCCATACTGATATACCAGTCAGCACCCCCAATCCTATATCAGAATCACATGGCATCATTTTATGTTCTGTTATCGTATTTTCTAACTACTCCATTTTGTAAATTTTGTTCTCATGAACGGGGTGACAATTTTGCCAAACTATTAATTTTAAAATCAAAAATCAACCAAGAAAATGAATTTTTTCTGCTACCACAGAATATAGACATGTAGTTTGATATTCTTACATTATAATTATAACTACTATTTATTGTTATTATTTTAATTCATCACCATCATTATTGGTTTTGTGTATGGATGTGGTCTATTTATGAGGGCACAAGTGCTATGTTGCATATTTGAAATTCATTAGAAGATGCTGTGGAATTAAGTTTCTCTTATACTTTCCTGTGAATTAAAAAGATCAGCATCAGTTCCTCAGGGTTGTAAAGAAGCAATTTTACTTACTGAGCCATCTCCCAGACATCGATGGAATTTAAAAATAAGTTACAAAGAACAATGTACTACAAACTACCAATCTGCTTACCAGGAGCTATCAGCAGGACTCTGGCCTGGTCCTAGTTGCCAATTTCTAAGTGGAGGCCTGAGCAAAGTGGGCTGTCAGGCCTCTTTTGTGGCTACTCCAGAGTTGGTGTTAGGAGGGAATATGCTGTAGGCAGCTGGGGGCCAAGGTCAGGGAAATGGAGAAGTTGTGCTATGCTCCAGCATTCAGTTGGTCAGGCCAGTTTTAGGTCCAGTAATGAAAGCTTTGGGAAAGAATAAATTCCCTGCAATGTTAGAGCCTGATAAGACAGGCACTCTCAAACACTCTTTGGTGAAATAACTCGTGCACTTAATTCCTTGTGGATAGGACCTTAAAATCTTTTGGGGATGGGTTGAGATCTAGAGGCAGATGCTTTCTATTTGCTTGGTTGTGAAGTTAGGGATGCCTCATCTGCAAGTGGAAGGGCTTCAGGTGTTGTCCATATCTAACTGATTGTCACAGTCCTCTCAGTAGGGTGTCCTGATCACATTTCAGGGCAGGAACCTGGTTGGGAGTAGATTTAGAAGCCTATTGTTCTCAATTAAGAGAAGTGCCAGAGATTCTGAATCCTCTCACCCTTGACCAGGTCTTCTGTCTGGTGGCACAGTCTATTGCCCCACAACAAATTAAGATTAAAAATATATTATTCTTATTTAATAAGTAATAATGACATTAAATTCAAAATGTTGGTAATCCAAAGTTGCTGACCTGATACAAACAATGACAAATATATAGGGTTATAGGTGGCTCAGTAGTTGAGAGAATGATTGTTTTTCCAGAGGAGACAGGTTCAAATCCCAGCATTCACTTAGCAGCTCACAACTGTGTGTAACTCTAAGAAAGACATGCTCATACAAACATGCATGCAAGGAAAATAGCATTGCACCTAAAATAAAATAAATAGATAAATAAATAAATAAATAAATAAATAAATAAAGTGTACAGGTGCTAAGGATAGAGACATGGCTCAATGGTTAAGAGAACACAGCTGTTGTTATGATCCAAATTTGGTTCCCTGCATCTGTGTTGGGTGTCATACAACTCCTTGAAACTCCAGTTTTAGGAGTCTCCAATCAATCTCTGTTGGCCAGTACCCAAAACCCACAGACATAGGCATTGACTTATAGACTTATTAAAAAACAAAAAAGAAAAATATTTCCATGGTAGATACTTGAATGTATAAGGTAAATATTTAGAAGTATAATACTATACACATATTTGCTAGGATCAACAGTGGTGTGTGTGTGTGTGTGTGTGTGTGTGTGTGTGTGTGTGTGTGTTATTTCTAGTAAACTCAAACATGTATAGACATTTTCCAGAATGTGTAGGAATAGAATTTTTAAAATATTTTATTTTGAGAAGCTCAAATTGGGTATCTAATGACATGAGATTCAGTGACATTTGTGTTTTTAGTACTAGCACTAAAATGAAATTTGAGGGCCTATGGGATTGCTGAAAATATGGATTTGCAAAACATATTCACTGTATATTGTTGATATAACACTTTCAAGAGAATAGTAGTTTGATGAGTAGATCCATGACATTTTCACATGTTTTTCCAATGTGAAAGAAAATTATGGCTTGAACTCATTACTGGACAAAGTAGTAAAATATGGGTAAAATTATGGTATTAAAATTTCTGCTGCATGTACCAAAAAAGAACTACAAACTCCATTTTATGACTTGATAGAGACTCTTGCCTTCTTTGTTATAGGCTGTGCCTACTCTAAAAACAAATTGGAAAACTTCATTTTGATATTTACTAGATTACAATATATGTTGAATTCTGTGTAATGGGAATTTTCCTTAGTGTAAGTGCACCCATTTTGTAGAATGTATCCTGTAATATAGCATGTATGATATGTATCCTGTATGGTATGTATCCTGTAATATGGCATAAAATACATTAGAAAAGTTGAGTCACTAAATTCTGATGATGATTCTTTGCCAGTATGAGATATCTTCTGCGCCAATACCCTCCCAAGACCAGTGATAATAATTTCTTCATTTCTCTCCGATAAACATTGCCTCTCAAAACTACAATAGTCACTTCAGAAGCAGTAGCAAAGTTAGTCACTACAAATTCTCATTATGATGCATTTCAGCAACCCTCTGTCCTTCCCAATATTGAAACAGAATGTCAAATGTTGGCCAATCTCTAATAGTTGAGCACCTTCTGTGGAGGTGTGCATTAGAGGAAACTTAATCCTCAACAGATGCAGTTGAAAATGTAGGTCGTATAAAGAAAGGGATATTAATGTGTAAAGTGATATTGGAAGTGTAAATTACCTCCATGACCCATTTGAAACTGGATTTGCACTCCCTGTTGGGAAAGGTGAATATCTGAAATACTGACAGCTCATGGGGGACTTGAGTACTATAATAACCTGTAGTCAAGTCAATGGGCAACACCCTCATTTTACCAGAAGTGTAAATGACACAAGTCCTCACATCTGGATTATTCTTCTAGGTAGAGTCAGAAACACTTAAGATGCCAGTAACTAGAGATGGAATACAGAATGGAAAATCATACTAGGGAGTTATATATTTCAATCATGATCCCATGACTGGTTACAGAAGTAATTGACATTAGAAATTAATACCACAAGGTGATAATTTATAAGGAAAATGGTAACATCGCTTGTGTTCTTATATAAAAGACACTGAGAAATTAATATCAAATCTTAGAACTACATATATCAAAATGAACTGTGATAAAATATATTATTAGAAGTGCATTCCAGAAAATACTCACAAATGAAAATTACAAATATCTGATTTAAGAATTAGCTTCCTAGGTGCAAGAATAGGCTCAGTCTAATAAAACAGATAAGACGAAAAATTAAAAAGCCAAAAATGAGTTGTAAGGTATTAACTTAGAGTGTTAGAATTTGCATACTGTATGGAAAACTCACATGTTGTTCTTGTAATCATTGGCAGAAAGAAGTATACTTTTTTTTTTTAATGGTTGGTCAAATTAGAAAGCACAGTGCAATGCTGTGATTGGATCTAGCCTGTGAGAAAATCACTCACATATTTGAGTATATATTCATACTTCCTGGAGCTACAACTTCAGGTATTAGTGAGTTATTAGATGAAGAACTGCACACTCGGGTCCTGTGAAAGAGCAGTGAGTGTTCTCAACCACTGATCAGGAGCAGATTCGTCATTTATACTTTTATTACGATTGATACCAAAGGGCAAGAGAGATAGGCAAAGAGAAGACTAAGGTGGTAGCTGTATCTGTCCATGGAAGACTAGAGGGTGCCTTGGGCATTCATTTTGCAATGGAGATAAGAAACAATAAATACTGAAAAATAATCTAGGATAACAACTAAAACTATCAGTTGTACTTTGGCAATTAAAAAGAGAATTTAATAAATCTGAATGTTTATTGATTAAAAATAACATCAACTGTCAATTATGTTTCTGGTACATTGCCACTATTTTTGACAGGAATCATATTCTTCTGAGGTGATAAATAAAATAAATAAATATAAATAACTTGAAAAATGTCACAAAGGATATAAATAAATGCATAATCTGAGAAAGTGATCTCATGTGGAAATAATTATGGGTTTGTAACAATAACCTATGTTTTATGAAGATTTGATATGTTTCACTAAAGGATTCTCTTGGTTAGATAACTAAAAACTATGTTGCAGCAAGCCATGTGGAACTATTTAAAAAGAACTACAAGACTTTGCACATTGAGTGACATATGCAAGCCCTTAATGCTAAATTAATTATGAGAGGTAGTAAGGGATTAGAAAGATGCCTCTAAGTGCAAGTGCTTGCTGCTTTTGTAAATGACCTGAGTTTAGTTCCCAGTCTTACATGGGGCAGCTCATAACTGCCTGTTAACAGTGAACTGGACATCATCCTTTAATATCCAATGTGACCTGGATGAATATGGAATACAAGCATAATCCAGAACTCCACACATACGCAAAGAATAAAAACGTTTTTGGTACATGAATTTATAAGTACTTACAATATTGTCTAAGAGAAATAGGAGTTCAATGAAATATGTTTAAGTGAAGAAGAAATAATAACTTTCTTCCAATTGGTAAGATAACTATTTATACTTTAAAGCTATTTTAAATGCAAAATAATTGAATTAAAGAGATAAGATGAATGGAAATTCCTACCATGCTGGTAACAGAAAGAGGGTATTGAAAGTGTCTGAAGAGTAGATAATGGTTAAAATTTTGCAACTATCCAATGGAAATAACATGATTACTGACATAATAAAAAAGAATTTAGAAAATACTAATGTTTAAATTTCAGATAACACAATAGATTCATTCAAAATGAGACTTCAAAGATAAGAGCTAATTAAATATATAGATCAGAAAGTCCCAGTATATAGTTTGTATTTCCCATTCAAGGGCCTCACTGTATCAGTGCTTACACATCTTTCCAATTGAGTCCTAGGAATACGCAAAAAAAAAAGTGTTTAACTTAAAAACACTAACGACATCAGTTATCAATTTTCATAAAGCAACAATAAGTAAATCATATGTCAAAGAATTAATGGCATCAGATGAGTCACAAAGTGTATTGAAGAGGAATAGCTGAATAGTCATATAAATTGTGGAAGGGAAATAAATTATGCACTTAGAATCTACTATTTACTTATTAATGTGGAAGTCATTAGTATCTTTGTCAAAATACATAAGATTGCATTGGTATGATGAACAAATAGTCACTGTCATGCACTCCTGGGGGATTGGAAACAGAGGAAAGGGAGGCAAAAAGTAAAATGAGTTTCTTTCCTTTTATTTCCTTAACCAATGATACTAGAAATTGGACAACAGAAGTAGCAATATGTCAATAGGGAAGTCAAGGGAAAGCTTGCCTTAATATGTTTTAAACATGAGACTAGATTCAACATGAAAGAACAGAGATGGAAATGATCTAGAACAGACTGGGCCAATGAGGCACCATGAAAATTAAATGCTTAAACTGTCCTGATGCCATCAGGAATACTTTGGAATATTCCCTGACATGTCTTACTGGATCTCAGAGAATATGTGGTAAAATAAGTTCATGTCCATTTCTTGTATATTGGTAAGTGTGATACTGAGAAAACATGGTGGGAGATTAGCTATTATTACTTTTATCTTTCAGTAAAATAATTAAATATATTTATCTGAAAATATTGAAAGAAGTGTCAAGGCAGTATTTGGTAAAAGAGTTAAAAGAAACAAAATCATCTTTTAGAATATTATGCCAATCATATAAAAATAAAATGTTCTCAGTTATAAAGCAGAATAAAATGGTCTTTTTATTTATTACCTTTTTTTTTTTCCTATTGAAGCACTAGGAATTAAACTAAGAACATTGGAACTAAGAACATTGGAAGTGATAGGCAAATTGTTCCTCTTCGAGCTAATCTTCAATTAACGGAACAGAAAGAGATAAAGTTTAGAAGTTTGGAAAGTGAGAAGATCTGGAAAAGGTTGGGTGAGTGGAAAGAATAGGAACAAAATGTATCACACTCTCAAAGGATAAATTACATAAAAATGAACACGTCAAATTTAGAGATATTAACTTTGGTAGAATTTACTTATGCACATGGTTTAAATGATTGAGACAGTAAGATCCACTGCAGGCAGTCAGTGACTGGAGGTGCTGATAAATGAGTAACAGTGGTTCTTCATAGAGACAATAATGCTGCCAAGAGAGATGAGCAGTCTAGCCTTAGATATCCTTAACTAGACATACTGCCTTGATGGCTGAGGGCTGGCTAATAATGAGGAAGATACATGGCAAGTGACCAAGTACAGCATGTAAATGGACACATAGAAATGCTTCCAAGAGGGAAGTTGTCTTATATAATCACATATAATCAACATCCCTGGGATTTCTGCAAAATCAGTAATTGATTTTAACCACTGAATCATATTTCCTGAAGCATATTTTAACATATGTGAAAAATATGCTTTAGTCAGTTTTTAACCCTTTTCTTAATTTTTATTTCTGTACCAGATGGGAGGACAGTTATCATTAGGTTCTGAAGGTATTAGGTGAGTTTACCTAAAGGTATAATTCAAAAGAGATGTCATTCTGTGAGGTAAAGTTAATAGAGCATTTTGATGCACAGCAGATAATTAAGCTTTCCCCAAATGATTACAGAGCCAGTAAGATGGATGATCTGTTTTGGAATAAATGTGCTAGTATTGCTTTCACATAATAGCATTTACAGAAAGACAACAGAAAAAAAGAGGTTGATATCAATGATATTTTCCAATTCATCATTAATTTTAAAGGAATTAGGGAAAACATTAATATGATAATCTCTACACTGTAGCATTTGATATTAAAGACACTAAAATTTTCAGAAAGTTTTAAAGCTCTAAAAAGGCATATTTATTAGTAGGGAAGCAAAGGGAGGAGTTTTCAGATATTCTCCAGGTTATACCCACATCATTCTTTCTTAATCTTCTGAAAAAATGAATGGTTAATATATTATTATACATGTCTTTTGTGAAAGCCTCTGTAAATGGTCTTTATCTCATTTTTTTCTGCAATTTTTTATTTACATGCAACAGTTAACCTAAATACAGAGATATCATCTATAAATATAAATGATTATAAAATCTAATGAACTAAAAGAATTTTAAGGATTTAAACTAAATCTAAATCACTAGGAATATTTTTAGGCAATCAGCAATACTAGCACTACTTGTTGATATTTTTTCCAAATTTAAGTTATGTAATTCAGCAATAAAGTTATTATTAAAGTCATCATTTGACTTGATATTTTCTTAAACTTCCTATGAAATGCTAAATAAAATTGCTACTCCAAGGAAATTCTTTATTGCATGGTCTTATAGTGCATGTCTGACTGATTCCCTTGGTCTCCCTTGGTCTCCCTCTCTCGGATAAAGTCAGCTCTTTGTTCACAAAACGCTTTGTTTTCTAATACACACACTGAATACTTTTTCTTCTTACATTCGTGCCAATATCATTGTGCTTCTGTTTTGAAATACCATTTGTGATTTTTGTAGTGCTTTTTCTTTTTCTTTTTTTTATCAATTTAAAAGCAATGTTTCAATGTATATAGTTACTTTACCACATATCTTACAGTGTTTCTAATTAAGAAGGGTACTTGGGAAATATTGCTTTAAAATTCTTAAGTTTTATTTCCTATAATAACATAATTGAAAAGATTATTTTTCATTTTACCCACATATTTAAAAAAAGATTTAATGTACATGTATATGTGTGTGTGCACATGTGTGCTCCTCTCTCTCTGTCTCTCTTTTTCTCTCTCTGTCTCTCTTCTCTCTCTCCTTTTCCTCTCTCTTTCTCTCTCTCTCTCTCTCTATCTCTCTCTCTCTCTCTGTCTCGTGTGTGTGTGTGTGTGTGTGTGTGTGTGTGTGTGTGTGTGTGAGTAGTAGTAGTAGTAGTAGTAGTAGTAGTAGTAGTAGTAGTAGTAGCAGTAGTAGTAGTGGCAGACATACTTGGCAGTAGCTAACAGCTCATTAACTGAACCTGAAACCTACTCAATAAGAGGGAGACTATGCTTGGAACTGGAAAACATAGCTACCTACTCAGTGCTAAGTAAGTCATAGTTATTGGTGTAGAATCTGCAACCATTACTTTACTCCATGAGCATAATCACTAAAAATCTACAAACATTTGCTATATACCACATTCGAGTGTAGGCCTCACATTCCAGCAAGGAAACTTAATAAATTTAATACACACATGGTATTTACTCACTGATATGCAAATATTAGTCCAAAAGCTTGAAATAGCCAATATTCAACTAACTGACCACATGAAGCTCATGAAGAAGGAAAACCAAGTGCGGATGCCTCGGTCCTTCTTGGAAGGAGTGATAGAATGCTCAAGGGAGCAAATAAGGTGACAAATTGTGGGACAGAAAGTCAAGGGTGGGCCATCGGGAGACCACTCTACCTTGATATCCGTCCCATGTATACTCACCAAAGATAGACGCCAATATGGATGTCAGGAAGTGCATGCTGACAAGAGCCTGATGTAGCTGTCTCCTTGGAGGTCTGCCAGAGTCTGACATATCCTGAGGCAGAGACTCGCAGCTACCTATTGATCTGATCAAGTGTTTCCAATGGAGAAATTAGAGGACTGAAGGAGCTTAAAGTGTTGGTGGCCCCAAGAGGAGAGCAACAGTGCCAGCCAACCAGAGCTCCCCAGGGTCTAAACCACCAGCCTGGGAGCACAAAGGGAGGACCTATGACTTCAGCTGTATACTTAGGGGTGGATGGCCTTGTTGGGCATGGGTAGGAGATCCCTAGTCCCATGAAGGCTGAACACCGAGCGGGGAGAAATTCGAGGGTGGGGAGGGGGAGGGGGTAGTTGGGGGCACACCCTTGTCGAGGCAGGAGGGGGGCAGAATAGGGGTTCCTGGGTGTGGAGGAAATGGGGTTCGGGGATAAAATCTGAAATGTATTTTTAATTAATTAATTAATTAATTAATAAAAAAACACTGGCTAGGTTTGATCTGAGCACTAACGTAACAATTCACAATCATCTGTTATGACTCCAGGACCGGAGGATCTAATGCTCTCTGTGGTCTCCTTGAGACAAACATGTATGTGGTACACATATACAGAAAGGAAAAACACTCATACATATTAAATAAAATTAAAACAAAAAATGTAAGTAGATACAAATCCCTGCCCTTAAAATAGCACAGGAAACTTTGGGGCAAAGGAACCTGTGTGGTGAGAATAACAGTTGGATCAAGTTGAAAGAGAAAGAAAAATGACACCAAATGGAAGTAACAGAATGTGGTGCATGATAATAAGACAATATATTAGTACATGCCAATTTATCAGAACTTATAAAGTTACTTTTTTCTTTTGTTGCCCTCCTTATGCTTTTTTGTTTTATTCTTTTATTAGTTTTGATATTATAATTTAAGTACAGCATCTCTCCATTTCTCTTTTCCTTCCTGCAAACTATCTCATATACTCCTCTCTCCTTCAAATTCATGGTCTCTTGGCTCTCTAATTAGCATAACATTTATAGATGAATATGCACATATGTACATATTCCTAAATACAACCTGCTCAGTCCATGTAATATTACCTGTATGTATATTGTCAGGACTGACTATTAGGTACTGCACAACCAATTGGTGTGCTTTTCTCTGGAAGGTGACCTCTCCTGCTGCCAGCTTTCCCCAGTTGGCTATATAGTTCTTTGTGTAGGCTTGGGGATTGTTGTCTTCTCTTGGTCATGTTTGGCATATTCATTGGTGTTATCCTTGTTCAGCTCACATTTGGCAGTAATGTTGGTGAGACTTTATAGATGTAGCCTCTAATATTACTAAGAGACAAGTCTTATAAAGAACTCCTCAACTTCCTGATCCTCTGACTCTTACAATCTTTCCACCTCCTGTTCTGCAATGTTCTCTAGATTTTAGGTGAGGGAATATTTCATAGATATATCCATTATAACATCTTGATTGGTTATGGGTTTCTGTAATGGCCTCTATCAGTTAGTTTCAAATGTAAGTTTCCTTGCTGGAATGTGAGGCCTACACTCGAATGTGGTATACAGCAAATGTTTGTAGATTTTTAGTGCTTTTTCAAAATATGTGTTATTATATGAATGTTGAGGTGACTAACTAGATAAAGTTCATGCTATGTAATTAGAATGGCTTAAGGTTGCCCCCCAAACCACATAGAGCCAGGCACACAGAATTCACACTGGTAATTTCAGCATTCTATTAGGATTGAAGGGGAGTAGAGAGGCAGATACAGGAAAACCTCTAACACTTCACATGCAAGCTAGTCTAGAATACAAATGAATGAGCAACATTAAGGCCCTGTTTCAGAAAAGGTAGCAAGCCAAAACCTCCATATACATTTGCCTTGAATAAAATAAGCAACATGCATTTCTTCATATCAGTGGTACTTATTAGGACATGAATTGGCCCCTTCGCATTTCTGAGAAAAGTATTTCAAATTGTGTCCTCTGATATTTCCTTTGAACTGCTACTTATGAATTTTACTTTTTCTTTGATGCCTGTGGCTTTCTCAGGTTTCATATACCCATTACGCTTAAACTAATTATTCTTATT
>JANHMN010000001.1:99708257-99779755 GCA_030674055.1 Rhabdomys pumilio
AAATAGAAATAACGAAGCATAATATGACTATATTGCCATAATGCAGATTGTTCCCGAGCACATAATAATGCTTTATTTGTACCATGCTGTAATTGGCACTTCTGCATTCCTTTCTCTAAAAGCCCATTAGAAATACAATTATGCCAAAACATGATGATATATTTCAGCATCATGGAATTGAACCTTTGCCTTTGGCTGTGGTCCCATGAGTTAAACATAGTTCTGTGAGCAAAATATTTAACCAAAAGGCAAAAAAAATAACCTAGAGAATGAAAGCTCATTTTACTACTGTGGGAGATCACATTTGGTTCTTGCCTTAGGATAAATTTCAAAAAACAAACAAACAAACAAACAAACAAAACACCTGTCCACCAGCTTTGATACCTCCCTGCAGAAAGTGCTCAGTTCCCGATAAGATCAAGGTAGTAGCTGAAGCAGGCCTGTGATACTAAGCAGTCTGCTATCTTATCTGCTCCAGATAATTATGTTGCTGGGGAAAGCATGTAGTAAGCAATAACTTCAGCTGCTGTTTTTGCTGCTGCTGCTGCTTTCCCAGCAGAGTCTGTCTCTCCTGCAATCAGTAGGTTGAGCCATTACTAGTATTATTGTTATTATTATTATTATTGCTATTATTACTATTATTACTATTACTACTACTACTACTACTACTACTACTACTACTATTGCCATTTTAGCAGAAGAGATGATTCTGGTGTTAGATATTTTGAAAATGTTCACAACACTACCAGATACATTTGTCAAAAACAACTACCTGCATATTTGTCAAAAGTGATTATACACATGGAAAACAGACTTGATGAAAAATCAGTGAAGTTTCTCTCAATAAACAAATGTTGACAATGCCAAATATTCTAGAATTGTCGGTCTCCCTGAGAAAAACTTTGCCGGAAGGATTTCTGTACTTTAACCTTTGAGAACACTGAGGAAATGGTTCACTTTATATATTTTAAGAGAAAGACAGAAAATAAAAATATTTAAATCAGTGTAGATTTGCACACAAAGTAGAAAAAAAGAGTTTTATCAAATTTTCAGATAAGTACCTACGTTTATTGTTTCAGACCTTATTAACATTAAAATGTCAAGTTGTGTCAACAAAAACCAACAATACAAACAAAGAATACTATGGGGTCAACTTCACTGTGACAAATAAAACAAGATGAGCTGAGAAAGATTTCAAAAATAATGACTGCATTTTCTTCTTGTACACTATTATATTATTTAAGTCACTGAATCACATGGGTAAAAATATGTATTTTAAAGCTTGTTTTTGGGGAATACATTAAAATTAATTACTTTTGTGATGGAAAGATGGAAATAATATTGAGCTGATAAATTTAAAGGGAACATTTAATTTGCATTAAATGAACTAATATACAGGAAAAGAAAATCGACATTTCAAAACAATATAATTAATTATGATAAAAAGTGTAAAATTTTAAGTGTAGTTTTAGAAAATTCTATTACTGTGTGTATAAATTCTTCCTCAAGATTACCCCTCTTTTCTTTCTTAAATAGAAACAGGCGATTTGCATTAATTTTAATGGTTCAACTGCTTCATTTCTCTCTGCATGAAATTGCATGCTTCAGTACCTCATACCTGCTGATGTAATAATTCATATAATCTCAAGAGATGTCAAGAAGTGAATTAAAGGAAAAGTGAAAAAGAAAAAGTGAACTAAAATTAATGTCAGTCTCCTCCCATTTCCAGATTATCTGAAGAACAAGGTCACCTATTTAAAAGAAGAGGTCTTGGCTTCTCTTTCAAGTGTTCCATGTGGCAAAGGCTGTGTGAATGTTATTACATGTTGCTTTGGCACTTCTTGGCAGCAATTAATGGAACAAAACTGAGCCTGTCTATTAAAGTGAACAGAGCCCACTACAGACTTATTACATTGTACTAAGTTACTTCATTATATACTAAAACTCTTCATGCTATAATTGAAAATATAGTAGTTAGATTCTACCAGAAATATGACTACAAATATATATGAGACATATCCACTCACATTGAGTAGTATGTCATATTTTAATTTTTGTTTAATGATTTTTATGTATTGCTCCAACAAATTTCTCTGACAATTTTCATAAATGTGTAGAGTGACTTTTTCATGTAGTCTGCAGTTTCACATTTCAAATTTAACAAGATTCATCTTTTAAATGAATCACCTATGTAGATGATGTCTCAGAAGTCACCAAACTGTATCTCCTGGCCCTGTTTTCAGTGACAAACTCATTATAAGCATCCCATAAAGGGAACAATCATCTCATTGCTGGTAGTTTTAATTTTGTTAGATAATATCAACCAAATATAGGTTGTATATACGGTATTTGATTCTGCAATACCAGTTTCACGGATTCCTATGATACTTGTAAATAAAAGAAAATACTGTCTGTTTTAATGTGTCATACACAGAATGTAATAGTAATTTAAAGCAAGTATATGGTAAAATGTTTGACAACTAAAATAGCTTTGCATTCTTAAAACTGGTCATATGATACATATATGGTATATATAGCCTAGCATGTATGTGGTAAGGACAGAGGATCAAAAGTTTTATTTCATCCAGAGTTATATAACACATTCCAGTTCAGATTAGGTGATATAAGACTATATCTCAAAAACCCAAATCAGAACAAACAAACAAAAATATGAGACACAAAATACGATGAAAGAAAAAAAATTAATTATACACAATCTACAGAAAAACTTAAAATAGATATTATGAGACCAACATCCTGGCAAGTTGTACATGCCATGCTTAAATACTGCTGGAAGGATGTATGAAAGATTGGCTCACCACAGTGTATATAATACACACAGGAAGCACCAACATATAAAAGTTGATACCAACTATATAAATCTCTGACTTTGAAGAATTAGTCTGTGAGACCAATATTCTATGGATGGAGAATCCAGAGATCTTCAGAGATACAATGAAAAGAAAGTGTGTGTGTGTGTGTGTGTGTGTGTGTGTGTGTGTGTGTGTGTATGTGTGTGTGTGTGTGTGTGTGTGTATTTATAGGTGAAAGACGTGTTCACACACATATATGTGTGTGTGTGTGTGTGTGTTTGTATGTCTGTGTGTGTACATATCTAAACACATATAACTCACATTCTCTCTTTTCATTTTGTATCTTCATACATCTTTATTATTTATGGATTCTAGAGTTTTAATTATTTTGTAAGTTGGGTAGTTAGTAGATATTATGAAATTTCACACTGAGAAATCTATAAACAAATGCATTTTTTGCTTATGTTTTATGTTGTTTTTTAAGTGTCATCTTGCCAGCTTTTTCACTAAATGGAATCAGTGTCTGATTAAGAATGATACTTTTCACTTTTAATATGAACACAATTCATCTGCCTAAATCACTGAGGTTCATATTTTTAACATGTAAATGAGTTCATTATGCATTTTGTGGAATGAAAAGAAAAAATTCTCATGATATAGAATTGTCAGGGTAACAAAATGGATCTCCTTAGGCAATTAATAATTTATTTCACAGTTCAAATATAATTATAGTTGGCATACTATGTCTAAGATTATTTATATCTAGCTACTTAATCATGACTGGTCCTCCATCAAATTAACTGAAATCTATCATATGTCTTTAGCCCATTTCTATGTGTTCATTTTCATGACTAGAATTTGTTAAAATATTGTTGTGCTGAACATGTCAGAACTGGCACCTAGTAATGAAGTTTGGTGTCAATCTTATGTTGGTATATTATTTGAAATTAGTAAATTACAGCTTATTTTCACTTCATTTTATTGACTTTTTAATTTTTATTAAACAATACTACAAATTTATTAAATTCATTCTGCATTCCTCTCAGGCACAGGGTTATTTTATCATGAGTTTATAGCAGTCTCTCTCTTTCCAGTGATTTTAATTATATTTGTAGGTAAATACTTCCTATTCTGGCACATGCTCTACATTGTCTGTATCGCATGTTTCATTGTTTGCCTGTAGGTGAATGTACATGTTTCCAGAATCTTTATGTTTCTCTCTGTATACTTGTACCACTAGAATTTTTGGGCAAAATATTTAACAAGAAAATTTCAAATAATTATAAATTTTATGACAATGTCTAGTTTATATATTTGATTTTATCATGTAAAAAGTTTTATAGCCCCTTTGTCATGGGCCCATGACTGTTCATAATTGCTTTAACTATACATTTTCGCTCTTTTCTCCTCACTTTGAGGAATTTCTATCATTATAGAACAGTGTGTGTGTTACATATGCTTGTACTAGTATAGGACTCAGCTATTTCCCCACTTCTGTGTCTTCCTTCTAAAGACAAAGGAAGTTTGATTTTCTGTAACTTACTAAAATCTCTTGGTATTGAAAACTTGAAAAACTCAGCCCAACTTGTTTCTGACTCTGATGGAAACCTTTAGACATTTCTTGTATAGATACTTTATCAAATATATTATTAATGATACACTATTAAATTACTTTGAAATGTAATTTCTTTAAACAGTGTCTAATTGCCATGCGGTAAATGAAACAACCAAGTAAATATGACCAAAGTTAGTATATACAACCTTTATTTTCACATAGATATTCTTTCCCTTCAACCATTTCTCCTATGACATGGACAAACATCAATCCACATTGAGATTTTGAGTTATAATTTTTACCTCTAAAACTGTACAGCAATGATTCATATTGAAGTATTTGTGGTTCCTTATGCATTTCTAGTTTATTATTATTATTATTATTATTATTAATTATTATTATTATTGTTTTTGTTTTTGCTTTTTTGACAAAATCTCATGTAGACTATGTTGACCTTGATATTGTAGTATAAAAAAAGACGACCATGAATTTCTAAACTTTCTGTCTCCCAATAGCTAGTTCTAGGTTATACAGATTACTACAATCATTGGTTGATGGTCAACCTCATTTCCCTTAAAGAATTACAGAAAGGCATAGATAATCAGGTAGAATCTCTTAAAGAGGAAACACAAAAATCCCTTAAAGAATTACAGGAAAACAAAAACAAAGAGGTGGAGGAATTGAACAAAACCATCCAGGATCTAAAAATAGAAAGAAAATCAATAAACAAATCACAAAGGGAGACAACACTGGAGATAGAAAACCTAGGAAAGAGATAAGGGGTCACAGACTCAAGCATCATCAACAATACAAGAGATAGAAGAGATTCACAGGTGCAGAAGATATTTTGACAAAACAGTGAGGGAAAATGCAAGAAGTTCCTAATCAAAATCATTCAGAAAATCCAGCACAAAATGAGAAGACAAAACCTAAGGATAATAGGTATAGAAGAGAGCAAAGATTCTCAAGTTAAAGAACCAGTAAATATCTTCAACAAAATTGTAGAAGAAAACTTCCCTAACCTTGTAGAGAATCAACAGAAGGCAGCTAACATCCTTGCAGCCATCTTGAGCCATCTTGAGCCATATACCCCGACAAGAGACTTGATTACAATAGCTTACAACAGCTGAGCAGACTCTGATAGTATCTTGTTTTAGTTACCCAGGATTTTCCCTTGGGTGTGTGAGACCTAAAGGTGTGTGACTTAAGGGTGTGACTTAAAGGCATGGCTTAGAAGTGAGACATATAAAAGGTGAGAGGCAAACAGAAGAAATTATTAAGCATTTAGCACTTGGAAGAAGAACTTGGAAAGGCATTAGACACTAGGGTTAGACACTAGAGACAGAGAATTAGATATTAGACATTAGGTAGAAGGCACTTGAGACTTGAGACAGGCAACTAGGAATTAGACACTTGGATTAGACACTTATACTTGGATGAGACTCAAGACTAGAACTTGGAACTGGAAACTTGGAACCTGGAAGCACTAGGGACTAGGAACTAGGGACTAGGAACTCAAGACTTGGGACTTGGACTAGGAAGAGAGACTGAAGAGTAAAAGGGATTGAATTACACTCTGTCTGGTCTCCATTCTCCGTCCTCACTCTCTCTCTTGCTGAACCATGACTGGCAAACCGGAGCAGTTTGGGGCCGTGTGGGCTCTAACAGTTTAGCCACCAAGGCTTTTGGCAGTCCCAACATTGATAGTGTCAACTTCAACATTTTTGATGCCTAACGTGGGGCAGGTTGGGCCATGACATAACCTACAGAAAGAGATGTCCATGAATATATAAGAAGCCTACAGGACACCAAATAGATTGGACCAGAAAAAAATTCCTCCTGTCACATAGTAGTAAAAACATCAAATGCACAAAACAAAGAAAGAATATTGTAAGCAATAAGGGAAAAAAGGTCAAGTAACACAGAAAGGCAGACCTAAGAGAATTCCACCAAACTTCTCACCAGAGACTATGAAAGGTAGAAGATCCTGGGCAGATGTCATACAGACACTAAGAAAACACAAATGCCAGCCCAGGCTACTATACCCAGCAATTCACTAAATTATCATAGATGGAGAAACCAAGATATTTCAAAACAAAACCAAATTTACACAGTATCTTTCCACAAATACAGACCTAAAAAGGTAATAGAATGAAAACTCCTACACAAGAAGGGAAACTACATCCTAGATAAAACAAGATAACCACCCAAACATAATTTCACCTATAACAACAGAAATAACAGGAAGCAACAATCACTATTCCTTAATATCTCTTAATACCAATAGAATCAATTCCCCAATAAAAGGACCTAGACCATTGCTTACCTATACTCCTGATGGGACAAGCTGCCTTGCCTCAAGTTTTTAGACCTTGTGGAACAGATAATCAAAAAGAGAAATTAAAATGACTCTTGTATTTTCTTAAATGTGGTCAGTTATTAAGAATCAATCATGGACTGGTCTAGAAATCAATCCAATATTGGAAATAACAGTCTTCATTTGGAAGTCTGATTCTGGACATTTTCAGAGACACATATGGAAATTGGCTGCAGTTCTCTGTGATGTTATGTTAGAAAGAGATAAAGTTGAGGCAGGATCTGGATTTCAAACAGGTGTTAGCACATGTGTTAAGGCTCTTCTAATTGTCAAGTTAAAAATAGTTTTGTTTCTTCTACAGTATTTAATGTAAGTTGCATTGATTGTATACCTTCTAATTGTGTTTGAGTTTTCAAATCTGGCATGTTAGTTACGGAGGTCTATCAACCATCTTTTGTTTTTGTGACCTGAGTATTACATAACCTTGGTATTCTAAAAATAGCTTGCAAGTATTGGAAGAAATGAGTCAGGATTTAAGCAGAAGCAATAGGGTAGTAGGCTTAATTTTTGCTGATATAACAGCTTTAATTACATTAATTTCTAGCACCACTGCTTCTGCAATCACTGTGACACAAGAAGTTACAACAGCTAATTTTGTTAATCATTTAGCAAAAATACGTTACTAATGTGTTGAATATACAAGAGGATTTAGATAGGCATTTTGAAGAATGAATTGATGCTTTTTATTCTATTCAAATTATAGGAAAAAGGTTCAGAATTTAAGGGTAATGATCCATCTCAAGTGTCATGACAAATACCATTGGATTCATGTTAGTTCTAAAATTTACAGTGGTAGTCATTATAATCAGGAAGAAGTTTAGGGACACTTGCAGTGTAATTGGCATAATTCTAATATCTCTATGGATGTTTTAATGGTACATAGGGAGCTTATGAATTTCAACACTCTGCTGAAAATTACCCATAGCCTGAAGTCAGTATTTCTATTTTGGTCAAGCTTCAAAAATGGCATATACAGCATGATCATGCTAGCCCTTTTTATCCTGGGAATATTTTCAATCCTGCTTATCATGTTAAAGCTTGTCTCTAACAACATCAACTTTTTGGCAGCCAAAGTACATGGCTTGAACCCTAATATGGACCCCCCAGACAGAGTTGTTAAATTAACAGGCTGACAAGTCAAGGAAGAATAAGATTCTGCACAGAGCCTTACCAACCTAAGACAGAAGCACATTGCTTTTGATAATGCATATTCTATGATGGGTAATGAAAGCATTCTTGTCAGAACAACCTAAGACAGGTTCAGTCTTGTTAATGAAATAAAAAAGAGAGAGAGGTGGAGAGCCTTTGGGCTTCTTTGCAAGAATCTGATATGGGCCAAAGACAAGGAAGTAGGCTTCAGGCAAAAATCTGACATTAGGCTAGAGCAAGGATGTAATTTCAGGTAGTAATCTAAATCTTAGGCTAGAACAAAGAAGTAATTTTAGACAAGAATCTAAATTTTAGGCTAGTACAAGGAAGTAGGCATCAGACATGACAATGACTTTGGGCCAGGACATGGAAGTCAGCTCAGATATTTTGGTCATCCAGATAAATACTTAGAAACAATGATAACTGGAGTGTTCACGTATTGGGGTTTAATGACTTTCTTGTTCTTTGACTACTTGTGTTTATTGTCTTGCTTGTTCCTTGACTATTTGCATCTATTTTATTGCTAGACCCTCAACCTAAAACTGACCTTAATACATGCATGTAAATAAAATGGTATAAAAGCAAAAAGGAGAAGAAGGATGTAATAGGGGTGTCTGGAGAAAGGAAATGTGGAAAGGGGATGGCATCAGAAACGTAAATATATAAAATATCAAATAAAATATCCAATAAAAAATGAAGTAAAACAAAAGACATAGAATAACAGACTAGATACATAAACAGGACCCAGAATTTTGGTGCATACAGTAAACATAGTATCAAAGAATACATGGCTGAAATAAAATTTTCCAAGCAAAATGTCCCAAGAATCAAGCTGGATTAACCATTCTAATATCGAATAAAATCGACTTTCAACAAAAAGTTAAGCAAAAAGATAAGGAAGAAAACTTCATAGTTGTCAAAGGAAAAATCTATCAAGAAGAACTCTCAATATTGAATATCTATGATCCAAATACAAGGGCACCCACATTCATAAAAGAAACTTTACTAAAGCTTAAAGCACACATACACCTCATACAATAAGAGTGGGAGTCTTCAACACCCTACTCTCATCAATGAACAGGTTATGAAAACAGAAACTAAACAGAGACACAATAAAACTAACAGAAGTAATGAATCAAATGAATTTAACAAATGTCTATAGAACAAAACAGGCCTCAACAGATACAAGAAGATAGAAATGATACTAGGCATCCTTTTAGATCACCATGTACTAAGGGTGGTCTTCAATAACAACAAAAGCAGCAGAAAGCCCACATGCACATGTGAGCTGAACAATGTCCTACTCAATGATAACTTGGCCAAGGAAGAAATTAAGAAATTAACAACTTTTTAGAATTTAATAAAAATAAAGGTACAACATACCTAAACTTATTGGATACAATGTAAGCAGTGCTAAGAGAAAAACTCATTATTCTGAGTACCTGGAAATAGAAACTCGAGTAGCTTAACAGCACAACTGAAAGCTCTAGAACAAAAAGAAGCAAATACACCGAAGAGTAGGTGGCAGGAAATAATCAAACTCAGGGCTGTAATAAACCATGTATAAACAAAAAGAATTATACAAAGAATTAATAAAACCAGCAGCTGGTTCTTTGAGAAAATAAAAAACATAGATAAGTCCATAGCCACACTATCAGAGTACAAAGAGACAGTATCCAAATTATCAAAATTAGAAATGAAAAGTGTGATATAACAACAGAAACAGGGGAAATTAAAAAAATATATATCATCAGATCTTACTACAAATGCCTATACTCAACAAAACTGGAAAATCTGGACGAAATGGACAATTTTCTAGACATATAATAAACACCAAAATTAAATCAGGATCAGATAAAGAATCTAGACAGTTCCATAACCCCTAAAGTTATAGAAGCAGACATTAAAAGTGTCCCAACCAAAAAAAGCCCAGGACCAGATGTGTTTAGTGCAGAATTCTGTCAGACCTTCAAAGAAGACCTAATACCAATACTCTTCAAAGAATTCCACAGAATAGAAACAGAAGGAACACTACCCAATTTGTTCTATGAAGTCACAGTTATGCTGATATCAAAACTACACAAAGAATCAACAAAGAAAGAGAAATTCAGAACAATCTCCCTTATGAAAATCAATGCAACAATACTCAATAAAATTCTCACAAACCAAATCCAGGAGCACATAAAAATGATCATTTATCAAGATCAAGTGAGAGTCATTCTAGTGATGCGGGGATGGTTCAATATATAGAAATCCATCAACATAATCTACAACATAAACTCAAAGAAAAAAAAAACATGGTCATTTCATTAGATGCTGAAAAATCATTTGCCAAAATTCAACATTTCTTCATGTTAAAACTCTTGGAAAAATCAGGAATTCAAGGCTCTAAACAGTAAAGTAATATACATCAAACCAGTAGCCAACATGAAACTAAATGAAGAGAAATTTGAAGAAATCCCACTACAATCAGGGACTAGAAAAGCTGCCCATTGTCTCACTATCTATTGAATATAGTACTTCAATTTCTAGCTAGAACAATTAGACAACAAAAAGATTAAAGGGATACAAATTGGAAAGGAAAAAGTTAGTGTAACACTATTTGCAGATGATATGATAGTATACTGAAGTGACCACAAAAATTCCACCAAAGAACTTCCAACCCTGATAAACAACTTCAGCAAATTGGCTGGATATAAAATTAACTCAAACAAATCAGTAGCCTTCCTACACTCAAAGGATAAACATTTGGAAAAAGAAATTAGAGAAACAATACACTTCAAGATAGTCACAAACAATATAAAATATCTTTCTGTGACTCCATCCAAAAAATTGAAATATATGTATGACAATAACTTCAAGTCTCTGAATAAAGAAATCTTATAAGATCTCAGAAGATGGAAAGATCTCCCATGCTCATAGGTTGTCAGAATATAGTAAAAATGATCATCTTGCTGAAGGCAATCTACAGATTCAATGCAATCCTCATCAAAATTCCAACTCAATTCTTCATAGAATTAGAAAGAACAATTTGCAAATTCATTTGGAATAACAACCCAGGATAGCGAAAACTATTCTCAACAATAAAAGAATTTCTGAGTCCAGGAATCACTATCCCTGACCTCAAGTTATACTTCAGAGCAATAGTGATAAAAACTGCATGGCATTGGTTCAGTGTCAAGCAGTTAGGTCAATGGAATAGAATTGAAGACCCAGAAATGAACCCACATACCTATGGTCACTTGATATTTTACAAAGGAGCTAAAACCAACCAATGGGAAAAAAACCAGCATTTTCAACAAATGGTGCTCATTCAACTGGTTTCAACTGTGGGTCAATATGTAGAAGAGCACAAATTGAACCATTTTTATCTCTCTGTGCAAAGTTCAAGTCCAAGTGGATCAATGACCTCCACATAAAACCAGATACACTGAATTTAATAAAAAAGAAAGTGGTGAAAATCCTCAAACATATAGTCACAGGCGAAAGGTTCCTGAACAGAACACCAGTGGCTTATGCTCTATGATCAAGAATAGACAAATGGAACCTCATAAAATCGCAAAGCTTCTGTAAGTCAACGGACACGGTCAATAGGACAAAACCATCAACCAACAGTTTGGGGAAAGATTTTTACCAATACTACATCTGATACAGGGTTAATATCCAATATGTACAAAGAACTTCAAAAATTAGACAACCAAATAATCCTATTAGAACATGGTGAACAGAGCTAAACAGAATTCTCAACTGAGGAAAATTGCCAAGAAGCACCTAAAGTAATATTCCACAACCTTAGTCATCAGGGAAATGTAAATCAAAACAATCCTGAAATTCTATTTCACACCAATCAGAATAGCTAAGATCAAAAACTCAGATGACTGCTGATGCTGGCAAAGACTTGAAGAAATAGGAAAAATCCTTCATATTTTTTTTTTGTGGGATTGAAAACTTGTACAACCACTCTGGAAATCAGTCTGGTGGTTCCTCAGAAAACTGGACGCCGTACTACCTGATGAACTAGCTATGCCACTCCTAGGCATATACCCAGAATGTCCTCCAACATATAATAAGGACACATGCTGCACTAAGTTCATAGCAGATTTTTTTTTATAATAGCCAGAAGCTAGGAACAACCCAGATGTTCCTCAACAGAGGAATGTATAGAGAAAATGTGGTACATTTACACACTATTAAAAACAAGGGCTTCATGAAATTCGTAGGCGACTTGAACTTGATAATATCATCTTGAGTGAGGTAACCCAGTCACAAAACATTACACATGGTATGCACTCACTGATAATTAGATATTAGTCCAAAGGTTTGAAATACCCAAGATACAATTCACAGCTCAAGAAGAGGGAAGACAAAAATGTGGATGATTCAGTGTTTCTTAGAAGAAGGAACAAAATATTCACAGGAGAAAATTTGGAGATAAAGTGTGGAGCAGAGTCAGAAGGAAAGGCCATACAGAGACTGCCCCACCTGAGGATCAATCCTATATACAATCACCAAACCTGGACACTATTGTGGATGCCTGGAAGTGCTTGCTGAGGGTAGCCTGAAATGGCTGTCTCCTGAGTGGTTCTGCCAGAGCCTGACAAATACAGAGGTGAATGCTTTCAGTCAACCATTGGACTGGGTGCAGGGCCCCTGATTTGTTGGAGAAGGGACTGAAGGAGCTGAGGGAGTTTACAGCCTAGTCAGGGCTCTCGGAGCTCTCAGGGACTAGACCAACAACCAAAGATACCAAACAGTATAATCTGTAATAATTTTTCTAGATATTGCAAATATTATATTCAATAGGCCAACACATTTTAAAAATAGATGAAACACTCAGAAAAACTTCTAATTCCTAAAATCTGGGTGAAATAAGCCTACAGAGTGATTTTTTTCCCTTAGATGTGAAGACTCGACCTTTAGGAGTCTAAATGTGTATATAGTATTCATTTTGGAACATCTCAAAGATCCATTTCAACTAAAGATAATTGTAATCTGAATTACATGAAAAATCTTAATGTATTTAATACAAATACTGTTAAAGTGTATTTATATGATAAAAACCTTACAAATAAACTCTGAATCATGAATGAAAGAAATGGCAATGTTGCACAGGGAATGAATAAGTTAAGTTCTGCCAAAATTACAGCAAATTTTCTGTTGGTTAAATATGATTGGCCTGAACACCATCTAGAGGGTACCTCTTCAATCAGGAAAGTAAGTCTTAGAGTTTTTATGAGTCATGTTTGATATTTAAAATTATACAAAGTGGAAAAGTAGAAATTAGGAAAACTCTGAAATCAACAGCCATGAAATAACTTTAAAATTATTTCTTTATATAATCCTATTTTGATATATTATGCCCATTATGATATTTTGTTTTAAAATGCTCATCTTGTATAATAAATTGAGTGGGAATGGAAAATGCAAATGCTTATAAAATTGAGCGAAGATAGATCAATTTAAATTATTTACTTCATATGGGCTCAGTTGCTTCTGACAACTGAAACAGTGGAGTTCTATAGTCCCTAAACTGTTGAAAAGTGATTTTGCATTATATTTTCCTAAAACCTTGTTTTCAAGAACATAGTAACAGCAATGAACAAGTGGTAAAATTGAGAGAACAACTGACTATGGACCCGTTATACTTAGTTCACACCTATAACATAAACTTAAAATCTACAGCTTAAATAAGTGAGCATCGTAAGTCAAGGAGGCGAATGATTTATTGTAAAATACAAAGGAACTAGGTATATGCTGTGATATCGGATGTTCTGTGTATTACATGAAGTTTCACATATGGAATCTTAATGCAGTCACCTCAACAACATCTTCACAATGACAGCATCAGTTGACATCTCACCACCGATGAGAGAAGCTTCACTGAGCCCTATTCCAAAATGATAAGCCACATGTAATTAATGGTTGCCAAGACCAGCGTCAGTCTTCTACAGGAACAAGCATCCAAGGGATTACGCAATTGTAAATTAAACCTTAAACACATACACATATGAACAACATTTAGTGGATTTAGTAGCTTGTATTATTACATTAAATGTGTAACAATAATAATTAAAAGTCTATCTTGAACATGAAAGAGAGTTGGGGATATAGTAGGACTTAGATATTCAAGATAGTGTGGGTGGAAATAATGTATAAACAATATTTATCTGAGAAATTATAAAATAAATGTTAAAAATGTAGAGTAGAGTAAATATGAAATGTCAGGTTTAAAAAGATGACTCTCATTAAACTATGAAACACTGAAACAGTCATCATTTTCATGACTATTTGAAAACTATAGGAAATAAAGAACAAACAGTGTTGCAGCCCGAGCTGCCCCATGCTTGGGGGCCAAAATGTTGTGAACCGCTCTGTCAAATGTTGGAACTCGCACTGCCAAAAGCCTTGGGAGCTAAATTGTTAGAGCCACACTGCCCCAAGCTGCTCCAGTCCACGGGTTGGGGTTCAGCAAGGGAGAGAGTGAGGATGGATGCGAGGAATGGAAACCAGACAGAATGTGATTCAATCCCATTTATTCTTCAGTCTCTCTTCCTCTCTCCAAGTCCCTAGTTCCAGTCCCGAGTTTCTAGTTCCTAGTACCAAGTCTCAGGTCCTAATCCCTGTTCCATCTGTAATAAGTCTCAAGTCCTAATTCCCAGTTCCTGGTCCTTTTCCAAGTTCCTGTTCCAAGTTTCAAGTCTCTTTCCCAGTTCCAAGTTCTCTTCCAAGTTCCTCTTCTGAGTTACCTTTTTCTGTCTGTCTCTTGCCTTTTATATGTCTCACTTCTAACTCACGCCTTTAAATCTCACACCTTTAAGTCTCACAAACCCAAGGGAATATCCTGGATATCTAAACCAAGATGTTATCAGAGTGTGCTCAGCTGTTGTAGGCTGTTGTAAACAAGTCTCATGTCAGGGTATATGGCTCAAGATGGCTGCAAGGATGATAGCCGCCTTCTGACGGCTCCCCACAGAATAGTTTTCAAAATCTGTTTCCATTATTATACAATCATACCTGTTAATTGTCCAAGTACTACTAATATGTGCATTTCACTCTGTTAAGGTGAAGAAAATAATGAAGAAAAGATCTGTTTTTTCTCTCTTCACACTCATTAGATATGCCTGCTTTTGCTCACAAATGAAATATTTTTATGATGACAAAGTGAATATTTTTTCAAAATCTGTCTCAATGAGTCTCAATAAAGAAAGACAAGTGTTTTGTAAATTAAGAACCAAAATTAGGTTAATTTTTCGGAGCTAAAAAGGGTCCCAGGATGTCTTCATCCTCTGCAAAATGTTTCACCAATTGGATCCAACAGATTCAATCTTTGGTTAGTATTTAGAAGTTGTTGTTTCAGAGTATGTTATCTACTTCAGATTGTATGAAATTACTTCTAATGTGTGTGACTGGTATCAGTTAAAATCCATATATAATAACTGTATACAGCTTGTTTATAAAAGCATGAAACTTAGCATCCAAAGCAGAGGAAGTTTTATTTAAATAAACAAAACCTAAAACCAGAAACCTGTTGCATGTGAGGACTTCACTTTCAATGAATACTATACAAAACCATGTTTGGTTGTTTTTCTTCTTAGAATACTATGCATAAATAATTGGGTGTTTTAACGTTTAAGTTTAATCCCTTTTAAAGTGATTGTATTCATAGACACTACCATATCATTGTCTTCATTTTCCACCTTCACTCTTTCCTCTATCTCTACTTCCTTCATTCCTCTGTCTCTTGTTTTCTTCCTAGGCTTCTGTCCTTTTTTTCCCCTTCAATTCAGATTTCCTTCCCTGAAATATTGCTTAGACTTATTTTCTTTCTATAGTTCTCATTTGTGAAAAGAAGTACACTCATGTACACACACACACACACACACACACACACACACACCACATGCATGCACCCATGCCCACATGCCTTTCCCAGAAGGAAAGCTTTACAACATGTAGACCTTTTTTTTTTCATGGCCAAGAAAGTGCTCAATGGTTCACTATCAAGCAGCATGTTTAGGTTTCATTATGCTCTCTTTTCATTTTTACTTTTTATTCCTTTTTAAACTTTCAGGTAATAAAGAAAAACAAGAGTACTCTTTCTCAAAGCATCTGCTTTTAATTGCACAATATGCCTGGCCCATATGAAGGCAAGACTATCAATTTATAAGGTGACTTCTGATAGAGGGGTTAGAGAAGGAAAAAGAGAAGGACAGATGGGGAGGGAAGAAGGTATGGAGGGAGAGAAAGAGACAGAGAGAGGAAGGAAGAGAGAGAGAAAGAGAGAGAGAGAGAAACTTGTTTTTACATGTGAAGAATGTTTCTTCACTAGTTTCAGGAGAGAAAAACCAAATCAGCTTAGGAGCTCAGAAATAAATAGTGTAGGTGCTTGAGGTTCGCTGGGATTTTATTTTTATCTCATTCTTCTTATGACTCCATCATGTTAACACTCTGAACTAAAAACATCATAATCTAAAAGTCAATCTACAGAAAAGTATCTATTAGAACCTCACCTTGGAGAAAAAATACTGTACTTGACTGAACGTTAAGTTTCTGGTTTGTTTATTCAAGGAAAGATTTCCCATACTGCCTTGGCAGCTGTTCAAAGTCTAAATCTAAATGCAAATAATTCAATAGAATCAAAGCAGTGTCTCTTTTAGGAGTGGTTTACATGGAATATACATTTTGAATTGTTACAGCCGTAAATATATTTTTTATCCTGCTGTCTGGAAAATGTTTTAATTGGTAGTTTATGAAGAATTATAGCCGGGCAGTGGTGGCGCATGCCTTTAATCCCAGCACTTGAGAGTCAGAGGCAGGCAGATGTCTGAGTTCGAGGTCAGCCTGGTCTACAGAGTAAGTTCCAGGACAGCCAAGGCTATACAGAGAAACCCTGTCTCGAAAAATCAAAAAAAAAAAAAAAAAAAGAATTATGAAGCTCAGTAACACAAAAAGGATCAGAAAAAAATATTTTATGGAATAGACTATAATCAGAAAGTTGCAAATGCCAGTGTAAAACTGGCTTTCTCCTCCCATTTATATATTAATGCTTTGGCTACTCAACAATAGAATAAGAAAAGAAAACTGAAGTGAAAATAAACCCTTAGCTAAAACATTTCTGTTGTGCTTTTGTTTCTTGGAAAATTTGTGAAAGCCAAAAAAAAAAAAAAATGACACAATATGCAATTTCTTTTTTTTAAATCATTTATAAAAATTTTAAAATCACATAATATATCCTGATTATGCTCTACTTTCCTTCTTCTCCTCCCAGGTCCTCTCAACATTCTCCTCCTATCTTGATCCATTCTTTTCTAGTCTTCAATAGAAAACAAACATTTTTAAAGGGAAATTTAAAAATAATTAAACTAAAATATAATATAAAAAATCACACAAAAACTAACACATTGGAATTGGACAGTACAAGCAAAGAAAAAGAAAAGAAGCCAAGAGATGACTCAAATAACAGAGATCTAATATTTCTCATACTTGAAAATACCTTAAAATACTAAGCTGGAAGCCATATATATATATATATATATATATATATATATATATATATATATATATATATATTTGTAATATATATTACAATCCTTGTTAGGCCTGTGCATACTGCCTCATATTAACTTGCAGTAAGGAAAAAGAGGTCTGAGCTCATGCCTGTATATTTTCACTTTCTCATTCTTATGTTTAGAACTTTGTTCATTCACAATATGGAAATATTTGTTATGATTGGTGTTCCAAATGGGATATAATATAAAGTATATGCAGCAAAAAACTTAGAAACTGCAAAGCAACTGCACGTTTCTTTATATGGTGGGTTGTATGGTCATAATAACCTGAAGAAGTCAGGGAAAGTTTATCATTATGGGCATCTATGAGAGCAAATCTCTGTATGTTCATGAAAGAGGTGTCAGAATCTGATACCATCTAGATTCAGACTTACAGGACAAGAGAACCTAGAAAAACATAAGCCAGATCAGCATGATAGTGAAAATTGTCCTACAGAAATTAATAGAATTTGGTGTAATGAATTGAGAGCAGAGATGTTAGGAACAGGACAGCAAACTGGAGTCTGAAGTGTTGAGAAAGTTAAGTTAGTCTCACTGGTAATTTTCACATTAATTTCTTAAATTTTTATTCATTGATATCCACTATTTCGTTTTGTACTTTACCAACATTACTTTAGAGATAATTCATAATCATTTTCTTCACAAATGTGTTATAATGCCTTGCTACAAAGATTCAAGTATATAATAATATTTTCAACTAATAAAAAATATGAAATAATTTACCACTTTCTACACAACATAATTAAAATCATGCTCACAAATTCCTCTACTTTTAAGTTAATAAGTAATACAATAATTACATATACATAAAATATGGAATAGACACATTGAAGGTTTTGAAATACTATTTTCCATTGATCGAATGTTTAAACTAATACTAATCATCACTGAATAAATTATTTATTGGCAATTTTAGAGCTTTTATACCAATGTAATCATCATCATAATAGCGTAAATTAGGTATATTTTATTCAGTATAAAACATGAAAATTTGTCATGAGAGTAATGTATTATTTCATTCTTTTTTTAACCAGTATTTCATAAAAGTACAAATTCAATTTTCTTTTGAAAGGAATATTTAATTGGTTTCTTGTCAGTCTCTAAACATTTTTGGAATTCCATTCCATTTTACTAAAAGAGGAATTTCATTATAGATAAGTTCACAAATAAGATCCAATCTGAGTCTACAGTGACTGAGCACAACTTCTTCTTAGACAAACAAGCATTCTAAATGCCTCGTAATAAAAACTAAGCTGTCTAAACAGAGCCTCATGCCTCCTTATGGAATGATGGTCTGTTCTCTACCACCCATCAACAATTGCTTTGATGAGGAACTAAAAGTCTTATGCTATATTTTAGTCTTTTCAGGCATAGATGACATGGTTATTGAATTTTATGTTTACTTTAGTGAGGCATATGGAAATTAGCATTTTACCTTTTTGAAGTAATATGTATCTATTCATTCATCATTCTGTGCTTCAAAAGCATTACCGTGTTATGTAAAACACAAATTAGTTGACTGCTTCAATGTAAACTTTTGAGGAAGCAAGTTATTCTATATGAAAACTACAAGAAAAACAATAAATTGCCTAATAAAACATTTTGCGTTATTACATAAAGAATTTGTGTGATGAAGTATTTATATTCCTTGATCTCTATCCTTTTCTTTTCCTAGATCATCCTTCATAGAACTAGACTTAATTTTCTGCTAACTATTTCTGTTTCAACCAACAAATAAATGATGTGGTTTACACAAATGAGAAAATGACAGAAGTTAATGAAGTAGAGATATATATAGACCATTGGATCATCTGCTTCAACTTTTGTTATACTGCATCTACAGCCTCCCTTGAACAACATAAGAAGGTCTGGACATTTCTCTTCAAATTAAACTCTCAGGTCCAAGAGTTTGTTAATTTAATTCTATTGTCATGGTACAATAGAATTGTCCCAACCAAGATGTCAGGCCTAAAATTTCTCACTTATGAGTAACACAAAACAGAAAATGCAGGTTTGTATTATATATTTATATGCTTGTGAGAAACAGGGGGAATACAAACACACACATACACATACACATACACATACACATACACACACACACACATACACACACATACAGACAGAGAGTGGGGGAGAGGGAGAGATGGAGAGAGAGAGAGAGAAAGAGAGAGAGAGAGAGAGAGAGAGAGAGAGAGGAGAGGAGAGGACAGAGAGAGTAATAGAGGGCTTAAAAATACCAATTAAAAAAACATATTTGTCAGATCAAGTAGGCTGTCTGTACACAGACTTTTCCTACTCTTTAGCTCACAAAAGATCCAATAATCAGTTGTCCCTCTTCCTCTCTTTGCTGTGTTCTAGCCACCAACTCTGGCACATACCACCTACTCCAACACAGGCCGTGTCCCCAGAAGACCATGTACTTGTCCACCAAGGGATGTCATTCACTCTCTTGGTGCCTCCCATTTGTCACTAGCCCCAATATACTTCCCCTTCTCATCAATATACTCCAGGAACCAAATATAAAGAGGCTCCCTTTTAGACGAGAAACTATTCAGGCTTCCATAACTCCAGCTTCCAACTGAGGCAGAACTCCCTGTTCCATAAGAGAGTACAATAATCACAGGAAGTCCAGTCCTGAATTCTAGTGCAGAATCTTTACTCATCCACAGGCCATATGGGCCAAAAGATTAGAGAGGAACCAGAAACATAGAAACAAAACACACATCTAACAAAGGCAAACTAAGAAATTGGCACTTAGACCAATGTCATGAGAAACTTGATGCTTAGATACCAGCATAAAAACACCATCAACAACAGCAAGGACAAGATATCAAGAGCAGAGCCCATGTATCCTACTATAGTAGGCTCAGAATACTCCAACACAGCAGAAGCATAAGAGAAAGACCTTTAAAACCACTTTATGAAGATAATAGAGATATTTAAAAAGGAAATAAAACAATCCCTTAAAGAAATCAAGGAAGAGATAAACAAAAAAATTAAAAGAAATTATTAAATTCCTTAAAGAAAGGTAAGAAGGCAAAGGAAAAATCAGGCAAATGAAACAAAAACTAAATCAATTGAAGATCTGAAATATAACTATAAGCAATAAAGAAAACACAACACAAGGGAATTCTGCAAATCAAAATTCTAGGTAGGCAAACAGGAAACAGAGACACAAAGTTATGTAACACAACGAAAGCTGTACTACGAGGAAAGTATATAGCACTTAAGTATATAAAGAAATTGGATAGATCTCATAACAGCAACACAACGGCGTACCTGACAGCTCTGGAACAAAATGAGGCAAA
This sequence comes from Rhabdomys pumilio, assembly GCA_030674055.1. Taxonomy (NCBI): domain Eukaryota; kingdom Metazoa; phylum Chordata; class Mammalia; order Rodentia; family Muridae; genus Rhabdomys; species Rhabdomys pumilio. The sequence goes on from JANHMN010000001.1 coordinate 99,729,032, forward strand.
CATTCACATGAGAAGTAGACAGCAAAAATTTAATCAAACTTAAGGATGAAATAAATAAAAGAGAAAAGAAAGAACAATACCAAGAATCAAGGAATAAATGGATCTTTGAGATAATAAACATGATAGACAAACCCTTAATCAAACTAACTAAAAGACTGAGAAAGAATATTCAAATTAAAATCAGAAATGTAAAGGTGGACATAAGAGCAGACTCCAGAGGAATCCAAAGAATAATTATGTCATATTTTAAAAACCTGTATTTCACAAAATTCCAAAGTATAAAAGAAATGTATTATTTACTAGATAGATATCACTTATCAAAGTTAAGATCAGATAAACAACTAATACAGACTTATAATTCTTAAAGAAATAGAAGTAGTCATTAAAAATCTCCCAACAAAATAAAACAAAAGATCAGAAGACTTTAGCATACACATTTTCAGAGAGGGAATAATACCAATACTCCTTAAATTAATCCACAAAACAGAAGCAGAAGAAACTGACAAATTCATTGTATGAAGCTACAGGTTACCATGAAGCCCAAACCACACAAAGATACAACAAAGAGAATTATATACCAATTTCCCCATGAATATAGATGCAAAAATATGATGCAAAATACTTAAAACAAAACCAAAGAACATATTAAAATATTATCCACTATGATCAAGTAGGCTTTATGACACAGATGCATGAACAGTTCAACATATAAAATTTGTCAATATAATCGACCATCTAAAGAATCTAAAAGGAAAAAAATACAATTATCTCATTACATGTCAAAAAACCATCAACAAACTTCAATACAAATTTATAATAAAAGCCTCAGAGAGATTAGGGATACATACCTAATCATAACAAAGGCAATTTATATCAAACCTATTGCCAACATATAATTGAATGTATAGAAACTCAAAGCAGTTTCACTAAAATCAGGAGCAAGACAAGATTGTCTACTCTCTCCATATCTTTTTGATAGAGGTTTTAAAGTTCTAGCAAGAGCAATTAGAGAGCTAAGTGAGATCAAGGGGACATAAATTGGAAAGAAAATCAAAGTATCATTATTTTCTCATAATGTGATAATATACATAAGTGAACTCAAATATTCAACTAGTGAACTCCTATAGCTGAAAACACAAAATCACCACAAAAAATTATTAGCCCTTCTATATATGAAAGACAAATTTCTGAGAAATAAATCAAGAAAACAGCACTCTTCACAATATGTATAAATAATACAAAGTATCTTGGAGTAACTAAAACAAAACCAACATATACATCAATATCTACAAGTCTTCGAATAAAGATACTGAGGAATGTATCAGAAGAGAGACAGTTCTTCAATGTTCATGGATTAGTAGGATAGTAAAAACGACCATACTAACAAAAGCAATCTATAGTTTCAAGGAAATTCTCATCAAAATTCCACCACAATTTATTACAGAAATTGGAAAAACAATACTCAATTTTATATGGAAAAACAAAACCCAGGACAGCTAAAGCAATCTCTTACAATAAAAGAACTTCCAGAGGTATCATCATCCCTTATTTTAAGATATACTACCAAGCTACTGAAAAAATAAAAAAGAGTGCATAATATTGACATAAAAAACAAAAATTGATCAATGGAATTGACTCACAGACCTGGAAATAATTTGACACCTGACTATAAAAATAAAAGCATCCCCAACAAGTTGTGCTGCTCTAAATAGATGTCTGACTACAGAAGAATGCAGAGAGATCCATATCTATCACCATACCCAAAAGGCAGTTTCAATCAGATAAAAGACCTTAAAACCTTTAAACCTGATAGAAGAAAAAGTAGGAAATAGCCTTGAGTACATTTGTACAGAAACTTTCTAAAGAGAACAGTGATAGTGTAGGAGTTAAGCTTTACAATTAATAAATGGGACCTCTTGAAACTGAAAAGCTACTATACGGCAAAGGACAATGTCAATTGGATAAAAAGAAAAGCAGTCTATGGAAGGGGAAAATTTTTTTTCACTGACACCACATCCATTAAATAGATACATAGAATATATAAAGAACTCAAGAAACTAGATGTCAATGAACCAAATAATTAAAAGTGAGATATAAATTTAAACAGAAAATTTTTAACAAAGGAATCTCAAATGAATGAGAAACACTTAAGGAAATGTTCAATATCCTTAGCCAACTGAGAAATGAAAATCAAATCTACTTTGATAGTCTATCATAAAACTACCAATGGTTAAGATTAATAACAGCAGTGATAGATCAAGCTAGAGAGCATATGAAGCAAAAGGATCGTTTCTTTATCGCTGATAGGAGTGCAAACATGTATAACCACTATTAACATCAATCTGGTGGTTCCTCAGAAAACTGGTAATAGAACTACTTGATAACTCACCTATACTATTTGTGGGCATATATTCAAAGATGCTCCATCCTAACATGAGGACATATGTTCAACCTTGTTCATAATGACTTTATTCATAGTAGACAGAAACTGGAAACATACTAGATGTATGACAGCTGAAAAGTGTACAAAAATGTTGGGCATGGAAGGGTATCTTGGTTCGTTGGTGGGCATGGGCCTGGAACCCCGAGACTCCAAAGGAGAAACGGCAGGTGTTCAGAACCCAGGGTCCTGACACACAGTCTAATCTCCATTTAACCTGCACTGTTCAGTCATGGAGGACACAGGTAGAGGGTATGGCTACAGACCTCAGCCTCGAGAGATTTCCATATTCACGAGTTACCTAAAGTCCAGGGGGTGTAGCTAAATTAAGTTACTCCCTCCCGGATCCTCCCCTCTTCCTCCTCCCTATTTAAGCCAGGCTCACTCTGACTTAATTGGGGGCTGCACCTAGACCATCTATCACATGCCATGAACAATAAAACTCCTGGAACTCCGAATTTTCTCCAGTTATTGGGACCCTTCATGGAAAGCCCCCACCCCCACACAGGGTTTCTGCCACGCAGTTCCTACATAAAAATTAAATGATTTTCACAAAGGAGAATTACTAAATTGTTAGAACAAAATAACATCATGAAATTTTCAGGTAAAAGTATGGAGCTAGGAAAAAATATTCTGCACAGCAAGGCATTCCCTACCTAAAATACAAACATAATGTGTACTTATTTATAAGTGTACATTATCTATTAAGTAATGTATAGTCAGGCTACAAACCACAAATCCAGAGAGAGTAAGCAACAAGATCTCTAGAGAGGGCATACAGATCTCCCTGGGAAAGGTAAAGAGCATAGATTAGGGAGTGGATTGGAAACACTTTGAAATTGAACAGAAGGGATTAGATGGGGGAAGTATGAATAGAAAGATAGAGCATGTCAGGAGATGATTACAATAGGGGGACAGTTCAGCGACAATGTGAAAAATTAGTACATTAAAATTTTGTGTAACTTATGAGTGACAATAGTGAGGACACCTAGTCATGAAGGATAAAGAACCTGAGATGGCTATTATCTGTAACCAGATAAGGGTTCCAGTGGTGTGACTGGTACATAACCCAGTCACAAAACCTTCAACTCACAACCTGTCTGGCATGCAAGATGTTCTGGGACCAATGGTGGCTCAGTGCTTGTGGGAGTTTCCAATTAATAACAGGTCTAACCTGACGCCTAAGTCATGAGATAGAAGCCCAACACTGGATGACCAGGAAGAAGAATCTAGATGTCCTGGAGTCCTAGAATAATACCAAATGCAGACACACAGACACACAGACAGACTTAGACACATGACACACACACACACAAACACACACACAATCAATCAATCAATAAAATGAACGGAGGTGCTATTCTGCTATACACATAGATCTGTGCCTAGCCCAATTGTTTTCAGAGAGGCTTCCTCTAATGGCTGATGAGAGCATATTCATAGACCCATATTCAAATATTAGTTATAGCTCTGGGAACCCCACAAATGAGGGAGGAGAATGATAGTAGGATCCAAAAGAGACACCAGAAAAACACAGCCCACAGAATCAATAAAGCAGGGAACATAGGGGCTCCCAGAGACTGAACCAACAACCTTGGATCCTGCAAGGGTCTTTGCTTGGTGCTCTGTACACATGCTGTGGTTGTTTAGCTTCAGGTTTTTGTGGGACTCCTAAATACGTGAGTGGAGGGTTTCTCTGATTATTTTGCCTGCTTTTGAGATCCCCTTTCCTCCTACTGAGTTGTGTAATTTAGCAATGACATAAGAGTTTATGAGTAGCTACATTACATCTTGTTCTGCCTTGTTCATTTGTATCCAAGGGTCAATTACAAAGGGGAATGGAAATTGTAAGGGGACTGTAGACATAAAAAGATCTCACCATAACATTTGTGAAGATCTCCGTTATGGTAGAACTTTGTAGATCCATGATGGCTTAGATTTAAAAAAAAAACTGAGGCAATCTTTCCACTATTGAACATCATATCTGGTAACACCCTAAAGCTGTGAATTGTTTAGAAGAACATTTATTATATAGGTCATTGTTGTCCCAATGGTTCCCTTACTTAATCACTCCATAGCTCAGCAGTTTATCTCAAAATTAGTCAACTATTTTATATATAAAATAATGAATAATGCCGTATTATTGTCAGTTATTGTTTCAAAAGTAACATTGTAAAATAAAATACTATTTTTTTTTCAGCATTCAATGTGTCATTTGATTTGGATATAAATTACAGTGCATTTTTTCTTGTTGTTATTCATTTGTATAGCATTTTTAATTTATTTCTCTGTGTTCAAATCCTACCATTTCTCCCTTATATATGCTTCTGAAACTTTCCAAACATGTAGAATTAATTAAATAAATGTATTCTACCCCCTTACCCACCTAGACAGAGCCAGACCAAATAAAGCATAAAAAGTTAAAAGTGGAGCAAGCATTGAAAATTTGGTAGACATTTTATTTCTGAATTTATATTAAAGAAAAAAATCAATGGATGTTAAAATATTCTGGGAAATGGAATTAGTAGTGTATATCATTTTAAAATATCCTATACCATATCATATATCAAATCTATATTAATTGTTATAACCTAAAGATGTGCTCAGAGTATATGCAAACATTAGTAAATTGTATATAAGGAGCCTCTGAACATTGATTTGAATACCAGTAAAGGTCCTCTATTAACATACTGTGGTTCTGACTGATGGTTGAAGTATTTGCAGAGATAGCCACTAGGAAGGTTTAGATCCATGTTAAAACATAAACACTAAGAAAATAAAGCAAAATACTGAAAATACACAACAACAATAACATCCAAAGACATTTCATTATTCAAATTGTACTTTAATTAATTTTATATTTTAAGAATGTTTTATATGTTTATAATAAAATAGAATAATTACAATATGAAACCACAATAACATATCAGAGTTGGACAACACAAACAGAAGAAAAACTACCCAAGAGAAGGTATAAGAATCAGAGAATCTTTGGTTTGAACACTCACAAATCCCATAAAATGCTAAACATACATGTATGCAGAAGACTTGGGTTCAATTCCTTTAAGACCTGTGAACACTGTTCAGTCCCTGGGAAGTCACATGAACTTTGATCAAGTTGATATAGAGATCCCTGATTGCTTGGTGTCCCCTATCTTACACTCATCCTACTCATCTTTCATAGTGTTCTCTGAGCACAGAGGAGAGAGATTTGATGGAGATATCTCATTTAGGTCTGAGTGTTTTAATGTTTCTAACTCTTTAAGGAATGTTTGGCTGTGTGTCTCCATATTTATACCCATCTGCTGCAGGAAGAAGCTTCTCTGATCATGGTTGAGCAAGACAGTATTCTATGAGTATATCACAAGATCAGTGAGAATCATTTTTTAGTTACATTTTTTAGAACTGTAGTATTTGTATTTAAACTTGGTTTTCTGCGCAATATTGTCTCTGGTTCCTTGTCACCCATGCAGTATTAGCTATGAGTTCCATCTCACGGAGTAGACTTTAAGTATAAGCAGATGTTAGTTGGTTACTACCACAAATTTGTGCCAACACTGTGCTAATATACCTTGCAGGATGTACTTCATTGTAGATGAAGGTTTTGTGGCTGAGTTGGTGTTTATCTTTCTCTGTTGGTAGTTTATGAGATACCTTCGGATAAGAACACAAGTGTGAAGTCTCTCTGTAGCCACCAGTTCAATTTTTCCATGTTTAATGAGTTGTATTTGATGTTGTCTTCAGCAATGGGACTTGTTTCACTTTGTGGAGAGCAATTTATAGTCTAGGCAATAGACTGAGTTTTGGGGGGATTAGCAGGGGACCTTTTCAGCCCACAACTCAATTAGATATAACCGAATCTTGTTACTAGAAATTTCATTTGGTGACAAGAAATGGCAATAGGGACTTTGTCTGCCCATTATTTGGTGATTTTTTTACATCTTCTTCATATATCTATAGACTGTAGGATGTTTCTACTATATTAGATTTACATTCCACCCTACAAATGTCCCTTAATGTTGCTGTGTCTACCCATATTCCCACTGATGTCACTGAGTCTCCTCCTATTCCTCACTTAGTCTTCCCAATTCAGCCCCATCCATCCATATCTAGAAATACCTATCCATTCTATCCCCTTTCCTAATGTGATTTTAAAACTCACATAGTTTAAACATTACTCTATATGACATGCTCTCAAACTACATCTATTGATTAATTTGAAGACATTTTTTCCTTTAGCTTTTTAATTCAAATACGAAGACACATAGTAATCCATTCTGCTTATTTTCTTAGTTCTTACTATATAAGTAGCTATGTTCCACTTACATAAAGTGACACGATGAGGGTTCTAAAAAATGTAAAATCACAGATATCTCTATGCATTAAGCTTCCCACAAATATCCACACAATCTCTGACCCCCTGCCTTCCTCCAATTTTACCATCCTTGATATTCCCAGAGGGGACTTCTGTCACCCCCTCCTAAAGGGAATCAGGGCCTCTCTGATTCTCACACTGTGTCAGCAGACTGGTGGACTTCCAGGTTCTAAAAGAAGGGATTCCAGTACAGTCTATATGAAGGGTTTCTATTTTGAGTGGAATGTAGCCTATATGATTTTCCACTCCCTTAGTTTTAAGGGTTCTCCTAACATTTCTTTTGTTCTTTAAGTTAAGTTATGTTTCAGAAGTAAATTTAATGCTGATGTTTAGAGGTACCATTCTGAAGAGAAAATTAGAATTGTCTTTGGAGAGTGCACAAGGTGTCCATTGAGTTGCTAAAGGCCTGTGATAAATAGTAATGTTGTTTGGATTAAATGTATTGTTTAAGAAGGTTTTTACAACTTAAATAACACAAATTGGCCATGCGAGTATAATTAAAACCCCAGGCACTTAGTTATTTGGTATTTTCATTATTCCAATGCCAAGTCTAAATTTTGGGGCATATAAACTACTTCAGCTCACTGGAATTAGCTGTGCTTTGGTCTTCTATAATAGCCTTCAATTTTCTGTTTACTCCAATCATTTGGACTTATGAAATTGGTAGCTTTGCTTACCTGGAAGGCTTTTTATCTATTAGGAAAGTATCAACAACAAAAGAACTGTCTGTTTTATAAAAAAGGTATCTTTCTAGAATAAATTTCCTCCGTAGTCCTTTGATTTGCCTACTTTTTGGTGACATCTTTCAAATTGCTAACTTGAATAGCGGTGTTGTTAATATTTATTCTAAGAGCCTGTTATTATTTTGTAAATACCTGTCTTTTGACTTATGACTTTAGTTCTCTGTGTGTAAATTACAAACACATCTGACTAGATTGTAAATGATTTCAGAATTGTTTGGGTCTCTAGTTACCTAACAGAACTGAGATATTTTTCTTAGGTAGTTCTTATGAAACAGACATGTATATATTGATGGTAGTTACTTAACAAAATTTGGCTCTCAGAAAATTCTAGATATGGAGATCAATCAAGTATTTTCTCTTGATATCACAAACTTACAGAGACCAGTGATTTTTCTCAAGAAGGACGTGCAGAGCCTCAAAAGTGTAATGCACATTGTCCTTGTTCTAAAATGTCACCATTTCCTAGCCAAACCATGTATATGACACTCTTCGGTGTGTGGATTTGAGTATGTTGCTTCTGAATGGTTATAGTTCTGTAATTTTCCCAATGATGAGTAACAAAAAATAAATGTTTCCAAGGTTAAATTGGAATATAGGTTTTTCAAAATCCAGCTGTCAGGTTTAAAACAGGCACTTACAAGAAATGCTAAATGAACACATATATTTATATGAACACACAAACATGATTTTGAAGAGAATGATAGGGAAGATTTTAGGGTGGGATAAAAGCAGGAGTGGTATAGACACTGTGATTCTATATAAAGTTTATTCAAAAAAATCTTTACATTGTGAAATCTTATCACAGTTTGTAGTCACTCATCTTCAGAATAGTGAGTGGTATATTTTGTGTTTGATTATTTTAAAATCTTGCTATGTAAACACAAGAATACTTTTTACTTAGATTTTGTTGGCAATTAAAAATAGACTTTATCAGCCATGCGGTGGTGGCGCAAGCCTTTAATCCCAGCACTTGGGAGGCAGAGGCAGGCAGATTTATGAGTTCGATGCCAGCCTGGTCTACAGAGTGAGTTCCAGGACAGCCAGGGCTACACAGAGAAACCCTGTCTCGAAAAAACCAAAAATAAATAAATAAATAAACTTTATCATAAACATGTCATATCTGTTTTAATGTTGACACTGTATTGTATAAAGTTGCACAATTAAAACCTATTTAAATAAATAATAGGAGCTAATTGTAGGATAGAAAGTAGCAGGCAAATTTGATCTTAACCAAATTATATTTATAAAAAATTGTCAATAAAGGAAAAAAGAAAAAAAATAATAAGTAGTAATATAGATAAAAGTGAACTTATGTGATATATACAATAGCATTAAGTATTATCTAACAATGTTACTTTCACTCAATTTACCATAACTGCACATTCAATCACACACACACACACACACACACACACACACACACACACACACACAGTCTATAATATTTTAGGCAAGTTGATAAGAAGCTATCTATAGTAAATGGCCTAGGTATAGATATTTGTCACCCAGCTTTATGTAAGAAAGTGATAACACTAACGACATGACTTAATGGTGCACTTAACATACTGCACCACTAGTACTCTGATGGATGGTTCCTGGCTCCATCAACTACCCTGAAGATATATTTTCAGAGCATATATCAGACCAGAAGGGAACAGACACATACATTTGACTCATGTGGAAAATTCTCAGGATACATTTTCTAAAGCGCTACAAATAAAATCATGTCTGTATTGATGTTTGATTGAGCAGGTGTTGATTTGGCAATGTAAGTATGCAGATAAGCATGCATGCCTTTGTATTATGATAATTAGACCCAAATCATACAATTTAGTCTGAAAATTTAAGGATTATTAATAATAATCCAGAAAGAAATCTATATATTTTCATAAATACAAGTAATGCTGGTTATATAGAAAGTCACAAATATCTCTGTAAATAAACTCTGTTAGAATGAAAAGGCAAAATGGAGCAGCAATTCAAATGGCAGTGCACCAATCATAGCAAAAGTGAAAACAAGGTTGAGGGATGAAAACAAGGTGAGGAACCATGTTTAGTGTCTCACAATATAACAAATTAAACAATAAACTGATTTCTTTCTTATCTAACTCATCTTCAAGAAGAAATATTCAGGAGCCTAGAAAAATGATAATGTACATAGATGTGTTAATTCCTCCTATCAATAAATTTGAATTGCCTTGGATTTTGACAGAATTGAAACCTATGGTATGAGAGGGAAATCCATGAACACATAGATTATGTGTTAAGCTAAAATGAAAACTGAAGTTTAGTATACTCTTCAAGAGAAGGTATGTCATATAGAAGAAATGTCTGCTCAAAACATGATTTTTCCATAGTGCTGGTGACATATTAGCAACATCTGATATTGATGGAGGGTTCCTATATTGTACTCATTTAACCTTCTTGGAAAGCTTCTAGTGTACTTCTGAAGTGTGAATTAAATCATACCTTTCTTGATTTTTTTGTAATGCTGATGACTCCTGGTGGCATTCAGCACATTCCCAAGCCAGGTCTTCTAAGCTGAACACACTTTCCATCCACCCTTAATCTTTCGTGACCTCAACAATATCCTCTTTTTCCTTTCCATATTCTACCATTATATTCAAGCAAGTACATCTCATCTCTTAAAAGTCTTATTTTATGATCAGCAAAACACCCTCATACCAATTACTATAAAATAGAATCAAATACACACAGTCACAAAAACATCCCGGAAGTTTCTATACCCTCTTTCTTTATTAACAATTATTTTTTTATCTGCAGCATTTCCAACTGTAATTTGTGTCTTCGCTTATCATCTTTTGGTAGACATGATGCTCAAGCTGGTTGGCTATCACACTGAGAACTTAAGGTGAAAGCATTGCTGTCCAGGTGAGGCCACAAAATGCATGGGAATATTTTTACAAAGATTATATTTTTATTTCTGTTCCAATTAGACTGTGATATCAACTACAGAAATTTGGCCCAATAGTATTCAGAATATTTTGATTGAGGTGTTCTGGATATCAAGATGTACATACAGAGGAACTTTGTATAAATTTAATCTACGTTATCTGAGGCCCTCATTCAACCAGATAACAGCATGGCTAGAGCAACAATCCTAATTGTATGTGTGCCTAATCATTCTCAGCACATGGTCTTCCTTTGAAAACCACTCTCTTTGCCTGGCTTTCTAATAGCGTCAGATGTTCACAGGATTTCTAACTTGTTATAACATCTTTAAGATACTAAGTTTTTCATTATCTGATCTTACAATTACTTGTCTATTGAAATGAATCTCCATACATTTATTTTATATGTGTAGTATGTACTGACTCCCCTTTATGTGTATGTGTGTGTATGTATGTGTGTGAGCATGCATGTGTGTTTGTGTGTATGTGTGTTGTGTGTGTGTGCATGTGTGTGTGCATGTGTGTGTGTGTGCATGTTTGTGTGCATTTGCCTATGTTTATGTGTACTTGAATATCCTATTGGCTTGCATCTGTAGGGAACACTAATACAGTAATTTTGTCCAGGAAAGCAAAAAACGGAAATTTACAAGATACACAGGAAGATTTCCAAAAGACATATAGGAAGATATTCATACAAAAAACACAGAAGGTTTTCATTTTTTCTTGCAATTTTTTTTTATAGGAATATAATCCATGCTAGAAAAAGACTAATATTTAGGATGTAAACAAAACTTATGGAGCTCAGAAAGTTCCTGAAACTCACAAAGTTCACCATGTTCCTCCACCAGGTTGTAGAATGAAAAACAATTTCTGTATTGTATGCAAAGGGTACAGAGAGATCCAGGAACGCAGCATTTGTGAACTGTCCCTTTTGCTAAGGTACTTTTTCTATGCCGTAATTGGCATTACATCATCTAAATTCCTGTAAGCAACCCTCATTGCTACTCCTCTCAACAACCCAGTAAACTTGAAGGCTTATGAAATTAAATTTGTTGGGATAGATTCTTCGGTATTTTGTTGGTGTCCTATATATAGTGTATATTTATATTTCTTTTTAACTCCTCAGAAAAATTCACAGAAACTTATTTAATTTTCCGAATTATATTTTAATGCCTAATTTCAACTATTTTATATAACACAATGTAGAGGTAATGAATGCTGCTTACAAAAATTTTTACCTCATAGACTCCATCTTAGTAGTAAATGCAGATAAAGAGAGTATCAGTATGTAACTGTGTATGTGTTAAATCATTGTTTTCTTTTATCACTATTATTTTATCAATTCACAATCTGATGTGTATGCAAAATTAAAGTGCATTTTCATAGTCTTCTTATATAATCAGATTTTTCAGACTTCCAGATATGTTTTAATAGGATTTTTACTATCTTTAAGTAGAGTCATATTTTTTTCTTAAAAGTACTCATGTTATTGATAGAATACCAAAATAGATATTGCTTGAGACAATCAATGTGTATTATATTAGCATTCAAAATATTATGAACTAGCATAATGTAGTAATTAAAAATAAACATGTACTTTCTGATATTTCTACTGATTTGTATAATGGTATTTCATCCCTCTTAACTCAAAGTATCATAGACTGAGATATTAGCTAATTACAAACTATTATAATTATAAACTACATGCAATTGCTTCTGCATGTACACAAATTAATTATTAAATAATATAATCATTATTTTTTAAAATCATTTTGTGCATTTAGAGAAATATGGTATCAACTTTATACCCTGCCATTCTTGTTGAGTGTAGTATATAGTTAGCTATTATGTATGAAGTCGAAATCCTTGCAGTAAATAGAGATCTTTTCATAAAAGCTTTCTGTTTTTCTGGAGTCAGACTGTCTGGTTCTTGCTATTCAAATCATGATCCATGGAGTCTTTCAACAGCAAGAAATAATATTAAGGGTGACAATTTACCACAAAATCTATCATGAAAAACAATGACTAAGCTAAATGATATTATATTCAAAGGCACTAAATAAGAAGCAGGGCTTTTGATTCCTCTATGACATGCAGCCGCTCTACTGTATCTCCTGGGTACTCTCTACAAATGATAACTTAGAGACCTGGTAAACAGCTTATATGACAACACTGAAGCGAGCTTATGTTATTTTGGAAGAAAGAAAAGGATTTTCAAACTTTGTGATGAAAAAATCCATAATGAGTTAAAAATGAAAGTCAATAAAGACAAACTTGTGATGAAGCCATATTCTGGATTGGGAAGAAATGGTCTTTACTGCTACCTTGGTGGCAAGCTAAGTCATCTCCAGTTTAATTCTTCTGCTTGAATGCCATGTTTTTCCAATTATGAGCCAAGCCATTCTTCTTTAATGATCATTACACTCCGGAAAGAAAAAAGCAGGTTGCCAAATTAAAAATTCCAGATGTAGAACACCTGAACACATCAAAGATAAAATGTATACTAGTTGTAGTTCTTGTTGACAGGAATTGGAGAAAATACTTGTGGCTGATGTAGATTCCCATGTTACCAACTGCCACACAAATCTTTTATAACATAGATACAGTAAGATCACTAATTTCTCATGAAAATTTTGTTTTGTATTTTAAGCTCTTCTAATATAAAGTGTGGTTAATTGTATAATAAATAATATAATTTTAAACATGCTTTTGAATTTGAATATATTTTTTGAAAATTATGTATATGAAAATATAAAAGGCTCAAATAAAAGGTGCTTTGAATTTTCTTTACAGGAAAGATACCATAATAGTGAGCACTTCATATGTGTCTTTTACCTACTGTTTTAATCTTTCTTCTCATTTAGGCTTGAGAAATGTACTTTGGATGTGTCTAGGAAACTCAACCTTTGCCTGGCAGGATTCTAATTGGTTTGTTGGTCGATGTGCACATTAAGCCTTTTACAGTATAAATCTTTATTATGTGGAAATCCTTAGTACATATGTTTTAGGAAATTTGTGAATTGTAGTAGACATATTGTTGTCTTTTTCTGATCAGTTTGAGTTGTTTTGTTTGATTGTTTTGTTTTTTGTTTGTTTGTTTGTTTGTTTTTTATACCAATGGAGTCATTCTCTAAGATAGCCTTTATCTGAAGGAGGGAGAGTAACACTAGGATGGCTATAGCAGTTCAAATATATAGTACAAACTTCATAATAAACATACATTGCAACAAAAGCAGTTTTTATTATTTATAGAACCCAAGCAAGAAACCAGTGAAAAGCCACACACACAGTGAAAATCCCACATACATACATCAACCAGTAGGGGGTAGGAAAAAAGTTTCCACAGTAGTAGGTTTCCATTGTGATTTTTCAAATGTCTCTGCCTATCCTCCCTTCTCTTCCCAGTCTTCCAATGTTCCACCTTTTCATCCTTCCTCTTTATCCACCCCCTTTATGTTGCCTGTATCTTGTCCACTCAAACTTGCAAACTTCTGTCCCAATGACTCTATATTGCTTCTTTCATAAACTTTATTTCCCCATTTGTGAAAAATAATTTTGCTACATATATAATTGTAGATCCAAGACACTTAAAAGTTGAAATATTTCACTCAAATATAAATGAAAAATTCTGGAAGAGTATCCAAGATGGATTGCATGAATAAATGTCACTGTATGTGAAGAGGTGCAATATTGCAATTCCACCATCTAACTATAATTTATCTTGAATGATTTTTACACTACCCAACAGAGATCCTTGTCTACCTCTGTGTGAGTACTAATACCTTGTACCTAGCAAAAGCTGAAACTAACACCCTGACAAACAGGCTCTATTAAGTAATTTTTTCTACATTATTTGTTTTCTGAAATAATGCTATTGACAACATTCTATATAACTAGTTCTGTCTTCATTGTTCATATTATGAACGTTGAAATATTAATTTCACAAAATATTTGATTAAATGCTATAATAATACTACTATTTTATATTTGTCAGTATAATTCAGATTATCATTTTAATCTTTTTGTGATATCAAATATTTTTATTAATTAGTATTTTTAGTAGTTTCCTTTTACTTCACCAAAAATTAATTTGTTTAAAACATGCCATAAGATCACAATTATCATTGTAATGAGGAACTGTATGATAAGAAATGCTTTCAGATTATGAGAATATATATATATATATATATATATATATATATATATGTACATACATACATACATATATATATATATACATATACATATATATATATATATATATATATATGTATGTATATATATATATATATAGTGTGTGTGTGTGTATGTGAGGGGGAGAGAAAGGGGGAGAATATACATGTGTACCTGTGTGAAGAGCAGGGGACAGCTTGAAAAAATTGTTTCCATCTTTCTACCATGTTGATTCTGGAAACTGAACTCAGGTTGCCAGTCCTACACACAAACACCAGTATCCATTCAACCCTTTGGCTAAGTATTTTTTCTTTCTTTCTTTTTGGCATTATTGTTATATTTTCTAAGCCACTCACACTTTTTGCTTGATACAGTTCTCAACAACAATCTCAGAATTATTATCCATATTGCTCATTGTATTGATTTATGGTTAATATATAAACAAATAAACATGGGACTAGGAATTTTTATAAAATTTTCCTGTGGACATTAAGGTATGATTCAATTATATTTGGAAGAGTCACAGCCTACAAGTTCTATTGTCAAAATTTAAAATATAAAATTAAAATGTGGACTCCAAAACTGCATAAAAGGTTTCTTAAAATACAAAAAACTTAAAATGATTATTTTCACTAAAATAATGAATCATTTGAATATTGAAAATTACAGAAAAATGTGACATTGAATATATTTAGCTACTAAAGATCATCTGAGAGCAGCCATTTTATTGTAGGAAAATAGACTACTAATTTCATTTGAAATAATGGATTCTCCAGAAAAAAAAAATAATAATAATGATTTGACCTAAAAGCACAACATCATTTTCCCCAAAATATATTCTATAAAATAGTTGGAATTTTAAAATAAGGATGGTGTGGGGTTCTTTATTCTTTTATTTACAGCTTAAACTGAACTGACAGATATGTTGGTAAGGAAAATATGGTAAGTTACATTCAAAATTCAAGATAATGGTAAAGTATATGCCTGGAGTTTTAGAGATATTAAACCACATTGGCTAATCATAGTTTTCAGAAGCATAATGCAGATGAATAATGTAGAAAGTGGTTTCCTGTGTGAGATGGGAGAAGGCAGATATATTATGCCAGTGTGAAGATGTATATTTATGGCTTTCATGCTCGACTGTAGCTGTAGTGGTAAGCTGCTAGATTTCAGTTTCATTTGAAAGATAACAGCTGGCAGAGCTGGCCGACTTTAAGCTGCCAATCATTTAGAGAGCTGCATTTGTCTCGATTAAATAAGCACCAGTTATTAGAGCAGGGCCTGACATCCTGTGCAGCCTGGGCTTGTGTACACAAGGCGCCTGAGCTGTGTGGGAAACCTTCCTGTAGATACAGCACAGAGTTCAGAGGCCAGTGATTGAATTCAGACCAACACTGGCCTCACATTTTCGAAGAAGCTGTTTTCAACCAGAAAGTATTAATCATTTGAAAATGTCTATATTTGTATGGTTTGAATATTCAAATAATTTATTATGTCCACTGTGCTAGAATAATTGCTATTATATTATTTAATTTATTTTATTCAATAGAAAGGCAACATTAACTTTAGTTGGGCCCACTTTACAAATAAACTTGTTAGTTGTTAATTTTAATTGAATGAATTTTCCAAATTTTTAAAAAATCTTCACTTTGTGAGTGTATTCTCTGTACACAAAAGAAAAAAATAAAAGTGACAATATGGACTTGCTTATTGAAACATGATGATCATAACGTGGTAAAAAATCTCAGTACATCCACTTCTATGTGAATGAAAAATAGTAGCATAATACATTACAACTGTTTTCTTCTATTATTTTAATTTTATCTATATGATTGTTCTCTGTAGATTATGTTACTTGAGAGAACCTAAGGTATGTTGAGAATTGATGGTGAATACTACCTCATATTCTTCAGTAATTTAGGTAGCAATCACAATTTTTATTAAAAATATCATGTTTTATTTTTTTATAAAACTGTGGTTATTTACATAAAACCTATAAAGTTCATTTTAAGAATATAAAGAGAGGTGAATCTGCCTTATTAAAGTATCTTAGGAGAATGATGTAGAAGGGGGAAAAGGGATGTTCCCTCACCTCTTGCTGAGTACGTTTGAGTTAGTAGTGTACAGAAGTGCTATAGGCATTTCCTTGTGTTTTCATTTAATAATAAATAGCACAAATTGGCACACAGACCATATAGCCACAACAAGTTTGTTAACAGGAGGAGGCTAACATATTCTGGCATGCTACCAACACTGTTCAAAAATTATAAATCCAAATGCTTTATGAGTCTTAGACCATTTATATACATACTTTTCAGTAGCTGCTTTCTTTTGTAACCTTCTTCATAAAAATGAGCACTGTTGATTTTTTAGGCATCATCGAGGTTTAAATAGAAATTTTTGTTACAGTGTCTGTAATCTGTATGTATACAAAGTATTTGCCTGGCACTTGTGGAGGCCAAGCTAGGAAAGGGAGTAGAATTTTCCAAAACTTAACTTTCAAACAGATGTGAGCTGCCATGTATGTGATGTGACCAATCCTGGGTTCTCTGAAAGAGAAGCAAATGCAATTAATCACTGAGCTTATATGTTCTAAAAATATCTATTTTCACGTCTTAATACAATTGGAAAATGAAGTAAATATGTTTTCATAAACTGCAGTTCATTAAGTTATAAAGAGAGTTATTAATGCATATAAATTGCATATAATATGCTTGAATATTTATTTCTTAAGACCATATAATTTTAGTATACTTGGTCAGGGAAAGTGATGACCACCCAGATACATTCACATTCTATACATCTTGGCAAAGCAGAACTATGAAGAAAAATGAAACAACACCTTTTATTTTATCAAACCACTATGTATTAAAGCTGGACTTCAACAACAATAGAAACAATAGAAATTCCAAAACTCATGAAAACTGAACAATTTTTACTCAATGATCACTGGGTCATCAGGGAGGAAATAAAGAAAGAAATTAAACACTTTCTAGAATTAAATGGAAATGGGGTTGGGGGGTCCAGAGGTGGGACAATGATGGAAATGTAAATAAATAAAACAATAAAAATTGGAACAAACAAACAGAAAGCAGTGCTAAGAGAAAAGTACATAGCCCTAAGTGCCCTCATAAAGAAATTGGAGCGATCTCATAGTTGTTATTTAGAAGCACTCCTGAAAGCTCTAGAACAAAAAGAAACAAACACATCTAAAAGAAATAGAACACAGGAAGTAATCAAACTTTGGTTTGATTATTTGATATAATCAAATCAGGGCTGAACTCAATAAAACACAAACAAAAGAACAAGATAAACAATCAACAAATCCAAGAGCTGGTTCTTTGAGAAAAATCAACAAGATAGATAAACCATTAGCAAAGTAACTAAAAGGCAGAAAGAAAATTTCAAAATTAACAAAATCAGAAATGTAAGGTTGAACATTACAACTGACTATGAGAAAATTTAAAGAATCAAGTCTATGTCTTACTTCAAAAATCTAAACTCCAAAAAATTAGAAAATCTAAATAAAATGAATGTTTTTGTGGATAAATTCCACTTATTAAATGAAGTTAAATGAAGACCAGGTAAACTACTTAAATAGTACTATATTTCCAAAGGTAATAGAAAAAATCATTAAAAGTTGTAACACTCACCCTCAAAAGAATCTAGGGCTAGATGGCCTTAACAAAGAATTCTACAGGACTTTCAAATAGGAGCTAATGACAATACTCCTGAAATTTTTCCACAAAGTAGAAACAGAAGTAACACTGACAAACTGATTCTGTGAGGCCAGAGGCACTATGTTACCTAAGACACACAAAGACTCAACAAAGAGTATTTCAGAGCAATCTCCCTTATAAGCATTGATTGAAAAAAATACTCAATAAAATACTCACAAACCAAATCTAAGAACACATCAAAAATATTGTCCACCATGAACAAGTAGTCTTCATCCCATGTATTTAGAAATATAACTATATGAAAATTTACCTTGTAATCTACAATATGAACAAATGGAAAGAAAAAAATCCTATATGATCATTTCAATAGATGCCAAAAAAGCCTTTGATGAGTTCCCACACCCCATCATTTTAAATGATTTGGAGAGATCAAAGATACAAGGCCCATACATAAACACAATAAAGACAATATATAGCAAACAGATAGCCAATATTTAATTAAATGAAGAAAAACTTAAACGAATTCCATTAAAAACAGGGATGAGCAAGGCTGCCAAGTAATCCTGTATCTATTCAATATAATACTTGAAGTTCTAGCTAGAGAAATAAGGAAACTGAAGATGATGAAGGGGATACAAATTGAAAAAGAAGTCAAAATATCACTCTTCAAAGATGATATGAGAGTATACATTAATGACCCAAAAATTCTACTGGAGAATTTTTACACCTTAGAAGAACCTATATCTAAGTGGCTAAATACAAATTATATCAAAAAATAAAAAAAAAAAACATCAATAGCCCTCATATATACAAACAATAAACAGACTGAGAAAAAAATTAGTGAAATAACTTTCTTTAAAATAGCTACAAATACTATAAAATATCTTGGTGTAACTCTCAGCAAGTGAAAGACCTATACAACAAGAAATTCAAGTCTCTAAAGAAAGAAACTGAAGAAGATCTTAGAAGAAGGAAAGATCTCCCATGCTCATGGAACTATAGAATTGACATAGCACAAATGACCATCTTACCAAAAGCAATCTACAAATTCAGTAGATTCAGATTGTAATTCCAATCAAAATTTCAAAAAAAGAAAAATTCACAAACTTGAAAAAGCAATCCTCAACTTCATGTGGAAAAATAAAAACCGAAGACAGCTAAAACAATTCTGTAAAAAGAAAAAGAAAAAAGAAAAAAGAAAAAAAAAGAACTTCTGGAAGTATCCTCATTCCTGATTTCAAGCTGTACTACAACAGTAAAAACAAAACAAAACAAACAAAACAAACAAACAAAAAAAAAAACAAAAAATAACTGCATGGTATTGGTATATGAACAGATATGTTGATTAATTTAATAAAATCAAAGATCATAAAATAAGCCATCTCCCTATGCACACTTTATTTTTGAAAAATAAGACCAAAACCATACATCACAACTGAGGAATTTCTAATTGATGAGAAGCACTTACAGAAATGTTCAACATGCTTAGTTTCAGAAAAATACAAATCAAAATGATTCTGAGATTCCATCTTACAACATTCAGAATGGTTATGTTCAAAAGCTCAAGGGACATTATGTGCTGTTGTGGAGGTTGAGCAAGTGAAAACTTTGTGGTAGTCCAAATTTTAAAACCACTGTGGAAATCAATCCATTAGTTTCTCAAAAAATTGAGAATAGATCTGCCTCAATGTGGGGAGCCAACAGAAGGCGACTATCAGCTTTGCAGCAATCTTGGTCCACATACCCTGACAAGAGACTTGTTTACAATAGCCTCCAACAGCTGAGCACACTCTGATAACATCTTGTTTTAGATACCCAGGATCTTCCCTTGGGTGTGTGAGATTTAAAGGTGTGATTTAGAGCCGGAGACTTAAGGGCATAACTTAGAGGCGTGGCTTAGAAGTGAGATGTATAAAAGGCAAGAGGCAGACAGAAGAAATTATTAGAGCATTAGACATTAGGCACTTAGCACTTGGAGAAAGAGCTTGGAACTGGGAAAGAGACTAACAACTGGAACTAGAATTAGGTGCTAGGAACTAGGGACTTGAAACTAGGGACTTGGAGAGAAGAAGAGAGACTGAAGAATAATTGGGATTGAATCACACTCTGTCTGGTCTCCATTCCTCTTGTCCATCCTCACTCTCTCTCTTGCTGAACCCCAACCCATGGATGGGAGCAGCTTAGAGCAGTGTGGGATCTAACAGTTTAGCCTCCAAGGCTTTTGGCAGTGTGGGTTCCAACACTGACAGAGCAGTCCTCGACATTTTGACCCCCAACTCTGGGTTAGTGTAGTTCCTGACATTTTGGCCCCCAAACATGGGGCAACTCTGACCTCAACACCTCAAGATCCAACTATACTATTCCTGGGTATATACACAAAAAATGTTCCACCATTCCACAAGGATATTTGTTTAACTATCTTTATAGCAGTTTTATTCATAAGAGCCAGAAACTAGAAACATCCTAAATATTCCTCAAACTAATAATGCATAAAGAAAATGTGGTATATTTGTCCAATGGAATATTACTCACCTCTTAAAAACAAGGAAATCATAAAATTGGGAAGCTAATGGATGAAGCTAGAAAATATCTTTCTGAATTAGGAAATCCAGACCCAGAGTACATAGTATGTACTCATATATAAGTTGATTTTAGCCATAAAGTACCAGATAAATTGGCTACAAACGATAAACCCAAGAATACTATGACAAAGATGGCCCAAGGGAAGATGCTTGAATCTCTATCAGAAGATAAAATATAATAGATATATTATATAGAGGAATGGAAAAAACTTACTGTGAGAGGGGTGAGTAGGGGAATAAGGGTAGGGATCAGGGTGTAGGGGAAGGATGGGAGAGAGAATGGAAATCCCTGGGGGAGTTAGAATCTCTGCGATGGGGGAGGAATTTTAGTGTTTATGGGGGCTACCCTAGCTGAGACCTCTAGCATTTGGGGATATGGAGTCTGAAGAGGCAACCTCCTGGAGCTAGGCAGAACTTCCAGTGGAGGGAGCAATCTACTCATAAAACCTTCGGCCCAAAATTCAACTTGCCTACAAAGGTTCAGGGATAAAGATCTAGGAGAGATCAGGGAACTGGCCAACTAATGACTGGCCCAACTTTAGACACACTGAAGGTTTGAGGGCCAACCCATGACACTATTAGTGATACTTTTCTATGCTTGTAGACAGGAACTTTGCATAACTGTCTTCTGAGAGGCTTCATCAAACAGCTGATGGAAACAGAGGCAGAAATCCACAGCCTAACATTAGATGGAGCTCAGGGGAGTCTTATAGAAGTGTTGGAGGAAGGAATGAGGAATCCAGAGGGATCTAGGACAATACAAGAAGACCTACAGAATTAACTAGCCTGGGTCCCACGGAGACTGACAGACTGAACCACCAAACAAAGTGCATGGATGGGTTGGACCTAGATACCCTACACAGATGTAACACATATGCAGCTTGTTTTTCGTGTGGATCCTCTAACACAGTAGAAGCTAACTATGACTTTGTTGCCTGCCTTTGAATATCTTTTCTGTAGATGGACTGACTTGTCTGGCTGTAGTTGGAGAGGATGTCCTTAATCCTGCTGTGACTTAATGTACCAAGTAGGTTAGTATCCACGAAGGGGCTTTCCATTCTCTGAGGAAATGGAGATGGGAAATGGAGAATGGGTTATAAGTTGGGACTGGGAAGAGAAGAGGAAGGTGGCTGAGCGCAGGCTGTAAAGTGAATAAATAAATTAATTAATAAGAAAATAAAAGTTAAAAAAGATTGTTCATAGATACTTTAATGTATAATTTTTGAAAATACGAATAGGTATTTTAAATGTTAAATGGTTCTGAGTCCAGCATTCTTCAGTATGTGCTAGTATATTTATTTAGCTACTATGATTTGTATCTAGATTTTTGTTGGAGTTTCTCTGCAATTATTTATAACTTGATGTTGAAACACTCCTTTGTGTAAATATATTTTGGTATCAAAAGATATATCTAATTCAAATTGAGACATGGATTCCAATTTGCTTTCCTGAAAATTGCATTAGTTTAAATTGCTCATAGTCTAAAGTAATAATAAAATCTTACCCCTGAAAATTCTAATTCAAAGGACATTTCAATGTTGTTTATAATTGACAGTTTTTAATGTACTATATTAGTATTTACAGTTGATTTTTATTCTGAAATTATCATGTCAGGTATATTATTTGCAGTTTATGAATATTGTCAATATTCTTAAGCCAAAGAGCAGTGATTAGTGTAAAAATGTTGAGGATAAAATCTAAGGCTTCTATCACCACAACATGTTTAAGAGCGTTCTACTTATAGACACAAACCACTCCAAAGAATTATTCATGGTTCATGTCTCACAAGAATTCAATTGGTACAGATTTTTTTTTAATGTAAAATATAATTAAAGTAATGACACAGGAAATAGGGCAAAGTTTACATCTTTGGCAGTTTCTCAGAAAACTGAGAACATATCTTCTACCTCAAGACCCAGCTGCATTGCTCCTGGGCATATACCCAAAAGATGCTCCCCGATTCCACTATGACACTTGCTCAACTATTATCATAGCAACTGTATTAGTAATAGCCAGAACTGGAAATAGCCCAGATGTCCCTCAATGAAAGAATAAAGAAAATGTGGTTCATTTACACAATATGATACAACTCGACTATTAAAACCAAGGATATCATCAATTTCACAGGCAAATATCATCCTGAGTGATATAACCCAGTTCCCCCCCCCCATAAAAAACCCATGCATTCTATGCATTCACTTATAAGTGCGCATTAGCTATAAAGTACAGAATGACAACACTATAATGAGCAGATCCCAAAATGCTAAATAACAAGGATGACTCGAGGGAGGATGGCTGAGTCTCAGAAGAAGAAACAAAAGAGATACTGGAGATCAGTGGAAAAGGGGATGGGGAGAGGGGCAGAGGTGGGCATCAGATCTTAAGAAAGCAAGGGAGAGAGAAGGAAATTTGGAATTGGGGGAGGCAATCTCTACAAAGTGCCAGAGACCTGAGATGGGTGGAAGTCCCAGGGGGTATATGGGGACTACTCTCTAACTTCCCTCTCAAAAATTGAGTGATATGGATCCAGAAGTGTCCACTTCCTCTGGCCAGGTAGAAGGACAGTACCCCACCCACAAAACATTGACCCAAAAATGTGTCCTGCCTAAAAGAAGTGCAGAGAAACAAATGAAGCAGAGATGAAAAGTTTGACCAACCAATGACTGCCCCAAATTTAGACCCATTTCATGGGCAAGAACGAATCCCTGAAACTATTAATGATACTATGTTATGCTTGCACACAGGAAACTAACATAACTGTCTTCTGAGCAGCTCTTCCAAGCAGCCAAGAGAAAGAGATACAGAGACTCATAGCCAAACATTAGATGGGGCTCGAGAAGTCTTATGGAAGAGTTGGGAGAAGGGTTGAGGTAAGCAAAAAAAAAAAAAAAAACAGAGACTCCAAAAGAAGATGAACAGAGCCAACTAACTTGGAACCTTGGAGGTTACGGGGCCTGAATTACCAACCAAAGATCAAGCATGGGCTGGAACTAGGTCCCCTGCATATATGTAGCATATGAACAGCTTGGTCTTCATGTGTATCCCCAACAACTGGAGCTAGAACTGTTTCTGAGTTTGTTGCCTGACTGCCTGTGAATCCTTTTCAACTAAATGATCTGCCTTGTGTGGCCTCAGTGGGAGAGGATGTGTCTAGTCCTGCAGCTACTTGATGTATAGGGAGAAGAAGGGATTAGTGTGGAGGGCTAATACCAAGAGGAGCTCCACATTCACAAAGGAGAAGGGAAGGATGGAATGCTGCCTGACAAGGTACTGGAAGAAGGGGATTAATATTGAGATGTAACGTGAATAAATAAATTGAATTAACTAAATCACTTTTTCTCTGTACTTTCACCACATTTAGATGTCTGTAGAAGCCTCCATCTACTACAGACAGAACAGTCTCTGATGAAGAATTTGATCTACACTTGTGAAATATTTAAAACATTTATGATAAATATTTTATTTATTTATTTTGGTTTTTCTTTTCTTTTTCTTTTTTTTTATTTTGGTTTTTCTTTTCTTTTTTGTTTTGTTTTTGTTTTGTTTTTGTTTTGTTTTGTTTTGTTTTGTTTTTTGTTTTTCGAGATAAGGTTTCTCTGTAAAGCTCTGGCTGTCCTGGAACTCACTCTGTAGACCAGGCTGGCCTCAGTAATCCGCCTGCCTCTGCCTCCCAAGTGCTAGGATTAAAGGTGTGTGCCACCACCACCCGGCCAAATATTTTAAATAGAATTAGAAATTACACTTGTTTAGAAAAATAGCAGAACTACATTCTTCTTGAGGGTCTGTGAATTCTGTCCCATGGCCCGGTGGCTAGGTTTGGGTACTAATTATGCTCCTGCCTTCTCTCCTTTCCTTCCTCCCTCCTTTCTTTCTTCATGTCCCTTTAGTCTTCTAGCAGAAACATTATCATGTACCAGGTCATATGTTAGTAATGATTCATATCTTACGACTAAAGTCATGTATGAGATCATTGCTTCTATATCTTCACCATAAATATGATTTCACGATCATGAGCAAATTCAGCTGTGTAGTTAAATGTTAATGCCACTCTGAGTTCACACTATGTGTTTAACAATAACACCTAGTTCTAAAGTGTTTCTTTCAACACATTTCCACGCTACGCTTGTAACTTCCTTTAGCCATGTGCAGATTTTAGTCAGTAAAATGTTTAATTTCAAAGTTGGTTTCATCAGAATTGGAGGCACAGAAGCATTGAACACTAATTCAGTTTAATAATTGGGAGAAAATGTCTTATGTGTTACATGTTGTTGTGTCTTTTGAGTGCATGTTCAAGTGGGAGGAAAATAAATCCTCTAGTTTCATTTCTATGTTTAATACCAGCAAAACATTTATCAAAATCAAGTACTGTAAGTTTGGTTATAAAGCTACAAACTGTGTAGCTCCTTTTCCCTTGACTGGTTCATGTAATAAATTGATTAAATGTGTACCGGTTATTAAAGGTAGCTACTTTTAAGTGTCAAAGAAATTGAAAATTATTGATTTCATGTATCATTGTACTAGTTCTCTACACTGGGTGCATACTAATTTTGGACAAACACATATAAGTGAATGCTATTATTGAACAATCAACAACAACAAATATGCAAATACTTCAAAAAAAAAAAACTAAAAATGAAGAGCAAAATTCTTTCATGCCAAACAGGAAAATGAAACTCTCTCTACTATCTCTAAATGCTAGCAAAACCGTCATTTTTGCCAAATAGAAAATTTCAAATTATCAACTTAGAAATAGGTCCAAATGACTATTGAAAAATAAATAAAAATTTGTAGATCATTAAGTTTTAAACAGTGTGGCTGAAATAGAGAACTTGTACTATGCTTCCTCTGATTTGAATCTAATCTCTGGTTCCCTGAGCTGTGAGAATTGTAAAAACGTTTCTGTCTTTGTGCTATTACACATTTCTATCAAGGAGAAAGAGGTACTAAACACAAGACTATATGATTTATAATCTATCTTTACCCTGGGATAATATGAAAGAAGAAAAACAGAAAAAAAAATTATATAGTTCTCATATAATACTTTTAATGTATTATATATTATCTTTACAATATAAATAAAAATAATGTGTTGGTATAAAGAGGTCAAATAATTTTCATAAATTCTAGTGGATTCATCATAACTTTCTGTTGAAATTCTTGTAAATACCAGCATTTGACAAAAATGACAATATTTTTTTAATATTTTCATGTTATTAAAATTAGGAATAATGCTAGATACTGAGAAACAAAGTAGTGGTTGAAGATGGTGGTATATTTATTCAGACGGAATTCAATAAACATAAAAAATGCCCAATATTAATAATTAATACATGCTACAATATAGATGAATCTTAATAGTTTCGTGAATAATCTATTTCATGAGTAAACTAACTTACAGCTTATTTCTTCTTCTTCTTCTTCTTCTTCTTCTTCTTCTTCTTCTTCTTCTTCTTCTTCTTCTTCTTCTTCTTCTTCTTTCTCCTTCTCCTTCTCCTTCTCCTCCTCCTCCTCCTTCTCCTTTTCCTCCTCCTCCTCCTCCTCCTCCTCCTCCTCCCCCTCCTCCTTTTTCTTCTCCTCCTCCTTCTTCTCTCTGTCTTTCTCTGTCTCTGTCTCTCTCTCTGTCTCTGTCTCTGTCTCTCTCTCTCTCTCTCTGTGTGTGTGTGTGTGTGTGTGTGTGTGTGTGTGTGTGTGTTTGTGTGTTTCTAGACAATATTCAGAGTAGGCATATGTTGGGAATCTTCTTCAATGATATTTTTAATATTTGTTTCTCTTAGACAAAGTTTCTTAAAATCCAGAGCTCTACTCTATGACTTTTATGACTATCCCTGTTTCTACAGAGACCCCACATCTCTCTATCTTTTATGGCTAGAAGTACAGGTGACTTATGTCTGACATTTATATGCATTCTCTGGATATGAGTTCCTGTCTTCTTGCACAAAATGTTTCAATCACTGCCTTCTCCACAACTTACAATGTTTAATTCTATGATTAATTTATTATAATATTTCAGAATGTATCTTGCAGTTTTATTGGTACATTAAGTAGTTTTTTATTCTTTCTTAGTTTGCTAATCATATATTTCTTTTTTTGTATAATTCCCAATCTTTTACCAACATAAACTGAGTTTTCTAGTTATATATATATATATATATATATATATATATATATATAAAATCAGTTTTCTATACTATGTGTATAGTCTCATCTGAGTTATTCTTAATGTTTCTAATGACTGAGAGACAAGAGGTAGATACAGAAAATAAATGTATTCATCTGTCAAACAGCTTAAAAATGAACCATTAATATTAATGCAGTGAGGTGGGAGTCATCTTCCAGATGATAAGTTCTATGATTATTTGATATCGTTCCCCCTCCCATTAATCCACCAATTGCCTCAACTGCAGTCTTTGGAAACAGATGCTGCCTAAGTAAGCCAGCATGGCAAACATTAAATTACAATTTTGGATCTCCACACTTCTTGTTGGTATAAGTCAGAGTCATTCAAAATTTAATATAAAAAGTGGATTAATCAAACAACAATTGGAAAGGTTCCAAGCAGGTGATAGGTTTCTGAGGAAATCTTCCAGATTACTAAGACCATGCAGTGTTAGATTCAGTCTTATTCTCAGAAAAGAAGCAGGCATTTTGGGGAAGTGATTTCTTTACAGAAATTGCAACCTTAAAGACAAAAGGGGCACCAATGTATAAAAGAAAGTGGCAGGGGACTAAGTGACCTTCCTTCTTCTTACTCTTTTCATCAGACATCAAAAGATGCCTGCTATGATATCTTTTTCTGTGATGCTTTTATGGCTCAAGGTGAGCCAACAGTGGGCTACAAAAAAACATCCAGAAGTCACTAATAATATGGGTGGCCAAAAATGCCCATGTGTTTCTGTGATTATAATGTATAACTAAAACTATCTTCAAATCAACTTTCATCTGAACACATTTGTCTGCAATAATATAATGACTCCTCATGTGAGAGTAAGTTTGATGAAAATACCAATAGAAAAAAAAGTTTACATTTATTGTATTTTATACTTGCTAAAATATACATCAAATTCAACGTATTGCTTGAGTGTTGTTCTGGCAATGAGAAGAAGCTGATGAATAAACAACAAATCAAAACCATTTAAAAGGTAAACTAATTAACTATGACATAAGCTATTTATGGTGTGGTGATCAATAAATATCCCATTTTACAGTCTGTTGGAGGCTGGGTTTTTTAGTTGTTAATATGTTTGTATTCATAGGGCAAAGATTTTATCAACAATATTTCTATAAGCATATACCCAAAACTCCAATATCACTGTGATTTCAGAGTTCAATTTATTTCCTATGAATACCAGTCTCTTTCTTCCATGTTTCCTTTTCTATTTAATATACATTTAATGGGTTACCTCTATAAGAGGAGCACTTTAGTGCATGTTGACTAAGGATATCTACGGCCTACCACAGGATAATACCTGTTGCCTACCATACTCCTTCCTTCATTTTATATGAAAATTGATATTGATATATGTTTGTATATTCAGACATACACACATTATTATGTGTATGATATACATATATATCAAACATATATAATCATTATAGATAGATATGTAATAGATAAATTTGATATTAGTTTTCATATAACTACATATTAATTCAGTGTTTCAATAAACTATATTGTTGGGCCTAACATGAGGTCTAATCTCCATTCTACCTTTACCCTTTAGTCACTTACACAAGTGGAGGCCATGATAAACAGCCCCCAGGCCCTAGAGAGATTTATATACTAATGAGGTACCTGAAGGCCAGAGGGTAGAGCCAATTAAGCATTTCTCTCCAGTCCCTACCCCCTCTTCCCCTCCCTATTTAACTCAGGTCCACCCTGGGTTTTGTGGGAAGTACACATCCAGATCCATCCACCATCTACCATGCCAATAAACTGGTTTTGGAAACCCAAGGACTTCTCAGTGTGTTGGAGACAAGCAGTGAGGAACTGTGGTGAACAGCCGGGCCTATCTTTGAGCTGGAGGAACCCAGCTGACTACCCTCAGTGTGGAGTGAGGAACCCTGTGGTTCCTCGGCCCTTTTAATTTTTTTTCCTACACTATACCATACAATATTATCAAAATTACCTCTTCTTTCTTTGGTTATTTCAGTCTGGATTAAGTAATACAATGTAGTACATAAACTATAGTATAATTAAAAGTAAAACATAAGGAAACTGGAAGAATATAAAAACATGTTTTATCAAATTAAGACGTTCAAAATTAATTGTGTCAGGAATGTCTTACTTAACTAAAGTCACTTCCATCTGAACTCTTAGACGTTACAGTTAAGCCTCATAAAGAACATTATTGCTCTCTATGTTACAATATTATAGTGCCAGCAGGACTAATAGGATCACTGACTAAGCCCACTCAGTTAGTCAACAGGTTTTCCAGTGCAGGAGTGAGGATTAAGAGAAAAGAGACGATTAGACAATATTGCAGCATGACCCCAGCCAGTTCTGAGGCTGACGGAAAGTTTGTTTATTCCCACTTTTCTTTTAAACCCTTTTAATTACGTGTAAGTATTTAGGTCACTTCTAGGTTGAGGAACCAACAATGCAATAGACACAAATAGTCAAGGAAAAAACAAGGCAATATACACAGTCCCATGATCATCCCCGTGATCACTCCCTTGATCACTCTCATAATTGCTGTTTCTAAGGGCTCATCAGGATGACAAAAATATCTGAGCCGACCGACTTCCTACTTACAGTCATATTCATGCCTGAGGCCTACTTCTTTGTTCTAGCCTAAGACTTGGATTCCTCACTGAAATTAACTCTCTGTTTCAGCCTAAAATTAGACTCCTGCCTGAACTTATTTCCTTGCCATGGCCTAATGTCAGATTTCTGCTAAGCAGCCCCAAAAGCTCTAAACAAATCACTAATAGTTGGCTATTAATAATGAGAAAACCATTTTGACTTGGAGAAATGAAGTTTTAAAAAACATTGTATCATGTGTGCAATTGATGATAAGTTTAAAGACATTTTTATTCAAATAAAACTTAAAAAAAATCATTTGTTTAAACATTCTAATTCTTATGAAAGGCCAGGTAGAAAAAGTCATTCCTGCTTTCATTGACAATGACCAAGGAAATCAACCTGTGGAAACAGAAATATTCATCTATACAAAGCCTGGGAAGCTTTTTGTTATCTGGTAATGAGCAATGTGTGTAACATAAAGTGACAATAATAACTTATTAATTATTATGTATAATAATTGATCCTCAAAGCTCAGATCAGAAAGAACTTAACAGAGAAAAGTGAGGTTTTTGAATTATGTAAAACAATTTTTACCACTGATATCAGCTCTCTATGAAGGTTTTCACATTCTATCAGGCTTAACTATGATTTAATTTCACACATGACCAAACTAAGGATTATCATATTATTTATATGTGAAGAACCCCTCACGATCAAATATGGAAACCTTTTTTTTTTTTTTTAATTGCACATGAGGCTACTTGGATCAGTTGTGTAGACAGCCCTATGATAGGTTCCTTAGGTGGTACAACATTCTGTAATTCTCATACTCACAGCTGTGCTATGCACATTCCTCATTTGAACTCTGGGACCCAGAAATTCTCAAGGTGAACCATTGAGCAGATGTTTAACAATTTTATCACAGGATGCAACTTTTTTTCTTTGCTACTTTTAGCAAGCCAATAAACATATAATTATCTCCATGACAGTCACCAAGTTAAAAAAAATAGAAATCCTAATACTTGGATTTTTTTATGTTTGTTTATTAAGATAACAACTCAGAACATATTCTTAGCTGAACTGTAACTTAATATGTAGAGCAGGCTGGCAGTGAACTTATAGAGATCTTTTTGCCTCTACCTCCAGAGTGTGGATATTGAAGTAATGTGCTACCATGAACAGATCTTGGTATGATTTTTACCAAAACAATTGCAAAAGCTGATATTTTTATGCACTTATAATTAAATGTCCTAAAAGAAAATAACATATACTCTAATCAAATTTTAGAAGATGTACAAAATCAAAATATTTTAATGTATAACTTTTGTTTCACTTTTAAAAGGGTAAGGACCTGGAAGGAAAGTGGATTGAGGGTAGAGGGTATAAGGAAACATAATCTGGTATTGCTTGTGGTAAAAGGACTGAAGCCCTGAGGGCCAGCAGAAAGAATGAAAAGAGGCAACCTCAGGAGGTAGGAGGTAGGGGGACCACAGAATGTGCACCTGTGAGGTCAGAGACTCTCAGGGAACTTGTAGAGCCCACCTCCAATAGAAAGACAGGGCATCAAGTGAGGGATGAGGTTACTATCCCACAGTCAAAACTCTGACCTATAATTGTTCCTGTTTGAAAGAATTTCAGGGTTGGAAATGGAAAAGAGCCTGAGGAAAAAAGGTCCAGCAACAAGCTCAAAGTGGGATCCAGTTCAAGGGGAGGTCTCAAGACCTGACACTGTTACTGAGGCTTTGGAGCACTCACCAAAAGGGACCTTATCATGACTGCCCTCTGAAAGACCCACAAGCACCTCAAAGAGTCAGATGCAGATATTTGTACCCAACCAATGGACAGAAACTGCTGAACCCTGTGGTTGATATGAGGAAAGCTGGAAGAAGCTGAGGAGGAAGGTACCTCTGTATGAGGACCAACAGTCTCAAATAACCTGGACCCCTGAGATCTCTCAGACACTAGAACACCAACCAGACAGCATACACCAGCTGATATACAAAAGAGTACTGCTGGGTCTGGCTTTAGTCTGAGAAGATGCACCTAACCCTCAAGAGACTGGAGGCCCCAGGGAGTTTAGTGGTCTGGTGTGGTAGAGTGTTGGGGATGGGGACATCCTTGTGGTGACAGGGGGCAGGGAGGAGCTATGGGATATGGAACAGTCAGATGGTGGACCAGGAGGGGGATAATATCTGGAGTTTTATATACATAAATAATAACTAACTAACTAAATAAATAAATAATAAATAAATGATTTTTAAAGTTGAACATTTAATACTTTTTAAAAATGCCATAATTGAAAGTGGAGAGGAAACATATTCACATTTAAAATGTTTTACCAAGAAAATTACCACACAGTGTTACAGATGTATATTAGGGGTTGCTTTTTCTACATTATCACTGGACTTCATGAGATACTTTAAAGTGTTCAAAAATCATCAGTATGTACTCAAATATATAAGCTCAGAAGTAAGTGGTCTACTTGTATGCTACAAATGCATATAAATAAAAATGTTAGTATAAACTCTGAGAAAATCAGAATTGTTGCTGAAATACTTTTAACAAACATCTTTATAGAAAACTGAATTCTTTGAAGTCCAACGTCTGTGTTCAGTGGCTAAGAACCTGTACTGCTCTTCGTGTGGACTAGATTTTAATTTCAGAACACATTTCAGGTACTTCATGATCTCCTCAACCTCTAACCACTCTTCTGACTCCCACAGGGACTATATTGGTATACAGAGTCACAGTCAGATGTAGACATATACACATAATTAAAATTTAAACACTCAAAAATTATTTAAGATCTTAAATCTCACTGCAATTGGAATGATGATAAATACCAGACTAATCATATGAAATAAGTATCAAATAAAAAACATATAATTTTGTGGTATATTATATAATAAGATGAAGTTATAAAAAGATAAATTTAGTGGAAATGCAATTTTTAATGTTGTATTTAATCTTAGAGAATACTAAGAATTTCATATAATATATTTTTATCCTGTTCATTTTTCTCCCCCAGTTACTCCCAGATTCTCCTCCACCTCATATGCATTTAAATTTGTGTTCTCTAGTTTTGAGAAAAAAATAACTATCATAAAAGAGTGACAGCAAGAACAACAACAAATCATAAAAGAAGGTTGTGTCAGTCTACTGTTCCTGGGCATGGGACCTATACCATAATTTGATCTATACAACATGTTTTCCTCCACTTAAGAATTCTGACTTTTCTTTAGCAAGCAGCCAACAAAGGTCAGTTCATCTTTAGCTAGGGATATAAGTTTGTATCTATGGTATCCCTCACCTGCTGAGACATTTTTTCTTTTTTGAGCTTATACAGGTCTTGTGTATGTTTTTCAGTGTCTTTATGTTCCTATGTGCATATGCCATGTCTGGAAAACAACACTTTTTAGAAGTTCTCTATCCTTATCATTTATCCTTATCATCCACTCAAATTTCTGTACATTTTGTGGAGGGGCATGCTATTCAGACTTCACTTAGTGTATTAAATCCCAAAGTCTCTCATTTTGTATATATTCATTGGCTGTGAGTTTCTTCATTTTGATCTAAATAATTATATCTTAAATAATTTTTTAAATCATTAAATCCCACTATAAAGCAGTAATCATATAAATATTAAACACAAAATAAATACATTTTATGGCATATTATATAACAAGTGAAGTTTATAAAAACACAATGATTGGAAGAAGACACATCTCTGTTGAATATTGAGTTATTTTCTGAACTATTGAAATGGAAATTTGTCATGAGTAATTTTATTATAATATTCAATTAACAAATTAATAATAATAGGTTATATTCTAGTTCCTAGAAGCTTTGTAGCCTCATGTTCTTGTACTCTATGGAAAAAAATAAAAATACATGTTAGATATGGGTTCTGTATCATGAATGAGGTCTTAAATCTAATCAAACAGTTTTGATAATTCCAATGATTTTTGCATCATCATTTCAGCAGCAGGCATAGCATCGATCTTGGTTTTGTTATACTTTTGTTTTTCTTTGTTTTGTTTTGTTAAGAGATGTATGCCCTTGAAGATTACTTGCAAACACTTAAAGAGGAAATTGGAAAAGAAAGGATTAGGTAGAGTATATGATGCAAAGCAGCATAAAGGAGAGAATATTTGGAGGGATAATTTAAACTATGAGCCATTTTAGAAAGCTACATGGAAGCCTCACACTGGGGAAGTTGTCTAAAATACATACATGAGTAAAGTGACTTTAATTTTAGAATTACCCTACGTGGGGACAGTCTCCAACTAGGCATCTTATGTTACCAAAATTCTCTCATATTTGGAATTGCTTACATATTTTGAAATTGTTGATCAATAAAATTTCATAGTCCTTTTCCCCAAACATTGTAGAATATTGCCTGTGCTATTAATTAATTTATGGGATATAACATTAAGCCCTTAATGCTGAAGACACCACCTACATATTTTATAGAACATGGAAATACTTTTCCTTATGCTTTACTGGAAGGTTCATTAGAAGTGGAGTGTTACAATGACATGGAATCATTTTATCAAACAAAGCAGAATTTCTACTATAAGATGGTTTTACATGCAAGTACATTTCAAACAGAGAACATACTTTGATATTGTATATATGAGCTATAAGAAAAATGAATGCCTTCATAAATATGTGAAGAGAACTACCACTCCTGTAAATGACTCTTTCTAAACACTTCACGCTTCAATGTAAGATGATGCTTTCATGATCTAAAACTAGTGTTGCTTGTTCTTATTTGCTGTGGCAGTCAATGCTTAATTAACATATTACATATGTCATCACTCTGGATGTTTTCAAGTGAACACTTAACAAAGAAGAGTTACTATTAACATGTCTACATGTCTACTTCCTAACACTGAATGAGGACAGGTACATTTGTTAAAACATGACCATAATGGGAAACAGCTAACCAGGTGATAGAATCTTGGAAAAGTTCCCAGTCTTTTACTATTCTTAAATCCTATTCCACAAAAGCTCTTGCTCTTTTGCTGTTGACATGATAGTATGCATCTGATTGTTTTTCATGTCTTTTAAGATGTTATGAACTTGCAAAGTAAAAATTCCCCTTCTTTATTTGCAAATTCATAGATGTTCAATAATAAAATGACTGAAATATTTGAAGGCATTTGGTTGCAATTATGACAAAAACTTAGAAATATCTATATTCTATCTGTAGAAACAATACCATTGAAGATTTTTTAAATGGAGTTCAACATATTTGTGCATTTTTTGATAAATTAGTTTTGCTATGTGGAGTATGATCTGCTTATTGATATAAATTTAATAGTCCTCTATCAGACACTGATAGTTTCTAGGGCATTTTATTTTATTAGTTCTAAGAGAACTAGCTACCATTTCAACTCTTGTTTTAATGTGTTAATAGTTTTTTGCCTGTTTAGGGTAAGGTAAAACCAACTACTTTAAACCTAAAAAGGAAATCTATTCACACCTGATTTCTAGTTCTGCTGATCCTTGCAGAATATGTGCAAATGTAAAGCATGCCCAGTATCTCCAACAACTAATGTAAAATGTCAAAGGGAAATGTGACAAATTCATACCAGTCAGAACTCACAATCACATTGATTCACATTCCTTTGTTTTGTGTTTCAGGTATAGTCAAATAATATAAGTACATTACACATAAATTATTAATTTTGTACATATTTGTAGTATAACCTTATACAATACGTGGTGATAGTAAACGTAGTTCTGTAACTATAAATCTTTCAAAGATAAATGTCTATGACAAACTGGAGAATCAATATTCTTTCTGGAACTGATTGTTGAATATACAAATTTTGTTTCTATTTAAAAGAAGTACCTTGCATAGGTATTATTAGTTTGTAGAGGATGGCCGTGTAACATGAAAAATATATAACATGGAAAATGAATTTTTTTCTAATTTAAAAGTGTTATCGACCATCTCATTTTCATGGAATATTAATAAAAGTATTATTTCCAAGTAACAAATTACTTACCACATTAATATAAATCAAGTTATATAACCTAACATCTACTGATTTTTTATTATTTTTGATAGATAAATGAATAATGCTTTTATTTGTAAAATGTAGTCTTAGTGTTTCTTGTTAGGCCAAAACTAATGCTAACATTCTTCAAAATTTACCAGAGTAATAGTAAAATAAATTATCTATTTTTATAATAAAATGAGAAAAATAAGAGAATATAATTATTTTCTTAGCAGTTATATGGTATAATAATTATTGACATTTTAGATTTTATATCAACTTGATGTTAAATTCATGGTGCTAAATGTATAAAAATATGTGGTACAATTATAATACAAAATGTTACATGAAATATAAATTATTCTATAAAACAGCATTTTAAATATTCCTGAACTACATTTTAGAATCCAGTTGCTGCTGATGGTAATGATAATGAAGTTGGTGATAACTGTAAATACAGAGCTCTAACTCTACTGTTAAGCAAGATATATTTACTTCTTACGAAATGAGCAGAAATCTGGCCCTTATTTTCTCAGTAGCTAACAATAACTGGCTTTGTGCCCAAATTTTCTTTACATGATGGGATTTTGTCTTGGTTGGGATTGTGCATATCTTTTGCATTCTGTTACAACCAATATGAGTTCACCTGCACTGATATACCTGGAAGGCACTCTTTCCTTGAAGTCACTCAATATGTAGCAATTGGGGGTGGGGCACTGCAGGGAACCAATAGAATGTCCCAGACTCTCTGGAGGCAAGAGGCTCTCAGGACCCAATGGGGATGACATTAGCCAAATTACTCAATGGAGGGAAGATAGAATCTGAAGAGACTACCACCAGTAGATGGGCATGGCCCCCACTTGAGGAAAGAGAACACTCAATGATCTCAAACTTTTTAATCCAGAATCGATCCTGTACTGAGGAAATGCAGGGACAAAAATGAAGCAGTGACTGAAGGAAAGGCCATCCAGAGACCATCTCACTTTGAGATCCATCAAATCCACAGACAACATACCCTAATATTGTTAATGCCAAGAACTTCTTGCAGACAGGAGCCCAGTAGGGCTGTCCTCTGAGAGGCTTTTCTAGCATCTGACTAAGAGAGATCCAGACATTGATAGCCAACCATTGGACTGAGCCCAGGACCCTAGTGAAAGAGATAGAAGCACTGAAGGTGCAGAAGAGGATTGCAACCCCATAGGAAGGACAACAGCATCAACTAGTTGGACCCCTCAGAGCTCCCAGGGACTAAACCACCAACCAAAGAGTATACATGGATGGCTCCATGCCTCCAACTACATATGTAGAAGAGGACTTCCTCATCTGCTATCAGTGGGGGAGGGGAGGTTCTGGGCTGTGTGGAGAGACAGCAAGTCCCATTGAAGGGGGATTCGAGAGGGGTTAGGGGGAAGTGGGTGGGTGCTTCTTAGAGGCAAAGTGGAGTCGGGAGGAGGGGTGTGTGTGTGGAGGGGAGACCATGAATGAGGACATTTGAAATGTAAATAAATAAAATAATCTACAAAAAGGAGGAAGAAGATGAGGAGGAGAAGGAGAAGATTCTTGTGTACATTGGAATGGTTTTCCAATGATTCATGAGCTCTTTCATTAAGAGCATGTGATAGTTATGTTCTCTCAGAGAACAAAAGTACAACAATTTTCAGTTTATCAAATCCACTAATATTTTTCAACAATCAACCCTGCATTATTCACAAACATATTCTTCATGTATTAAAGTTAGTAACCACTTCTTACATGCCAACTGCTGTGTCATTATCTAGGAAAATGATAAAAGCCTAGTTCATTTTGTTGTTGTTGCTGTTTACAAATAGCAGGCTGTATTACCAAAGTAGGTAAAACTGTCATGGAGAGCATATAAATAGAATGGTAAACAAACTATTGTAATATTTACTTATGGTATCGGGATAAAGGATGCATAGACTGAATATTGCTTATTTTTTATTTTTATTGATTATTTTATTTATTTACATTCCAAATGTTATCCTCCTTCCAGGTTTCCCCTCCACAAACCCCCATCCCATCCCCATCCCCCTGCTTCTTTGGGAGTGCTCCCCGAAGCACCCAGTCACTTTTACCTCAGGGCCCTAGTATCTTGGTAATGCTGGGGCATTGAGCTCCCCTCCCACTGATCCCAGATAAAGCTGTCCTCTGCTACACATGCAACTGGAGCCATGGGTCCCTCCATGTGTAGAGACAAAGACTGGAACAGAGACTGAAGAAAGGTTCATCTATAGTCTGCCTCACTTAAAGATCTATTCCATCTGCAGACACCAAACACAAACACTATTGCTAATGCTAAATGTACTTGCTGACAGAAGCCTGATATAGATGTTTCCTGAGAGGTTCTGTCAGTGCCTGACTAATACAGATGCAGATGCTTGCAGCCAACCATCAGACTGAGCACAGGACCCCAATAAAGGACTTAGAGGAAGGACTGAAGGCACTAAAAGAATTTGCAAACTCATAGAAAAAAAACAGTATCAAAGAACCAGACACCCCCAGAGCTCCCAAGAACAGAATATACTTAATTTAAAAAATTTAATTATGATATATATATATATGTGTGTGTGTGTGTATACATATATATATATATTGATATCAATATATTTATGTTCATAAATAAATAAATAAAATACATATTTATGTTCATACATTCTATCTACTCATACACCTATGAGTATGAGGTTTGATGACATCTTAATATCTTACTATAGTAATTTCCTTCCTTTTACCATGTACGTATGAGAGATCCAAATGTTTGTCAGAAGACATGGTAGTCATCTTTTCTCAATGGGCCTTAACTCTATTTTCCTGAATACACTGCTCCAGAACTCATGTGTCTCTGTGTGCCATATCTTAAGAAAAAAACAAACAAAAACCAAAACAAATCAAAAAACAGTGAAAAAGCAAACCTGTGAAAACAGTGAAAATATTTATGCATGTTGCGGGATATTTGATCACACTATGAACATTATATTGTTTCTGGAAAAGCCTGTTTCTAGTTGTGGTGTTGCTCACCCATAAGATACACCTTTCATTCCTCTGGCTAGAATACTCACACACCTTCAGTACTTATCTTTAATCCCAAACAATGAAGGCAAAATTACTTTGTAGAACAAAATGCCCATATTTGAAGATGCTGTCCAATTAGGTGAGGACAAAGTTACAAATCAGAGAAAGATTAGACAGAATAAGATATGGTAAACTCTCAGGAGAAGGCAAAGTAAAGGGAAGCTACTTCAGAGACAATCAAAGAGTATTAGGAGCAGAGAGGATAGAAGAACTTTTACCAGGACTGTTACAGAGAGTTCAGTTGGAGGGAATGAACTAGTTAGTCACAGGTGAAGACAAAAGGAGCTGGAGAATGAAAAGGAGCCAGAAGTTTAGAACAGATGGCTAGTGTTCATTTGAGGACAAGCAAAAAATTCAGTCAAAGACCAACAGAGAAGCCAGATTGAATTAGTCAGTTTAAAAAGGATTTTGAGCTAGAACAACTGAGTTGAACTAGCCAACAAGAGTTCAGAATGAATAAGAAAGTGTGAACTTTTTGAGCAGTAAGTCTCAGAGGCTGAAAACATCAAAGGCCTAGCTAGTTTTTCAGTAGTCTAGAAGTTTCCAGGTCTAGGCTTAGGTTAGCAGATGGAGGCAGTAAGCCTCAGAGATGAAAACTATTGAATAAAAGTTACATTTACAAATAAAGTTTGAATTCGCAGAGATAATGTTTACAGGAATCTGGTGTGACGTACCAGAGTAAAAACCTTAGTAGTGATAATTATGCTATCTGAAATAAAATGGAAACTGCTCTTTCCAAAGAAAATTCATGAACCTTACTTTAACTTTTATAATATTTTATGTTTTTGAGAATATGAGTATGTGTACATGAGTGTAAAAGTTGCAGTCTAGCTTGTGGGAATTCATTTTCTTCTTTTCAGTATTGAAACTTTTAGAGGTTCAGATCCTTATCTAAAAGTAATTTCAAGACTTGTGTGTTTTGGTTTTTTTGTTTGTTTGTTTCTCACAGGTAAATTGATAAGTGTGAACCAGAAAATTTTATACTTAAAATATTATATGCAAAAAGCTTACCTATGAATTTGAACTCACCTCTTCAGACTTATATCAAACCACTTTAGCAATTAAACCAATCAGTCTACCTCAGTATGCAGTTTTTAGGAAATATCAGGTTAAATTAAGTAATGTAAGAATTCAGAAAAATGGAAAGACTCTAAAAATTTATAATGTAACATGCAGTTTTTATCTCTCTGAAATAAAAATGAATAGATAGAAAAATCTTATAGTCAAAATATCACTGTACACAGTCATGTATTCAACAGAGTGTTTGAATATCTGACATAGAGTATGATATTTACAACTGAGATATTCATGGAAATGATACATAAAATTTAGCTAGTACATGACAATTTCACACCACTGTGGACAAAAAACAATAGCCTAGTTGAGAATTAGGGTCACTGAATGTATGTTATGAAGGTCACAGTGCAAGTTTGAGTAACATGGAACAAGGAGTTGGAATCTTTTTTAAGTTATTTCTCTAATGCATCTTGAGAATAATATATATATACATATATAAATTGTATAAATATAATATTATGTTAACTTATAATGTATATATATATATATATACATATATATATCACAGAATATAATTCTTAAAAAAAGATGAAAAAATAGCACATAAAAACATTTATCGTAAGTAAACTAAAAAAATCTTTTAAAACATCATCTTCAATGGCAACCTTAATAATTTATTTAAAGTAAAGATTATCTGTGACATTTTTACTTAATATATAAATAGAAAAAAATCACCTTTTAAAAAAATCAAAAGTCAATTCCCTATATATTAGAGGTTAAATACAATTTGTCTTTAAGGCATTTAAAAACTAAAGGATCATAATATTGAGAAATAATCATACTTTTTATACAAGGTTTTTAATTCATATGTAATTATGTGCTTCACATAGACAGACTAATTTATTGGTGAAAAACAAATAAAAGAAGTGTTGAAATTGTTCTTATATAAGAATTTAAACTTCTAAAAGTTCCAGTAATATTAAAAAGTCTAAATAAAGTTCAAAGTTGAGATTTTTTTTTAATCTCAACTTTTTAATGACTATGAGGCCAAATGTCTCTAGGATTTGATTCTGAAAAGTGGCTATAACCAACATTATTATTGAATTTTAAGGATCAAACAGTCAAAGGTATAAGAATTCATCTATTTTCCCCTTTATATAAGTTTCTCTCTAGTAGACTTTTTTACCATCCATTTTCAAACATCCCACCCAGCATTTCTAAAATTTCCCAAGGGAAATAATATGGACTTAAATTAAAGGCATATAACAATTCTCATATCTAGCAAGTTTTTGGAGATCACAGCAGTGAGGGATATATGAGTCTCTAAACTGCCTTGGGACAAAGAAGGCAAAAAAATAAACTCTGGCTTCCAGTTTTAACTATTCACATTCTGAGCAAAATCGCAGGGTCCGGTGAATGTTATAGTCCTATGTCATGAAACTTTTTACTTTTCCCTTCCTTATTCTGTTGTCTCCTTGGCCAATGTTAAGAAGCGTAGTAACATTTGCTAAGGCCAAAGATTAAAGAAAATAACTTCTATAGGTTACTTCTATAGGTTATATTTTCTTCTTAGAAATTACTGATATTCTGTCTCAGTGAAAAATTTATTAATTATAGGTTCACACACACATTTAAGACTTCAAATAATTACTGTGTTCTAAGCAGTATTGTAGGGAACCAAAAAAAAAAAAAAACATTAGTTCAAAATCTAGATATACATGCCTACGTGTGTGTGTGTGTGTGTGTGTGTGTATCAGCACTGATATGATGTAAAATCAAACCCAATCTATTAAGACCTGAAATTCTACATTTTACTAACTTGAAGAGGATGAATAATTCTAGTTTTTTCATTAACTCTCAAGTAAATTCTGAACAGTAATTTTTGGCACCAAAGATACTGTACAAAGTTATTCAGTGAAGCTGCACTGGGAAACACTGTTTCTCTCATGCTCTTTTCTGTCCTGGAATGTATTTGTGTATTGCATTTATAATTGTAATCTCTAATGTATATTGACTTTCTTTTACTACTGGATTAAGAAGTAGTATATAATTTTTGGATAGTGGAAACATAAGCAAAGCTTTGAAACAGTGTGGTATGTTTTCAAATTAATAGCACACAAACTGTCATTAAGAGGTAAAGAGATATTAATGATATGTTCACTATTTGAGTGACTGACTAAGGTAAGCTTATTGAGAAAAATATTCTTTGTGATGGAGATAAAAATAGATGAGATGTTACTACTTTTCCTAATTCCCAAGCAAGACTGAAAAAAGGATAACAGTAGCAAGGTACGTAAAAATCAGTAGTTTCCAAAAGCTACTGCTCCTATAAGCATATGTTATACTTCTTTGAGAATCTAGTGAATATATGAAAAACAAGTGTTAATGTTGCATGAATCTATATCTTTACTCTTCCATGAATGGTGATTCAAGCTGAGTGGCTTTATGATAAGAAAGATGTTTTCCTTCCACCATCTATGGACTTT
This sequence comes from Rhabdomys pumilio, assembly GCA_030674055.1. NCBI lineage: Eukaryota > Metazoa > Chordata > Mammalia > Rodentia > Muridae > Rhabdomys > Rhabdomys pumilio. The sequence continues at coordinate 99,771,281 of JANHMN010000001.1, forward strand.
TTTCTGCATCCTTACTAATACGGAAGTTATTTGTGCTCTTCACTTTCTTCTACGTTAAGTTCTTCTGAAAGTCAATACTTTAGAAGTCATGAAGTTCAAAGATCTCATAGATTATTATGATGTTAAAATAATACCAAAATCAATAAGCTGTATAGACAAATAACATAAGGGAAATTATTTTTGTTGTTTTCTCAAAGAACATGAATTCTGAGGTAATCTTAGAAATAGAGTAAAGGATTACAAGTGAGAGGCACTGGAAAAGAACTGAGGTAATATGGGTCAGTTAGTAGACAGATGAGTAAAAGGAGAGTTGAGTTAGAGAGGAGATGGGTTAGAAAAGGGATGGGTTAGAAGATAGATGGGTTAGAGGTAGAGATCTACAATGTTAGTGAGGAAGACATAACAATGGACTTTGTTGAAGTAAGGTTCTGAAAATGGATGCAATGTGAGAATTTACATAAAATACTTTCTGTGATAAATTTCCTGAAAATGAGGCAGAGAGTTACCTTTTATTCACGAAAAAATAAATAGCCACAAAGAGTGTGAAACTATGATGAATTCCAAACCTTACTCTGGTAACAGTAGATATAAATATATTCTTAAGATTTTTTTCAGACATTATAAATTTTGCTTTTTAAAATATGTGGTTCTTCTGCACCTTTTAGAAAATGTAGTTTATCATGTAGTTAATTTTATATAAATTTCTCTAACAACATACGAATCAATCAAAGGTCCAAATGCTTTACCATGTAAAACATTTTACAGAATAGTTTAACATGGTGTGCTTTAATTTAACACAGTTCAGAGTAGTAAGATATTGAAGGAAAAAATTGACTAAAAATAGTATAAAATTACCTACCGCTAGACTATAATGTGTTAGCTGAATGTCTGTGAAAATACAGAATATATAATTCAGTATTTTCACACAGAACAAAGAAAGTTTTGTTTCATGCTGACCACAGCAAACATTTCAGTAAGTATTATAACAGTGCCCTCTAACAAATGAAGAAATGACTATGAAGAACATCTCCCAGGAAGGATTCTTTATCTTTCATGGTTTTGCCATTTTCTCTTCAGACTTATATTACTGAAATGGATTCTTACAGTTAAAACTTTCAAATAATTGATTTACATGAAACAATAGCAAAAAGTATTAATAGTAAAAATGGCAATTTAGTAGATTAATTCTACTATGTAAATTTATAAAGGCAACAAATCCATTTAAATTTATCATATCATCTGTATGAAGATGGTTTAGGCTCATAAAGATAGAATTAATGTAGCTCTTCAATAAATCTTGGAAAAAAACACCTATGTACTTGGAGAGAGAAAGAGAGAGAGAGAGAGGATGAAAAAAAAGAGTGAGAGAAAATGCATAAATTCCTCAAAGAAATTCAGGGAAAAAAAACAGTATTTGGAAAACAATTCAATGCATGAAAATATAAATAAAATCAATAAAGAAAACTCAGCTGAGGAAATTCTCAAAATGAAAAATAATTAGAAATTAGATTAAGAACTATAGAAGCAAGCTTCATTAACAAGAATTGTAAGAGAAAAATTGTAGGGGTTGAGTACAAGACAGAAGAAATGGATACCTTGGCTAAAGAAAATGTTAAATCTAAAAGATTCCTGACATAAAAAGCATCCAAGAAATTTTGGATACCCTCATAGAGTAAATATAAAAATAATAGAAACCAAGGAAAGAGAAGAAAGCCAACACAAAGGCAAAGAATTTTCAATTAAATCAAGGAAGAAAAAATTTTTCTAGTATAAAAAAGATGCCTTTAAATATACTAGAAGCATTAAAAACCACCAAATAGATTAGACCAGAACAGAAAGTGACCTTAGCACATAATGATCAAAACTCTAAATACACAGAACAACAACACAAAGAAGAACAATAATTGAAACCTACAAGGAGAAAAGACTGAGTAATAGAGCAAGACAGACCTATTGGGATATCACCTGACCTTTCAATGAAGATTCTGAAAGCCAAAATGGATGTGCTTCAGACTCTAAGAGATCACACAAGGCAGCCTAGACTATACCCAGAAAAGCTTTCTATCACCAGAGATGAAGAAAATAACATATTCTATAATAAAATAAAATTTAAGCAATATCTATCTACACCTCAAGTCCAACAGAAAGTGCTAGAAAGAAACATACAACTCAAGGAAAGACTAAAACAATGAAAACAAGAAATAAATAATTTCAAACAAGCAAAATCAAAGCAGTGGAAACATACACATATTCAGACACATTCGTTCTCACATATACACTTATACAGGCACACACTCAAATGAATCACCACCATAACCATCACCTCCACCAACAACAAAATAACAGGAATCAACAGTCATGATAAAAGTTATGGAGAGATTAGATATATAGAAATATACCTAAACATAATAAACACAATTTATGTCAAGACAACAGTTAATAGCAAAATAAATGGAAAGGAACTCAAAACAATCCCACTAAACTCAGGAACAAGGCATAGCTGCCCAGTCTTCCTTATCTAGTAAATATAGTAACTGAAATTCTAGCTGGAGCAATAAGACAACAAAAAGACATCAAGGGGATACAAATTGGAAGGAAAGAAGTCAAAGTATTACTATTTTCAGATGACATTATAGTATACATAAGCAACCACAAAAAATTCTACCAGAAAACTCCTATAGCTGATAAACATCTTCAGCAAAGTGGTTGAATACAAAATTAACTCAAAAAAATCAGAAGCCCTCCTTTATGCACATGATAAATAGGATAAGAAAGAAATTATGGAAATAACATCTTTTTTAATATCCAGAGATAATATAAAATATCTTGGTATAACTCTAACCAAGCAAGTAAAACATCTTTATGACAAAAAATTCAAGTCCCCAGTGAAAGAAATTAAAGAAAATATCAGAAGATGGAAAGATCTCCCATCCTTACGGATAGGTAGGATTAACGTAATGAAAATGGCCATCTTACCAAAAGCAATCTACAGATCCAATCCAATCCCCACCAAAATTTCAAAAAAATTTTGGAAGTCTTAAAGCAGCAATTCTCAACATCATATGGAAAAAAAAAAACAGAAAAGAAACAAAACAAAACAAAACAAAAAAACAAAAAGCTATTGCCTGTCTATGGGATTTGTTCTTCTACCTGGGCTGCCTTGTCTGACCTCAGTGAGAAAGGATGTACCTAGTCTTGCAGACTTGATGTGCCAGAGTTGGGGGATACATGGGGGGGTTGCTTAACCTCTCAGAGGAGAAGGAGTGGAGGAATGGGGGAGGCGTTGTGGAAGGGGGTGACTGAGAGGGGGACAGTGAGCAGATTGTTAAGTGAAAAAAATCAAGAACAAGAAAAAGTAGTCCATTCTCTTCATATTTATTCACTATAGGATTTGAAATATTAGCTAGTGAAATAACACAGATGAAGAAGTTCAAAAGATAAAAATAGGAAAGAAGGAAATCAAAGTATCTTTATTTGTAGATGATATGACAGTATAGAAAAGTGAACTTAAATACCGAGGAAAATTCCTATAGCTAATAAGTACTTTCAACCACATAACTGGATATGAAATAAACACATAAAAAATCAGTAGATCTTTAATATACAAGTAACAAATGGTCTGATAAAACCAATCACAAAACAACACAATTCACAATAGTCTTGAATATTATAAAATATCTTGGGATAACTCTAACCAAGCAATTGAAAGAGTTTGTGATTAAAAAGAAAAAAAAAAACCTCCAAGTGTTTGGAGAACAAAATTGAAGAAGCTATCAGAAACTGGAAAGATGTCCCATGCTCATGGGTTGGAGGATTAACACAATAAAAATTTCATCCTAGCAAATGTAATCTACAGATTGATGATAATACCTACAAAAATTTCAATAGATTTCTCCAAAGATCTTGAAAGGACAATTATCAGCTTTATATGAGAAAATAAAGATCCCAAAGTAGTTATTACAATCCAGAACAGTAAGAGAACTCTGGAAATCTTGAATTCCAGATTTCAAGTTGTATTAAAATGCTATAGCTATAAAAATAGCAGGGTACTGGCATAAAACCAGATGTGTTGATCAATGGAATCTAATGGAAGACTCAACACAAATCTCCACATATACTAACACGTAATTTTTTTATGAAAAGGCAGAAATAGATAGTAGGGTAAGTATAGCGTCTTCAACAAGTGGTCTCACTAGATGTATGCACATAGAAGAATGGAAGTGTATCCAAACTTTCACCCTGCACAAAGCTCAAGTCCAAAATGATCAAAGACCTCTGCATAAAACCAGATACTGAGGTTGATAGAAGATAAAAAATACAGAGCAGCCTGTACCCAATTTAAAAATAGGATACATTTTAAATACAGAATATAGGCAACTGAGATGGCTGAAAAAGTTAATGAATGTTCAAGATCCTTAGTCATCAGGAAAATGTGATTCGAAATTATTTTGAGATTTCAGATTACACCTATTAGAATGGCTAAGTTCAACAAGCATTGACTGCTCATGCTCTCTATCTAGAATGTAGGGATAGACGAACAGTCCTACATTGCTGGTGGGATTTTAAACCTGTATAGCCATTGCGGAAATTGGTGTGGCCCTTTCTCAGAAAGTGGGGATTCATTCTAACACCAAATCCAGCTAAGAGCACTTTAACAAAGTACACTTTATCCTAACACAAGGACACTTGCTCAACTGTGTTCATTGCTGATATACTCATAAGAACCAAAATCTAGGAACAGCCCAGGTGCACCTCAACCAAAGAATATATAAAAATATGTGGTACATTTACGAAATGGAGTATTATTCAGCATGTTTATTTTATTCTTTGGAGCATGAAATTTGCGGACAAAGGCCACTAAAAACAAAAACAAACAAACATCCTGAGTGAAGTAAGTCAAATCTAGAAGCATGAACATAGTTTTAATTTGCTTGACTGTGGATATTAGCCAAATATACAAATGATAACCAAAATTGTAACGCGTGATATCCCTGCCCGCAGGAACTCACATGAACACGAAGGATTCTCTCGCGGTGTTTATTCTTTCAACATGGCTGGGAGAGAGAGAGGGAATCGAACTTCCCACACCTGTATATATAGCCCTTGGAGTGGACAATTATGACTGGCTGCTTGCTCAAATTCCCAGGTTCCCCTGCGCTGTACATGCGCAGTTTAATGGTGGATGTGACGTCGGAAATTAGGCGTACCCAGGACGCTGCGCATGTGCGGTTTGTTACCTCACGCACACAGGCATCAGCAAGGACAGCCTCCTACACAAAATACAATCAGTAGACCTAGAGAGATTATTTATAGAGGCAGATACAGAGGAGAGGGACTCCTGGATCTACCTTTGAGGGGAAATAGAATAGACTATATGGATGGTCATGGGGTGAGTTGATAAGAAAAGGGAGAGGAGATGGGGTTAAAGGAAGGAATGCTGGCTAGGGGTAGACACCTGGAATTGAGGTGCATTTGACAAGAAGTCTTGAAACTTATTGCATTTGAAACTTTCTAAACTAAATGAAGAATAGCCTAATAAAAGCCGCAAATATTTGAGGTGACAAAGCCCAACTGGCTATCTCTAGTCACCCAGTGAAACTTCTGGCAACAGGAATAAATTACATCCAATTTAGTGTTTGGTTAAAAGAATCCTATTAATATCTTCAAATGCCCAAGACTATTCCCAAGACAATAAATTCTTCACTGCAAACTCACCATAAGGCCCCATTGCTGAAGACAACATATACACACGTCATTGTACATGGAGAAGGTAAGATGGCTCATGCATAGAACCTTCACTGCTGCAGTCTAGTTTTTGTAGTATGAGGAGTTACAGTGCAGCACACCAAAGAGAAAGGTAAACATCAATCCTGCCACAAAACCTTTGATCTACAATCTGTATTTCCTGCAGAATATGCTGGAGAAAGGTGGCACCAAAATTGTGGGAGTAACCCAGATCTGATTTGACTAATGATCCACTCCAGAAGATGGAATGCATATGTGAACCTGCTTAGGTGATCAGAAAACAGAGATTACACAGCCCAGAGACCTAGGATAAAACTAAAAACGACTAGTCTTAAACAATCAAACAAATAAAATAAAATAGAACTAACAATAATGACTATCATATTAACCTATCCTCATAGAAAACAAAATGCATCAATCAGTCAGCAACAAAGAAGCTTCTAGCAACAGTGGGGAACAACAGGACACTGTGCAGAGGGTGAGAACTTGAGAGCTATAAAAAGAATGTCTCCCACAAATCTGTTGGAGCTCAGGGAACCTGGTAGAAGAACAACCAGAATAAAATATAAGAGTTAGAGTTATTGGGGGCCCTATGAGAACAAAGCCCTCCAAATCAACTAAGCAAAATTCATAATATCAAGGAGACTGAAGCAGAAAGCACAGGGCTGATTCAGGTTTTAATCAAGTCCTCTGCCTATGCATTATAGCTTTTAGTTTAGTATTTTTATGGAATTCCTGAATGTGTGAACAGGAGGTTCTCTTGTTCTTGTGATTTCTCTTGGGCCTCTTTTACTTACATTGTTTTGTCTGGACAACATCTATATGATTTTTTAAAAATATTACTATATTTTATTTTGTTAAAAATTTAAATCACATTAACTACAAAATAACTTTAGGATGCTGAAATAATTCTTTGGGCAGTCATTATAAGCCTATCAAGATGAACACATGCATAACAAAGTAAACTATGTAACTGTATCTTCCGTAGGTGTGAAGTAGTTGGTAATTTGAATTTCAAAATATATCTTCACATTTTTGATGATCAAGGTTTCTGTGTTAGTAGTTTTACTGAAGCATCTTGTGCTATTTATTAATAACAAGCTTTCCAATTTGAAACTTTTTAGAGGAAAAAAATAAAGAGAGCAAGCAAGGAAAAAGAAACTTTCAAAAGTCTTCAGTGCCTGTGTATCCCTCGAGGTCCCCATATCTCTGTTCTTCTCATAGAAAAATCCCGATTCACAGCTTCTGATTAGGAGAGAGTTCCATGAGATTTCCCTGGGGATAAAGATCTTACTTGGAAGAAAAGTCCCAAGTTCATGTGAAGAGCCACTAGGAGAGCCAGTTTTCCCTAGAAACTCAGATCAGATTCCTTGGTAAGAAAAGAAAAGCCTTACTCATGTCACCTAGAAACACACAAGAAAATAGTAGACTCATTTACTATATATATATATATATATATATATATATATATATATTTAATTTTCGCACCACTGTGAACAATTATTTAAGTAAAAGAAAAGAACTATGAGATTTTATTTTCCTTTTTAAAAGTATATAAATAAAACCATGTTCTAGACTAAAGATTTCTATTTACCTTCAATAATTAAATTTAAAATACTGAAATCTTATTAAGGAATTCAAGTTTATTAATTGAAAACATTGTGATTATGAATAGTAAAGTAATATTAACTTTTCTTTTTAATTTTTACTGCTTTAATCCATGAACATAATTAATAATTTTGTTACTCATGGGGCTTGGTGCCTTGATCTGGATAATGAATCATTTATAAAGGAACGAGCCCTGGGGAAGTAAATTAAATTATTCCTTTACTCTATGCAGAAGATGGCTTAGATATTTTAGATTGGAAAATGTTTCTGGTGGGTCATATAAACTCCTATGGGTATAATAGCCTCCAGCTACACTTGAGTGAATTTAAGGCTTTTTTAATTGGAAAAAGAAAACAAATTAAAAATTTTAAATTTTCAGAATCAGATGGGTACCAAGTACTTCAACAACACCAAGAATGTGTTGCATGCATGCATAGTCTGCATAATTTATACATATAGAGATATAAAACATATGCAACAGAAACTATTGCTTTCTATTTTCTGATTAAGATATGTACATGCTCTGGGATGGGAGATCTGTAAAGAATACCATTTCCTTGTGCAAAGGGCCCAGGTGCAAGATTGTTGTGTAAGCCAGGCCTATATAGTTTGTACCTCCTGACCATCCCAACCTTCCCTCAGCTTAAACTCTTCAGCTGTATCAGCTAAGCTCAAGTTAACTAATTCTAGGGAAAATAATTATAAGGAAAAATAGCAGCAGAAAGTTAAAGGATTCTTACACCTCTTGGTTATTAGTAGCATCTCCATTAACTTAAATGTTATTTATTTTTACAAGTGATTTGTTAATTGGAGACTTAGAGATCACTCCTAAATAGAGGCTACGCTATTAAATATAATTAGGAATAGACTTGATAGAAAATCTTGGAGGCCTGATAGTCTTTCATCATATACACTGAAATGCTTTCTCCTTTGATTTGCTACTGTGACTCTTTAATTTGAAAATACATTTTGAGATGAAAATATGCTCCTTCTGGAGTCATTTGTCTTATAATTATTATATACATGCATTTAAGTTGGAGTATCTATCAATCATTTCGTGTGTGTGTATGTGTGATGTGTGTGTGTGTGTGTGTGTGTGTGTGTGTGTGTGTGTGTGTGTGT
>JANHMN010000001.1:99786606-99804829 GCA_030674055.1 Rhabdomys pumilio
TCTCTCTCTCTCTCTCTCTCTCTCTCTCTCTCTCTCTCTCTCTCTCTCTCCCTCTCCCTCTCCCTCTCCCTCTCCCTCTCGCGCTCTGTCTCTCTCTCTGTGTGTGTGTGTGTGTGTGTGTGTGTGTTTTGCAGGTACATACATTTACTAGTAGACACACATTTCCAATTGCCCAATCAAGTGGATAAAATTTTGTCACTGTTGTAAAAGTGGAAAAATTAAGCATGAAAATATTTAGAAATTAGAAAGATTGACTTACAGATGTAGAACATGTAAGTTTAGGGAGAAGGGGAGGAAAGTTCCTCCAAGTTTCAAAGTCCTACAGAAAAAATGTTGAAAGATACTAATGTCAAAGAACTTCATCCTACAAATTACAACAAAAGCTTTGATAGTGGTCAGCTTACATATTTAAATTAAGACTATCAGAATATTGAGGACATGAGCTAAAGAGCTCAATGCAAGTATATATATTTTTGGAGATGACAAGGACCAATCAGAAATGAGAGATAAAGGATAATAGAAGATTATTATTAATTGCTTGATATATTATAGAAACTAGTCAAAAGATGCTACTTTTCAGCAACAAGAGATAACAAAGTATTCAGTATGGAAAACGCCTTAACAAGCAAACCAATAGGGATTGGAGAGTTGACTCAGAGTTTAAGCAAACTTGATGCCCTTGCAGTCTTCCAAGGTTAGGATAATAAAACCCACATCAAGCAGTTCACAACTGCCTACTGCTTGAGTTTCAGGGAGTAAGATGGAATCCCTGACTCTGCAGCAACTGCATGCACAGAGTGACACACCCAGGTATGCACATATACATGGACAATAGATAAATATTTTTAAAAAGAAAATACTGTCAGCATGATAACTGCCAACAAAAAATGCAAACCTTCCTAAACTAAGTACTAAAATAACTATTGAAATACATATACATAAGGTATCATGAAAATAGTAACTGTAAAATAGTATTTAGAAAATAAGATAATATGACATATTTGAAACTAAACCAAACCACTGTCAGTAACTGTAATATGGGTTTAACAAGTATGTTAAATTAAGTGACAAAACACAGATCTCTAAATGTCTTCATAAGGCAAATACAGAAGTATGTCCTAATTGTGAGAACAATCTTAAAGTCTTATTTTAAATAAAAATACAACAGTAAGAATGTGCTTAGCAGGTAGTTGGAAACAATGAGACAAAAAAAGGTTGTCAACTTTATATCTAAGGACAATTTGAGCCACAAAGCTTTAGCTGAATAAAGAAGTCATGTGGTTTTAGCTGTATTCTGCAGTGAAAATTATTCTAGCTTCAAGTGAAGAGCTGGACTTGCCAGTCACTTTTATAAAACAGACTGTTAGAGAGATGGCATGAAAAAGAATCAGCATACACTCCATAGAATATACTTGGATTAAAATTGAGTTCGCTGGTACTACTACTAAAATAAGTAAACTTTACATGAAAATAAACTACCTTCAGAAAATGTAGGATAACCAGTAACTGAAATCCTTTAGATTTTTTTTCATTGAAAAAAGTCAGAAAATAGACGTTTTTTTTTTTTTAACTTACACTTGAAAAGGCATAAAATTGCATTTCTATAGTATAAATAAAAGTTGCTATGAATTATAATATAGAATTGAGGCTAAACTGTCTGGGATATTGGAGTCTGCCTTTAATACTCGTATTCAGGAGACAGATACAGGCAGCTTTCTGTGACTTCAAAACTAGCCTGATTGACATAGAAGCCAGAGCTTCTTAGAAAGACCTCATTCAAAAAGGGAGGGGAAAATGATATTAATAATTTAAACAGAATAACCACCAAATAGAATTTCAGGGCAAAATTACTTTTTATTTGTTAAAGTGGAAAAGAAATAATAATATTAAAATTTATGAAAAAATATGAAGAAGTAACATCAGTATCCATGGCATAAATTTAAATTTAACATAGTGGTAAATAGGCATATATGTGAAAAATTAGGAATAATATATGGTAGTGTGAGTGTGGTGTGCACATGCAGGTGAGTGAGTGTGTCTGTGTGTACAGGCCAGAGTTAATGTCAGAAATATTTTTCAAAAAGTTCACCAAGTTTTGAAGATAAGGTCACACAACATGGCCACAATGGCTTTACTGATAGTGTCAGCTATTAAGCTCCTGAAATTTACCTGTTTCCTCTTCCTCACCACTGAGATTATGGTACTACACTGCTGTACAGGGTTCCTTAATCACTTCTGGATATCTAAACTTAAGTCCTCATGCTTGTGGGACAAGCACTTATTAATATTCTATTTCCTCTACCTCAGATGAATATTTTGATTGAATTATATTCCTGATTCCTTTTTAATGTTTTTCCAAAAGCAAATGTGTAAAAAAAATTGATTCTGAAAAAGATATGTGGTGTTGCGGTCTTCATATGGAATGATGCTTGTTCATATGGTGTAGGCTTAGATTATTTTCAAAACCTACTCTATGTAGGGTTCTTCAAAGAATGCTTCAGCCTTCCTTCTAGTCCACCAGCCAGAGGTGAGAAAATGGTGTTGTGGACTTGGTTAGAAGTTGTTCCTTAGAGCAATTCCATTCTTTGTTGTCAGATTACCAATAGTCTAGTTCAATAGCAAACACCAAACAGGAATCATTAGTGACACCATGATCCAGCAGAAAGAGTAAGGCTCTACCAAATCAGGAGGAGTCAGAGGAAGCAGCCAAAATCAACCAGAATCCCACGAGAAGTTCTTTGGTGTATTGTTCTCTTCTAAGTGAAGACCAACAAAGATCAACAAAGTGTTGCACAACATAACAATTCAAGAGTGTCCTCTCATTCCTTGTAGGATTCTGTTTATATTTTTTCTAAACATCATGTGCCCTCTCAAGTGTCTGTTTTCAGCAAAGCATCACATGTCCTCTCACAAGACAATTTCCAGAAAAAAACATCATTTGACAGAACAGAGTTGTTAAAGAATTCAGAAATTTCCTCTTCAATCTGGAAAATTCTTTTGTAAATTAAGTACTGTGCTATCACAGAACTTGTTTCCCTGTTATCTCTGGGAAATCTTGTCAACTTTTTCATGAATTGATGGATCATAGTCCTTACTACAGACTGGATGCTGACCCAATGTGCCATGCCCCACATACTTGGTGCTGGAAATCTAACTGGGGTGACAGAAAATAAAGAAAAAAACAGCCCTTGAGGAAACACAAATACACATACATTAAAGAACGACCAGAGGGATTGTGATTGTCTTGACAAAGGGCAACCACCTAAGCTCCCAGAAGCTCAATATGTTTATTATATACAGCAAAGGAAGGAAGAGTGAACTAGTCTTGGTGTTGTGATCTGAGATCTCTCTGCGAGACTGAGGAGGAGTTTCAGTCTATAATTGCTATACATAGATCTTAACTAAAGATTAACTGTTTATAAACTCATTCATGCACCATAGGAAGTCTTTTTCATCACTATGAGACTAACATATAGAAGGCATTGCCATTTTCATAGGTTTAAGTTATTAGCACGCTTGATATGGCCATGCTCACATTACAACTACCTATTTATTCAGGACTTCATCAACTCTGCAATGAACTGGAGCATGCGTGTTTAAATTGTTGCTACTGTTTTCACTATGGGAACTATTTAATTATGTAAAACAGGTAATCTTATTTTTATTAAAATATCTCCTGAATGCACACACACAGACACCATACAAACAAACATACCGTACCACTAACAACATTTCAGAATAAGAGTTTCTATTTTCCAATTTAATAAGGACACACACTACATTCATATTTTGTTACTTTCCAAATAAACACTATTGATAAGATCCAATTTCCATATTGCCTTTGGCATGCATGTATTTTGCAACAGACATTAGTTGATCACAGCCTACTTCCTTTTATAACATTAAGTTTGTTTCCCATTCATTTATTAGATACAAGAGAATCTAGGATATGAGCATTTTAACCTGTTAATATCTGAAAGTATTTATTTTTTTGTTCCTCCTCTGTATCTCATCTAGGAGTTTCACTATCCCCATGCTCGGCACTGGGGAAGACTTATCTAGTGCAAACCCCAGGTCATTAGTAAAACTGGTGAATGTCCAAAAGCAGCAAAGATCCAAGGTGGGTTTTGATTTCTGATTATTGACTACAAAGGATTCATATTATTCATTTACTGAAAATCTGGACTATAAAAGTGAAGACAACATTTAATGATTTTATAAACTGTATTTTCAATGAATAAAGTTGTATGTGTATGTGTGCATATGTGTTTATATGTATTTCACCATAGTGTGGGTGATGCATGTGGGCAGCCTTGTGTGTGATACTGCACATGTGTGGAAGTTAAGAGTCCAACTTCAGGAGTCAATTTTCTCCTTCCACCATGGAGGTGAAATTCATGTCATCAAGCATGGCAGTAAGTGTTTTAACTAGCTGAGTCATCTCACTGGCCTTGGTTTGTTTTCTTTTATGTATGAATCACTGAAGGTTAGAAGAATAACATTTAAAACTCTGATGGTTTGTGAAAGATACAATATTTTGTACCATGGGACAGGAACTACTGAAAATGAGATGTGCATTGCTCACACTAGAAATGTCTTTTAGGATGATAATTAAACAAAAAATTCTCCTTTATTTTGTTATTTATTATATCATGAATGTGTTTTTTGTACCATCTTGAAATATATTATCTAAAAAAATTTTAAAACCTAATTTTATTGAAAATACATGTTGTAGGTGGTACACACCTATAATTCTAGCACTTTAGGGGTTGAAGCATGTAGATTATTGACGTACAAACACAGGTTCTCTTACATAGCAAATGCCAGGCTAGCCTATGCTAGAGTGAGTCACTGTATTAAAAACAAAACAAAACAAAACAAAACAAAACAAAACAAAACAAAAAAACATGAATTGTCAACAGTAGACCATTTCAAGAGTCCTTGGTCATTTGAAGACAGTCAATATGGTTATAATACACTAACTTTCCAGCTGTTTCTAGCTCCTATTGCATTTGCACTGATTTACCTAGCATGGCATGAAATTACTTGCTTGTGTTGTTGAATAGAGCCTGGCTGTGCTTGATTATGATTCAAAACACATTATTTGTATTGTTGTTATGAAGCAGTTTCAGGCCAAGGTGCTCATCCAACACCATTTTACTTAAGGAAGTGATGAGGAAGAGCTGGTACACAGACTTTCCGAAAGTGCTATCTATCAGTTATGTCAGGTGCATACTTAATAAAAAACACATTTGTTGTATTAACAACGGATGTGTTTAAAGTTATTAAACATCCATGCCGACAGAATCTTTCACTTCCCTTGGTGACACCAAGTGTTCCCCTCAATCACTTTTTATATTGTTTTTGGAGGCATGATCTACCATTGAACTAGACTCAATCTGTCAATACTTGCTGGCCAGCAAGTCTTATAGATTCTCTGTTCTTGACATTCTCAATGCTGGGGTATGAGTGCATGGTGCCACATCATGCTTTCCCATAGATTTTAGTTATCTAAGATCACTCTTCATGCCATCACCAAAATCAATTTCCTTGCTTTGTTATCTCTCCAGCAAAAGGAACATATACAAGTCAGTTATCTACAAGTAAATAATTTATGGGTAAATAATAGATTCTACAAATAAATGCAAAAGAGCAAAGAAAATAGACAGAGGTCTGTACAAATGCACTATTCATAGTAACAATACAGCATTTATAAATTTCATTTTCATCATAAATGTATTGTGGACTCATTAATGTAATGGGGATATCATAACACATAAGTTAATTATTAACTTATTTCATCCTTTAGTTTGCTGACTGTTGAAAAGACTTGAAGCTGTTATTCTTTTGGTTTCTTTCTAATTGCTAACAAAATGCCTTTGTATTTTTAAAACCAATATTAGTATCTAAAGGTCAGGGCAGAACTGCACATAGAGAAAATTTTTGGCTATAAAGCTCAATTTCAGCAGGATTATTCATAAAAGTTACAAATGTGTACCAACTACCAACCCATCAAATCACTGCACAACTGGGTAAAGCTCTTCCAGCTAAGGAAGCCCAGTTAGGGAGACAGAATTCACAGGCAAGCAACTTAGTCAAGGACAGCCCCTGCACTAGTTGTTGGGGAATCTGCACGAAGACCAAGTTGCATGTGTGAGACACCTAGACCCATCAGTCATGTAAGTTTGGGCTGATAGTTTAGTCTCTGGGAGCCCCCAAGTGTCCAGGTCAGTTGAATTTGTTGGTCTTCTTATAGAGTTCCTATGCCTTTTAGATTCCCCAGCCCTTCCTCCAACTCTTCCAAAAGATTTCCAGGTATCCAGGGCAAGCCTCACTCTTCTCAGAGATGAAATTAAGGGGTAATGTTGGCAGGGTCCATTTGAAGGGGTTGCTAGGAGAAGTGAGTGAGCTATAATGATGATGTAAAGGAATAAATAAATGGAAAAAAGTTGTAAGTGTGTTTATTTGTGTTGTTCTTGTTTATAGCTTGTTGTTGACCATAGGAAAAAAAAATAGTGACTTCCAAGGAATGCTAACAAGGGGAGAAAATAGAGCATCCCAGGGAAAAATACATAAATTGGTGTATTATATTACATTATATGCAATGAATACATTTATGTATGAACTAATTAGAGAAAAATATGTCCTGAGACCATGAGTTTCAGGGAGAACATTTCAGGGGTAGGTACTTGGGAGGAGTTGGAGGCAGGAACTGGTTTAAGTAACAAAAGAGAATTTACCTTTGTAGCTTTTCTTGCAGGGTTTTAGTGAGGAAACTCCCATCATAACATAACAGCTTTTACTTGTCAAAAACTGCTTTAATTAAGGCTAACACAGGTCCCAAATACTCACCAACTGCTCATGTCAACTCTCTGTCCTGAGGTCAAATGCTCTCATTCTAAGAAAGCCCAACATAAATATTGTGAATGTCAGATGAAGACTAGCTGAAATTATGGGCTGTTCTGGAGGAATGCAGCTATTAATTGGTCAGTGCTAAGGTCAGGTCACATATTTTCAAGTAACACAATACAGAATGGCAGGTTAAACAGCTTTTACTTATGTATTTAGAAATACATGTACAATTATATAAGAAACAGTATATATATATATGTAAAACAATAATAAAATGACAAAAGCTATAGATTTTACAAAATTAAAATAAGTGAGTGGGAGAAGTTAGAGGAGCAAAAAATACAAAAAATTAAATTATTTTAAAGAAAAATTATTGAAACTCTATAACTATTAGAAGTGAGAAATAACTAAAATATATTACTTAAAGTTTTCGTATTATTACTTGAAATTAAAATGTTAAAAAATATGACTGTGCTAAGATTTCAGACTAGAATAGGGACCATTTGTGAATGTTTTGTTGGATAATTTGTTTAGAATTTTAGCAACATTGTTCTCACTGCATGAAAAGAGTAATCAGGGATTTTAGAAACATACCTTCCCACATGGAAATCTCAAAAATAAAAATCTCATGAAATTCAATTATAATTCCATATGCATAAAAAAATGCTGAGCTGCTGTATTAAAAGATATTGTGTTCATGAAAGTTTAGTTATAAATCAATGTTGCAGAGTTAGAATACCATTTATACATCAATAATTCAATTCATGTGACATATTCTTTCACTAATAGAAGGGGTTAAATTTATCTGTGACTTACCTTGTCCTGCAAAACTACCGTACAAATTCTTGGTCCTTTAGGGATATCTGAAATGCAAGTGTGAATTCTTTCATTATTATTGAATATGTGTGCATTTGATAAGTTAATAGAAAGCTCATGCAATAGAGATTTTATAGCTATAAGAAGACAATATTAACATGGACAGCTTACTTTAATTTTTTTCTAATGCCCTCTACAAATCAAGGATGAGTCACAATTTACTCCATAAACTGATAGTTTAGTTACTTCCACAAACTAGTTCTATCCAAAAATAAGGGTTGGACAGTTTTTTTTATCTGCAACCTCGTTTTTTTTATTTGCAACCTCGTGTACACTTTCGCTTTATTACTCAGAGTTATGATAAACATCAAATAACCTTGGAGCAGTCCTTGCTAAGTATAAGGATGTCACCATGACTACATCCTTGAAAGCATAAGGACAAATAAAACAAGTAACAAAACTGAGTAAATCTCTTCAGTCCAAAACATTCTTTAAAAAAGAAAAATAAAGAAAGAAAAGAAAAGAAAACAACCACAATTTCAGAATTAGCCAGATGATTCTAAGACCATTTTCCATTTTTTTATTCTCCATTCATGATAATAGTCTCCCTTGATTCAGTTTTACACAGACATTTATTAATAAAATTAGACTCACTGAGGTACAGTGCACATGGTTCCTGATTCATGTACTATAAGAATAAGACAGAAAAAAAACCATGAGAAGAAATGCAGCTATTTAAAGAAAAATAGACTTTTATGTAACACAGATTTCTCTTATCTGCAATGCAAATAGATAATTATTTAGAATCCATGTTTATTTGCATCAAAGCAGAATGTGTATTCGTTTTTCCTAAAACCTTAGGAAAAGCATCTGCTGTCAGATAGATAGGCAATTGGTGATAACATTGAGGACAATAGACTGCTTCTCTTACTTCTGCTCAGGAAATTGTAGAAAGTCACTGAAACAGGTTCAGGATAATAAGGAACATAAAACTTTCAGGTGTTCCTCATAGAGGCTGCGTCTCGGCAGTCATTATACTTCTGAGCTCCACCAAACTATCTCCGGAACAGTTGCAGTGGAGGATAATGGAGACTCACTTTGAGAAAGAAGGTTCTTAAGTGTAGCCTTGAGCCATAAACCTTTAGAGGCAAGATTAGTAGGCAATTTTCGCTCTCATAGTCATAACCTTTATAGGTGATTTCACCTGGAATTTGGCTCCTGCTTAGCTATATCTAGGCTTCCTTCAAACACCTGTGCACCTGAGGTTTGTTACCAGGGTATCATTGCCACTTTCAATAGATGATTTAGGCCAGCTGTTTTGGAATTGGTAAGGGATCTATTTGAGACAAAAAAGCCTAAGAAATGACAGAGATGGAGGAAGTAGAGAATCTAGTTGAGAAATCAAGCTTTTCATGTCACAGTGATGAGCTCTGCATTCCCAGAGTTGTCGTTTTGCATTCCTCCCTGAAATAGCACAGACACTGAATTCCAATGGAACAACACCTGCTCCAACCCCAGGGCAGTCTTTTGGGCAGTAATCCTTTTGGACACCAATTCATTCAAGTCTGCTAAATAATTAGTGAATCAAGTTTCCTCACTGATTTCCATTCCTCTGTGCAAATCTAACTGTCCTCCAATTTGAATCAGCTTATGAAAAACAAAAGCCATACAGCTTCTCACTTAATTCTGTTCTATATCATCCCAAACTTTGAGTTAGCACTTGCTATGATGAACTTTAATAAATGTTCAATTCTAAATTCATAAAATGCCATGTTGTCTATTTATCTGCCTTCTCTACCTAAGGTGACATTTTTAAAAACAAAAAAATAAAGGATAATACCCATTAAATCCAGGAGGAAGCTTGTAAGCTAAGCCACTTTATTATTTATTTTAAACATGGATTTTTGGATTTACACACTGATAGCATAAAAATTATGACATATATTTGTAGGTGGTCTATAAAAATCTTAGTCAGTCTACAGTGTATTGCTGTTTTTGTTGTGACAGTAAACCTATTTGAAAGATCATTATTAAGATGATGATTAAAACTTTGAGTAAGGTAAAAATTTTAATATAAAATCATCTAAAAATAATCTCCACAAACATGTCCTATAGTCGAAGATTAAGAGTGGTTGCCCTGCAAAGTAAATGGTTCTGGGCCTTTAGTGTGCATTGCTGGCATTATTCAATATACTAATGGCATTCAAACTATTCTGTCAATTCTCCCACATTGTACACTTAGTGTAGTATTACAACACCTTCAAAAGTGAAATCTCACTAGACTTTTATGCATGATGATATAATAGAAAGAAAATTTTCAGGCCTACTGTAAAAACAGATATAGTAATTAGAAAAGATAATTAACCCTAGCGTTAATTTTTGTCTCACAATGTGGAGCACTCGGTCATTAAATTCCCTGTTTTTTTTTTTTTTGTTTGTTTTTACTCAAAATTTTCTTTAACAATTCTTTAGTAATATACTGAAGAAAAACACAATATAAATCACATCTAAAAGATGATTACATAAATATATGGCAACATGATTGTGACAAACATAAAAACAGACAAATCAAATGGTAATCACAGAAGAAAGCTGGAAAAGTAAAATTGATGTCAGAAGCTATTATCAAAGCACTTTGAGTGATATAGCTTAAGTTGTACAAGTTATACTGTAATTAATATGACTACTCTCTCCCTACCTATTCAATATAGTACTGGAAGTCCTAGCCAGAGCAATTCGACAATAAAAGAAAGTCAAAGGGATACAAATAGGAAAGGAAGAAGTCAAAACATTTGCAGATGATATGATAGTATACTTAAGTGATCCCAAAGCACCGACCAGCGAACTACTAAACCTGATAAACAACTTTAGCAAAGTGGATGAATATAAAATTAATTCAAGAAATTTGTAGCTTTCCACTACTCAAAGGATAAACAGGCTGAAAAAGAAATTAGGGAAATGACACCCTTCACAATAGTCATTACTAATATTAAATACTTTGGTGTAAATCTAACCAGGCAAGTGAAAGATCTGTATGACAAGAACTTCAAGTCTCTGAAGAAAGAAATCGAAGAAGATCTCAGAAGATGGAAAGATCTTTCATGCTCATGGATTGGCAGGATTAATATAGTAAAAATGGCCATCTTGCTGAAAGAAATGTACAGATTCAATGCAATCCCCATTAAAATTCCAACTCAATTCTTCATAGAGATAGAAAGAGCAATTTGCAAATATATTTGGAATAACAAAAAACTCAGGATAATGAAAACTATTCTCAACAATAAAAGAACTTCTGGGGGAAACACCATCTCTGACCATAAGCTGTATTATAAAGCAATAGTGATAAAAAAAAAAAAAACTGCATGGTATTGGTACAAAGACAGTCAGGAAGAACAATGGCATAAAATTGAAGACCCAGAAATGAACCCACATACCTATGATCACTTGATCTTTGACAAAGAAGCTAAAACTATCCAGTGGAAAAAGGACAGCATTTTCAACAAATGGTGTTGTTTCAACTAGAGGTCAGCATGTAGAAGAATGCAAAAGGATCCATTCTTGTCTCCTTGTACAAAGCTCAAGTCCAAGTGGATAAAGGACCTCCACATAAAACCAGATACAATGAATCTAATAGAAGAGAAGGCGGGGAAGAGTTTCAATTACTTGGGAAGAGGGGAAAAGTTCCTAAACAGAATACCAATGGTTTATGCTCTAAGATCAAGAATTGACAAATGGGACCTTATAAAATTGCAAAGCTTCTGTAAGGCAAAGGACACTGTCAATAGGATAAAACTGCAACCAACAGATTGGGAAAAGATCTTTACCAGCCCTACATCAGACAGAGGGCTAATATCCAAAATTTACAAAGAACTCAAGAAATTAGACTCCAGAAAAGCAAATAACCCGATTAAAAAATGTGGTACAGAGCTACAAAGAATTCTCAACTAAGGAAATTCGAAGGGCTAAGAAGCACCTAAAGAAAATTTCAACATTCTTAGTCATATGGGAAATGGAAACCAAAACAACTCTGAGATTCCACTTCATACCAGTCAGAATGTCTATGATCAAAAACTAAGGTGATAACAGATGGTGGCAAGCATGTGGAGAAAGAGGAGAGAACTCTCCTCCATTATTGGTGGGATTGCAAGCTGGTACAACCACTCTGGAAATAAGTCTGGTCATTCCTCAGAAAACTGGACATAGCATTACCTGAGAACCCACCTATACCACTCCTGGGCATATACCCAGAAGATGCTCCAACATATAACAACGACACATGCTCCACAATGTTCATAGCAGCCTTATTTATAATATCCAGAAACTGGAAAGAACCCAGATGTCCTTCAACAGAGGAATGGATAACAGAAAATGTGTACATTTACACAATCACAATCGAGTATTACTCAGCTATTAAAAATAATGAATTCATGAAATTTTAGGCAAATGGATAGAACTAGAAAATATTATCCAGAGTGAGGTAACCAAATCACACAAAAACCACACATGGTATTCACTCACCGATAATTGGATATTAGCCCCAAACCTGGCAATACCCAAGATACAACTCACAGATCACATGAAGCTCATGAAGAAGGAAGACCAAAGTGTGGGTGCTTTGGTCCTTCTAAGAAGGAGTAACAAAATACTCATGGGAACAAATATGGAGACAAAGTGTAGACAGAAACTGAAGGAAAGGCAGTCTGCAGACTGTGCCACCAGGGTATCCATTCCATGTGCAGTCACCAAAGGCAGACACTGCTGTTGATGCCAGGAAGTGCATGCTGACAGGAGCCTAATACAACTGCCCCTTAGAGGTCTGTCAGAATCTGACATATACAGAGGGGGATGCTCACAGCTAACCATAGAACTGATCATGGGGTTCCCAATGGAGAGATTAGAGAGAAATCTGAAGGAACTAAAAGGGTTTGTAGCCTCATGTGGAGAGCAACGATACTAATCAACCAGAGCTCCCTGGGCCTAAACCACCAACCTGGGAGCACATAGGGAGAGAGCCATGACTTCTTCTGTATATGTAGTGGAGGATGGCCTTCTTGGGCATAGGTGGGAAAAAAAATCCTTTGTCCGATGAAGGCTGGATGTCCCATTGTGAGGGAATTTGAGGTTAGGGAGTAGAGTGAGTAGGTGGGTGGGAGCACATCCTCATAGAAGCAGGAGAAGGGAGGACGGAATAGTGGGTTTCTGGGTGGGGGGAAAAGGGAAAGGGGATAACATCTGAAATGTAAATAAAATATCCAATTTTTAAAAAAGAAGAAAAATCGAGAAACAGAGAATAGGTGTGAAAATAGATCAAAAGAAAAAAGCAAGTTTGACATTTCAGAAAATGTTCATTTAGTATGAGGATTTGAAGTGAAATTAAGTTTCTTACCTGTTGTAAGCTTCCTCGTTTAAATATTAACTCTCACGTATGACGGATCATGGAAGGAACTAAGATAAAAAATTTTAAAAAGCTGTAGGTTGACACAAATATAGCATTTTATTTTAAATTCAAAGTGTAATTGTCTAAAAGCTTTAAATATAATTTTATAAACATTATTTATGCTGCAACATTTCAGTGTATTTAATAATGGAATGTACATATACTGTATAAAAATAAATCATGTTTAGATGGTGTCTTTCCAGTGATTCTTAACATGTTTTTACTAATTTTTTACAAACTTCATAAAACATACTTTAGTAATATTCATCTCCTTCCTTAATTCTATCCAGACGTTTATTCTATCTATTTATCATGTACTCTCTGTTATTTTCCTTTTTCTTTAATTATTATTTTTACATGTGTGATATATATCATATATTACACACAAATATTTAACTTAGTGAGTCCATTTGCTACTGCTGATATGCACATATACGGAGGGTTGATCACTTGGTATTGGATAATCAAATAAGGTAAATGTTCCCAGGGAAGACTATTTTTCCTCTCAGCAGTCATCAATTGCCTGTAGCTCTTTAGCTAAAATTAAACCTTGTGAGATTTCCATCTGTTTTCATTGGCTTGTCATCTTTGTTCATGGTCTCCTTTAGGTCTCCATGCAGTTGAGATTTTGTGGTTGTTGCTTCCTGCTCCTGTATAGAAGGCAGGATCTCACAGTGAGTGTGCTTACACTTTGACTCTCACAATCTTTCTATTCTCTTTCATGAAATTTTCTGAGTCTGAGATATAGTGATTGTATTGTATATGTATCTACTTAGACAGGCTTTCTCTATTTTGATCACTTATTGATTTCTGTAAGGGACTGTATCTGCTGCAAAAGAAAGTTTCTTTGGTGAGGGGTGATAGCTACACATTTCTGTGTGCATAAAGACAATATATTGCCAGGCAGTGGTCACATACTCTGTAATTGCAACACTCGGGAGGCAGAGGCAGGTGAATCTCTTAAATTCTGAGCTTGGACCAGCCTGGTCTAGAGAGACTTCCAGAACATCCAGGGCTACACAAAGAAACCTTGTCTTAAAAACAAAACAAAAGGCCGGGCAGTGGTGGCGCACGTCTTTAATCCCAGCACTTGGGAGGCAGAGGCAGGCAGATTTCTGAGTTCGAGGCCAGCCTGGTCTACCGAGTGAGTTCCAGGACAGCCAGGGCTACACAGAGAAACCCTGTCTCGAAAAAAACAAACAAAAAAATAATGTATTTATTATACAGTTAAAATTATATTGTCTAAGAATGTGACAGTAGTAGGTTCAATCTGTCAATTGAACCAATCTATCAATCCTGACTTCACCAGTTATTGACTAGGTGCTCAATATGATGTCTCTCCTATTGAACTGACATTTAATCTAATTATGTAACTATCCAAGACACATGGGCCACTACTGCATCTTTAGGGATATATTGCCAGGTTGATCATTGTTGTTCACAGGCATATGCAGTGAGGAAGAGTTTTGATTGCTTTTCTCTCATGGTAATTTGCATAATACCTTCTTTAACTATGAAAGTCATTCCACAGAGAAGAACCTTGCAGGTCAATGCCCTCTCAAGTGCTTCAAGTCCTATGTATAAAGTGTTTGGTGTTTTCAGTAATAGGAACTTAAATTCAAATAATGGTAGACAACCAGGGTCAATACCAATAGCATATATTGGGGGTGGTTTCTTAGACTCCTCTAGCCAAAAACTCAAAAGATGGTTCTCGGGCTTTGTAGTGGAGAGTTTAATCTATGACTTTTTTTTCTTTTATTGAAAATTGATTTTTTTCATACAATATATTCTTATTAAACTCACAAACAAACTTCTCCCAGTTTCTCTCCATATCTCCTCCTATCCAGATACATACACTTCCTGTCTCTCATTAGAAAACAAATAGATATATAAGGAATAACAACAAGACATGATAAAACAAATTGAAATATAACTTACTAACCAAACAAGAAAAGGAGAAAAAAAAACATAAGAAATGTATTTAGAGAGAGACACACATATGTTCAACACTCAGGAATCCCATAAAAACCCCTGAGTAAAACCAAAAATATATACTTAACGAGCTTCTAAGACAAGAAAGGAAGAAAGAAAGAAAAAAGAAAGAAAGAAAGAAAGAAAGAAAGAAAGAAAGAAAGAAAAGAGCAAGGAAAGGGGGAGGAGGAAGGGATGGAGGGAGGAGGAAGGAAGGAAGGAAGAAAGAAAGAAAGAAAGAAAGAAAGAAAGAAAGAAAGAAAGAAAGAGAAGAGACCAGAAAAATAAAAAGGAAAAAAAAGAAAGAAAAGAAAAACAAAACAAAACTAAACTAAAACTGCCCTCACTTAATATAAGACATAGAAGCACCAAAGATGCTTTTGAATTTGTCTCGTGTGGGTTATTTAATGTGGGGTGAAGGTTTCATTTGGTGATAAGTGATATATAGCTGGGGAATCTGTCTTTCAATTTATTTGGCTATCACCCCAAGCGTGTATACACATGAACATTTATATGCATTTTGTGTAATTTTAGGTTAACATACAATAATATGCTTCTTTATGGTTTTTTCAAACCTCCTTTTGCCTCTCCCTCTGTATTGCCCCTGTATCTTCCATTTTCCCTTATTAATCTACCCTATTCCCCACTGCTTTCCTCGTCTTTGGAACACTTCCTCCTAGGCCTACTTTCCTTTTTTACTTTTCTGACCCCTATTACTCCAGGCTATATATACTTAGGTCTGAAAATAAGAGTGGACCTGTGGCATTTGTTATTTTTGGTTATGAGTTGTCTCAGCTTAATAAAAATACAATGTAAAATAAGTTCATAAAATTATGTTCATATGAGTGTTATATCACTAATCTAATTATCTACCAAGTATTTTCAAAGAATTAGAAATTGTTTTTAAATAGAAAAAAAACCTGTACATATTCTAAATTAGCAATTGAACTTCGTTGCTGGGTCAGAAAGGCCCTGGTTCCAGGGTGGTATCATTTGTAAAGAGTGCATAGGGCCATACAGCCTCAGAGGCAACTTCCTCTTGAGGGCCAAACTAAAGCCTGCCTTAGTGCCTAGAGACTAATGATGCAGACAATGACAACCACTCAGGAACTACCACTTGGAGGACAGGCTTATTAGGGACCAATGGGATGCATGTGGAGGGAGGGTATAAATGTTGCTCCCTAAGAATTAATAAATTGGCCTGCTGCAATGTTCTCACCTGCTCCCAGAGTCTGTATCATTGATTCCATGCCTTTTCACCCACTGCCCCTCAGAGGGGGGGTACACCAGTCAGGACAGAGGACTCAGGCAACAGTGGTGGACATACTTACTCTGTTTTATTCTCTGCGTTAGTATATCTTGTGAAAATTTCATAGCAAACTCATGGATCATTCCAGAAAAAAAAAGCACTTTAGTTTTATATTTAAAATTCTATTGCTGGCTACTGTTTTATTTTTATAAGCTGCTTAAACATGTTCTGCTGAGGTATTTAGAGAATTAACAATTTCCTTGGTTGAATCTGACATATGTAATATACATTAACAATATGTTATTTTTAACTATAGATGCAAAGTTCATGAATATACACCTTGATAATTCTACCTGAAAACATATGGTTAATTCAAAATATTCTTACTCACATTTAGTAAGATAAGAAGGCATATTTTTCTCACACTAACATAGAATGACGTAAAATTAAAAGTTTTTTCCCATAAGGCAATTCTGAAATAATTTCATTTGGCTCCCCAACCAATAAAGTATGTTCATTATCTTTTTAATCCATAAAACCTAAATATATGCTATGACTTTCAATATAATACAAATATTTATCTAGTGAAATAAAGCAAAATATTAATACATTTTCTGCTACATTATGTAAATGTAAATTATGACATTTAATAATGATAATTTCAATATATTTTGATTTATAAAATTAAATTTTGGGCCACAGCCTGACAAAATTGATCTATTTTCCTTTTGATCAACTGTCTGTCCTCATTTTTTATCCATTTAAGTGGATATATTCTTTACTGTTTTGAGACCTACAGCCACTTGGAGTTTATTCTCAAAGGCTTTAATATATAACATTAGGTTTTTAGCTTTCTTTGATATTTTATTTTATGGCAACTATAACAGATAGCCTAGGGAAGTTCTCGTGCATGATTAGGGAATATTAAATCCCAAGAACAGATGTGAATCTCTCAAATTTTCTGCCATGTATAATTTAGAAAATACAGATGCTATTCTTTTTCATAATTTCACTTTTGCTCTTTCAGCTCTATTTGGCTATGTATGTGGAAATAGTGGATGCTTTTATTACTGAAAGACAACATTACTGTTTATGAATTAATATCACATATTTCATTTATGTATTCTGTTTATTATTATGTTCAATTTCTAAAATAGTTTAATATCAATTTAATATATTCCACTGTCAAAACACTGTCAAAATACTCTAGAAGAGTTATGGTCAATGAAATTGTTTTAGGAAAAATACAATATTTGAATAAGCCATCACACAAAATATGACTCAAACTCAAGGTGTGAGGTGTAGTATTTAAAAGATAGCAATTGGATTTTTCTTTAGGACCCAGACAATTCATTTGTAGTGCTTGCTGTTATCAATGTGATTGCAACTAAAGAAAAGCAAAGGGTGTTTATGTCAGAATCCAGGAAATGAAGAAAATACAGAATTCTCCTCTCCACAGATCCAGAGAATAGTGTGCAAGTGCATATTTACTTTTAGATCAGCTGTTTTGTTTGGTTTTATTTTTTTTGAGACATGGTTTCTCTGTGTAGCTTGGTTGTCCTGGGACTCACTCTGTACGTCAGTCTGGACCCAAAATCACAAAGATTTACCTGCCCCTGCTTCTGAAGTCCTGGGGTTAAAGACATGCACTATCACTGTCCAGCTCATAGCAACTATCACAAAGGAAAACATTCCATTGGAATTGGTTTACAATTTCAGAATTTTAGTCAGTTTTTGTCATGGTGGGAAGCAGAGCAGTGTGCGGGAAGACATGGTGCTGGAGAAGAAACAGAGAGTTTTACATCTTGATGTACAGGCAGAAGAAAGAGGATGATAAACCCTCCCTCCACCAATGCCACTCTAACAAGGCCACCCCTTCCCTCCACCAATGCCACTCT
>JANHMN010000001.1:99804839-99818450 GCA_030674055.1 Rhabdomys pumilio
AATGCCACTCTAACAAGGCCACCCCTTCCCTCCACCAATGCCACTCTAACAGGGCCACAACTTCCCTCCACCAATGCCACTCTAACAAGGCCACCCCTTCCAAATAGTGCCATGTCCTAAGCTTATGGAACATGGAGTCACTGATTCGTTACCATGCATAAGAACTAATGCTAAATCACTTGCCCTTATCTGGCTTATAGTCTCTGTAGATGTTAACATTTTTATCCCTGGTTCTATCTGAGCCAGAGCTTATACCATGTGGCCCAAAGAGCCTATCTGAAACAGTATTTAGCTATCCTGTAGCCAAAATCTCAGAAAAACAGCAACAAACCCTATGATGCATGAAACCATTTCATAGAAACCTAGAGCAAAGACTAATGCTATAGAAAGTCCACTTAGTTCAATTCCTGTTGACTTTTCTAACATTAAAAAATAGAAATTCTTAAAAAAAAAAACCTGTTGAGCAATTTCTCACTATTGTAAAAGCACAGAAAAGAAAACTCATAACATTGTTCTCTAAAGTGGCATGTTGATCTATTTATATGTCACATGTGGTAGACTCTTCTAAGGCTTTCATAAGCAAAAGAACTAAAACATGTATGAATTAGAAAGCTGTAGAGTATATTGTATCCATTTTTAAAATGTTCCCTTTTACTGGTTACAAATTGGTGTGGAGATAGAAAGGCAGCCTTAAAGTTGGGATGTGCTCAAAATGATTGAGTATGATTGAGCACTTGAATCCAGGTAGAGCAAGATAGCTTCATTCCCTCTACCTACTCTTATTATTTTAGGATGAATAGTTTATATCCAAGTACATTACTCTTAGTATCCATCTCTGTCGCTTGCCTGTCTTCTCCCTGTCAGTCTTTATCCACTTCTATCAGTCTCCACGCACTGTGAGCTGAAGATCGGGTATTCATTGCAGCTGCTGATTTCCAGGACCTGATCTGAAAATTAAATATAAGAGCTGAAATTCAGAGAGATGGAGTCTAAGTATCTACTCAAACAATCACTCTGATGCTTATGACTTTCCTCTAACTTCAGGAGAATATTGAAATGCTATATCAACTTATACGATGACAATACAACATAAAATAGAAGACATTGTGTACAGCATCTCAGTAAACAAAATAAAATCAGTAAAAATTTTCAAAGTGCTTAAAAAAAACAAAAATGCAATCAACTCATAGCAGCTAGAAGGCCTTTTCACTAATTATAATATTAAAAATACTTTTACTTAAAAATAAGTCACAGAAAGAAAATACGGCATTTCCAAGGAAAGATTCCATACACAACAATTAGTTATCCAAATATATAACTATATGAACTGAGCAAGATGATGTGTATACATGTACTCCATTTCTCTCTCTCTCTCTCTCTCTCTCTCTCTCTCTCTCTCTCTCTCTCTCTCTCTCTCTCTCCCTCTCTCTCTGTCTGTCTCTGACTCTGTCTCTCTCTCCTTATTAAAGGAAATGAGACCATGAATTTGAATTTGAAAGAGAGAGAGAGAGGAGAGACACACACACACAGAGAGAGAGAGAGAGAGAGAGAGAGAGAGAGAGAGAGAGAAATGGGGATACAAGGGAGTACAAGGGAGTGGTTAGAGGGAGGAGAAATGATGTAATTATATTTTAGTTTCCCCCCCCCCAGTTTTTATTGAAAATAAATTGTCTCATGCAATATATCCTGATTACATAGTTTTTTGGTTGGTGATGTTCAAGGACCATGACCTCTGTGTTGCTGTTTCCTCCAAAATTGTTCAGTTGTCCTGTCAATCATACTCTACTTGGGGCTGGAAGCAACAGAGACTAGGCCACACATGCTGCTTGCTCCCATGCTCACCTGTGCTCTCAGGCCAGCTTGTGAAGACATCTCTGAATTGCTTGCCGAGTATTTCGATTTCACTGTTGTTATAACCCAAACCACTTGGATGATGTGCTATGGGCAGGAATGTGAACATTTCTGATTGTGTCTCCTGGCGCTCCTCCCTGGCCACTTCAGTACTTTTCATTATTCTCTAAAACTAATTTTTTCCATGGGGGGGTGGATTTCAGCTGCTAACACAACAACTATTCATTCCTTGCGGTTCTGAAGTGTGAAAAGTCAAGATCCAGACTTTGCAAGTTTTGGGTTTTAGTATCTACAGAGAGTTTGTTTCCAAACTGTGGGACGGAATTTTTCATGATCCCTTTAAGACACATGTATTCAATCTATTACACTAATAGGAATTAGTTTATATCATCATTGTTTTTTAATACTATCTTAGACTTGTCATCTGATTTAAAACAACAATGAACTATAATTATAAAGATTCCAAACAGTTTGCCTAACAGCCATTCAAGGTATAGTAAATAATCTCAGCATAAAAGAGGTTCTGGTTAGTCAACAAAAGGAGGGACTGGGTACTAAGACGATCTTGTACCTCACTGGTACAAATAGGAATAATTATGCTCTAATTGTATTTTGAGAGAAAAGTTTTATTTTAACAGGAAGGGTGATATGTAGGAGGAGATAAGGGGGAAGGAGCACCCAAGGAAAAGATGGAGTAAGGAGAGGAGAAGATGAAGTAGAGGAGAAGCTAGGTGATGAGAGAGAGAAAGAGAGAGAAAGAGAGAGGGGGCATCACCAGTCAAAGATAGTTTATATGTCTAGGTTGGGTATTAGGTTACACTTCTGATTGAGCATTACCATACTTATAAAGCCTTTGATTAACATTTTAAAAAATTGTATAAAAGCAAAATGGAAAAGGGGGCACGGGATAAGGGTTTTCTAAGGAGGGGAAATGGGGAAAGGGGATGGCATCTGAAATGTAAATAAAATATCCAATAAAAAAATAAAAATTAAAAAAAATAAAGAAAATAAAATAAAAGAACAGTGGAGCCTATCATAAATAAAGCCACAGACTGAGCTTGGCAAGGAAAAAAAATTGGATCAAAGAATATATCAAAGATTATGCTACAAAGTAATATTTATCCTGATATTCAAAAATGGAAGCCAAACCAACATGACTTTGAAAAACGCTTTTAATAGATCATACACAATGTGGAATTTATTAGGAGATTTTGAGGAATGAGAATTATATTTGTTTCAATATTGGCAAACTTACATGAGTTAAAATCATGCCAGATGTTTTGAATGAAAAGTTATGCAAATAAACTGTCTTTTCTAAGAATTTCTAAAAAGATTTTCAGCCATAGCATATGTGGGTAGAAAAGGGGCATCTATATCACAATGAGAGATTTCTAATTTTAAAATCTGTTTCTTTGATGTATAGAAGAAAAATAACTCAATCTTAAATAAAATTGATAAAAGGAAACATAAAGAAATAAGATCTTTTTCATGAATTCTTAAAGAAAAATGAGTCCAAATATAATAAAAGATTTTTAAGAGTTCACAATGACTTAGCATTATTTTTAAAGTTAAATGATTTTTAAGTGTTATTGACAGAAGTTTGAGATCACAAATACAAGGGAAAGATATGTATGGAAAGGTTGTCCAGTGCATTCTGAGACACTTAAGGTGAATGTTCATAAAAGAATTATAATTGGGATAACATTATTTACAACACTATCTCAAACCACCTCTAAATAATTGTGCTAGTACAAGGTACACTCAAATAACACGCAGAAACAACACTTATAAAACAACAATACAAACAAAATAAAACAACAACAAATCCTAATTAATATAATGGTAAAAAACATAAACTGATGCCTAAGAACACAAATGTAATATGAATGTGTGCCACTTAAAGTAATAAAGGAGAGGGTACATTGAAGAGTGTGAGAGTGGGAGATGTGAGCATAGGAGAGCTATTGAGATAAACTACTGACAAACAAACAAAAAAAGCCAAGAACAAAACAAAACAAAACAAAATGTATTCACTGGTTTAACAAGGATTAAAATGTACTGATATATATATATATATATATATATATATATATATATATATATATTTGATATAATAAGAGAAGGCTCTGCTGCATATGTTAAGACCCACCACATCTGAAGTCTTTGTGATAAAGAAAGTTTGAGTCCACACAAACACTCTAAAAATTTGACTGAGCAAAAATTACATAACAAGAGGTGTTTAGAAAATTGTGTTTACATTTTTCTTCCTCTCTGTTTCTGTTTCTCCATCACCCATAGAGTCAAGAAGATCTAAGATTTTACATTGTGTCCAAAGTTACTTCTGGTTGCTAGATACAGGTCTGAACTTATCAATGAGAAATCTGAAGATAGGCAAAGAGAATTGTAGGGTGTTCATTTCCCCAGCTACATATCTATCTGAACACCTGCATTAACTGGACATCTCAGGACTGATACAATTTTTCTGGGTAAATGTCTTCTACATCTTTACTTAAGTGTTCTAGAAACACTCATTCTTCAGAAATAAAAGTTTAGAAAATGCAAAGTTAAAGAGTTAATGATCTTGATTTATTAAAAAAAAAACAAATAGCTTAGTAAATGATGTGATGAATAATACAATTAGAAAATTTAAAAATGTCAACAGCGGCAAATGTAGCCTGGAGAACACAATAGTTGACAAAGCACCAAATTGGAAAAATACATTTTATTTTTTCAAGAGTTATCTTTGTTGTGGATTTTGTTTTCTATTTTTTCTGCATCTGAATTTTAGGTGATTTATTTTCCACTTTTTTCCACTTTTTTGAAATTATAACATAATTATGTCATTTCCTTCTTTTCCTTTTTGTCCCTCAGTGCCTCTCATGTACCATTTGCTCTCAAATTCTGTGTGTGTGTGTGTGTGTGTGTGTGTGTGTGTGTGTGTGTGTGTGATGTGTGACATGTCATACTTGTGGAAGACAAAGTTCTTTTTGATTATTCCTTAATATGCTTTCCAGTATTTTTTAACTCATGAGTATTAGCTATCATCTGCTCACTCTTAATTGAAAATTATTTTACATATGTGTTGAAAAAGATGCCTGGTGAATACATTTTCAAACATCTGAAAATATTTTAAAGGTATTTAGTTTTCAAGTGTTGATCTACTGGTGTGTGTGTGTGTGTGTGTGTGTGTGTGTGAAATAACCCCATACCATAATTTTTTCTGTAGATATAATGAAAGGCACAGATAACCCCTCCAGATCAGTGTGTCTGTGCAAAGCCTGCAAATATGACATCGCATAAGTTCTTTGCTTTAAAGAACCCTGTTCAACTTACATTTGCACGGTGCCAATTAGAGATGTTTAGATTACACTTAAAAATAAGTCTGTTCACATGAAATTTCTAACTAACTGTAGAATACACACATAAGATGGTATGATAGGATTTTAAACATTGATGAGATTGAATTAGTAGTCTGGGGCTTGAAACTCTAAACATTACCTCCCTCTGTATATTGCATACTGTATTTTCATATCGCTTCTCTACACCTCAGGTATTTCTTTGTTACTTCACCATGGATTTTGTTTTCTATCTCTTTGCATCTGAGTTTTAGATGATTTTTTTCCACTTTTTTTGTTTTTGAAATTATAACATAATTTATACCATTTCCTCCCTGTCTTTTTTGTCTGATTCCTCCTATGTACCCTTTGCTCTCTCAAACTTAGGTCATCTTTACTTGAAATTTATTTCACACATAAATATAACCCACTCAGTTCCTATTATGATGTTGACTCCAATTATGTGGTTAGTAACTTATGTTACGTATAAGTTGGGGGAAGAACTGAAGGACCCAGAGGGGATAGGGACTACACAAGAGGAACAATAGTGTCAACTAACCTGGACATTTTGGGGCTTCAACAAAGAACATACATGGGCTAGACCTAGGCCACCAATACATACATATGTACCAGATATACAGCTTGGTATTTATGCAGGTCCCCCAACAACTGGAGTCAGGGCAAGCCTTGACTCTGTTGCCTGTGTTTGAATATTGTTCTTTTATCTAGACTAGGCAGCCTCAATCTGCCTCAGTGGGAAAGAATGTGACTAGACCTTCGGTAACTTGATATGCAAGGGTTCGTTGGTATCCAGGGTGACCTCCCTCTTCTCAGAGAAGACTTGGAGGTGGGTGGGGATAGGGGCTATATGACTGGTAGCCTTGGAGGACAGGAGGGCTATGATTGGTTTTATTTGAATATTAAATAAATAAATAAATAAATAAATAAATAAATAAACAAGGTAAAAAGAAAGAAAAGTCATGATGTTGGAAGGAGAGACAGGTGGTTGAATATATGAGAATTGGAGGAGGACATGTTGGGGGAACAAAAGCAGACTACTTAATAAGAAAGATAAAAGGGAGTAGTTAGCAAGTAGGTGTTTTGAGAAACAATATGGAACCTGAGTATCATTGGTAGTGCATTGCAACCTCTATAAGTTTCTTAGCAGGGAAGTGATGTGATACACACTACTATACCTGTGGATAGTGCATTAGAGTGAGGGGATGAGGTAAGGTGGAAATATCTGTGCTACCCAGTCACTTATCAGAAAAGACACTTTCTTATTGTAGAAAAGACTATAGCTGGAAACTGAGTGATCAAAAGAGACCAGGAAAACTGGACAGGAATGCCACTCACAGGTCAAGGGAAAGTAAATTTTCTCACCATGACTTCTAAGGTTGTTTCTGGTCTGGCTCTATCTTCAACTCTCAAGTACATCTGTAGTGAAGTACATACTGCTCAGCTCTTAATGGAAATGACCTCCTCTGCCCAT
The DNA here is from genome assembly GCA_030674055.1 of Rhabdomys pumilio. NCBI lineage: Eukaryota > Metazoa > Chordata > Mammalia > Rodentia > Muridae > Rhabdomys > Rhabdomys pumilio. The sequence continues at coordinate 99,811,518 of JANHMN010000001.1, forward strand.
CTTTTATGTCCCTCAATGCCTACTTTCCCTTTTGTCTGTCCTCTTTCTTCACAAAAGGTACTGTCCAGGTGAAATAACAGCAAGAAAAGGAACAAAATTAAAGCGAAAAGAAGAATAAAAACAAAGTCATCTTGAGAAATATCATTCCAGTAAGAAAATAAGAGGTGAAAATGGTATAATAAAAATCCCCGTAAGAAGTGTAAGTTGTTATTTTTTGCATTCTTTTTATTGTGTAATCATATGTATTCCCATTGGGGCTCTTGTTGCTGCCCTTTGTCATATTACATATGTAAATTAGTTATCTATATTATTGCCTTTCAAAAAAATGTCTAAATTTCATTGAATTTTAAAATTCATTGAATTTTAAAATCTAATAAACAATGGTATATGCAATACACTATAAAGGTTTTAATTTAATATTTGTGTATAATACTCATTTTATGCCCCAGTAAGATGTTAAGTAAAGTATTCTGCATTCTGTTGGAATTAAACATACAAAAAAAAAATCAGTTCATTTTTTTCCGCTGTGTTTTTAGTGTAGTTCATTTATTCATGAAAATCTCTAGCAGTTTCCCAGTTTCTGAGAAATGGTAAAATTTCTGATGAGTATTTCAATGTATCGATTTCTTATTTATGGTTTCTGAAGTTTGCATTTTACATCTTAACAAATGTAACAAAATGCCAAGAACTTTGAAATACATTTAAATTTTCTTTAGTAATAAATGACTTTTCATCCAATATTATTAAAGTTTAAATTAATAATATAAAGCTAATTTTGTTACTGTTTATATTCTAATAATTTTAATGATGGTATTAAATTATTTCTTGAAATCAATGCATACATCAGCCCCTTCTCAATTTGTGACTGAGTGACCAAATATTTGTGTAGTTCCTGTGCAGGAAACCTCAGCACCTATGAAAGCATGTGTGCCCTTACTGTGTCATGGAGGCTTTCATTCACGGACAAAGCAGTGTACATCACATTATCATCACATAAGGAAGACAGACTGCAGGCAGGCAACACATGGTGCTGGAGCTGGAGCTGAGAGCTTACATCCTGATCCAGAAATTCCAAGGCAAGTAAGAGTAAGACTATGCTTGGGCTTGATATGACCTTTTGAAACAATGAAGCTACCTTCCGTTACATACCTCCGCCAACAAGAATACACTTCCTAAACAGTCCACCAATAGGAAATAAAACTTCAAAACCTTGAACCTATGTAGATTATTCCAATTCACAGTGGTTTAAATAAAATGTCTATTAATAGAACATCTTCCAGACTAACAGTTTGGGGCACATTGACTTGTGAGTTAGACTAGGTATATTTGAGATAACTTGCTTTTCTTTATGGGAACTGAAATAATTGCATTTAAGATTAGATAAATGGTCTTGTTAGCAATAGTCTTACAGTGGATGAACAGATTTTTAAAGGAAGGTAGTGGCCATCTGTTCTCTTTTCCACTGAGAATAAAATGAAGGCAAGTGAAACTTCTGCTTGAGAAAAGGAGAGTCAAGTTAAATGTTAGGAAAAAAATTATTGACACTAAGGGTTGTTTAAACAAAAAAAAAATTCCAGTATCTAGGGAATGTATGTGATCTTTTCCTCTGAACATCAGTAAGAATAAGGCAGAAAAGCATCTGTGTCAGCAGCTCAGCCTGTGGGCCTACCTGAAAGCATAATACTAAACACTCTCTAGAGGTATCTTTCATTTTACAAAGATATGCACAACCTGGAAATGGAAAAGATTTTTTTAAATGTGCAGAACAGGCTTTTCTTTAAAAAGAACATCATCTGAGTAGACTTTAGCATTTAAATTACAAAACACGCTACGGTGTTTTAGACACACTAAAATATTACATTCTGAGCTGAAAATGGTGGCTTTGAAGATAGTCCAAGATGCTTGGCCCCAAAGTTCAAGGTCATCCTGAGAACACTCTATGAGATCTTGTTTCAAAATCACCTAATAAATGGGTTGTTTTTTAATCTTTTTAAGGCTTCATCTTGTTTAAGATGTAGAGTATACATTAAGTTTTTAGTTGATAGATAGTATCTTATATGTTACACTTTTGTCTTGATTTAAATAAGCTATACTAAATTACAACTTGATTATAATAAAATCTAAAATGTATGTCTGTGATACAAATGTATAACACATTATTGTAGATCCAAACCAGTAATGTAGTTCTGAGTTTTTTTTAAAGAATTTTGATCTCCTTATAATTGATTCACTTGCTACAGCATCTGCATATGTGGTGTCCATGCACACACTCCAAGCTTCCTTTCGTTTCATGTTCAGTTTATTCACTTTGCTTATAGTTAGTTACTATCCACAATGAAGAGAGTGAGATACCAGAACATTAAAAATGGAGATCATTTAATAGCATGCTCCTGAAAAACCTCCCTTTCATTCTCAGGTCCCCTGCCAACTCAATGAGGCAAGAAATGTTAAGTAAAACCAGAACAACCAACATAAGGTTATCAAGAGGGTCGCTGAGCCCCTTTCATGGGAACGGAGAGGCAGAACCAACTAGTGATCTGCAGAGAAAACTTCTCTTCCATGTAGGCTTAGTCTGCTCCAAAATAAGATCAGCTAGTGATGCCACCAATTGTAGAGACTAGCTTACTAGAAAAGAGGAAGGAAGGAAGGAAGGAAGGAAGGAAGGAAGGAAGGAAGGAAGAAGGAAGAAGGAAGGAAAGAGGGAGAGAGAAAGGGAGAGAGAAATAGAAGAAAGGAGGGAGGGGAGAAGAGAGAAAGAAAGGAAGGGAAAGAAGGAGAGAGAAAAGGAAGAAGGAAGGAACAGACGGATGGAAGGAGGGAGGAAGGAAAGGAAGAAGAAAAACCCTTTTATTTTGAAGTAAGCAATGTGATAAAGAAACTCTGGTCTAGCTGGCCATGCATGATTATTGGTTTGTTCTCATTCTTTATGGACCATGTCACTGTTAAGCGTGTATGTGCCCTTCTTGGACCATCTCTTTTGGCCATCACTGAACATTGGGTTTTAGAAATTTATATTACTCTTATTTGAATCCCTGTTTCTAACTAATCTCCATTATCAATATTCCTGTTAGCTTGTTTCAAAAAAAAAAATCTAGTCTTAGAGTAATCAGCCCTTAATAATTCGGCACCACTAATGTCTGTCAGATGATTCTGGGCCAGAATGCTGAAGATTTGATGCTCCAACGTTCAGTAGTATAGGGGCTGTCCAGGTGTTAAGTGGTTTCTATAAATTGGCTAAGTTTTAGAAGCCATGATTAATGCTTCCCATAATTTCAGTTAACTAAGTCAGTCTGGATTTCTGACGGTGTTGAAAACCTATAGTCTCATAGCCAATTCTGACTATTTACTTTGAGAGAAAAGATCTGAGTGGATGGTTTTTAGCTGACATTCATTCTAAAGCCAAGAGGGGGCGGGGGGAAAGCCAGGTTCAAAACTAAGTGTTTTAGTTAGAAGAGATGACAGAGGTTCTGGTTAGTTAACAAAATGATGGACTGGGTATTAGGACTATTCTTGCACCTCACTGGTACAAATAGGCATAATTATGCTCTTATTGTATTATGAGAGAAAAGATTTTTTTTTTTTAAACAGGAAGGGTGATATGTAGGAGGAGCTAAGGGGGAAGAAGTACCGAGAGGAAGAGAAGGAGTAAGGAGAGGAGAAGAAGAAGGAGAGGAGAAGCTAGGTGATGAGAGAGAGAGGAAGAGTGAGAAAGAGAGGGAGGGGGAATGGAGACAGATGTTCACGTGTCTCCACCAGTCAAAGATAGATTATATATCCATGTTGGGTATTGGGTTACACTTCTGATTGAGCATTACCAAACTTATGAAGCCTTTGATTAGCAGTTAAAAAATTGTATAAAAGCAAAAAGGAAAGGGGGGGCATGGGATAGGGGTTTTTTAGGGAGGAGGAATGGGGAAAAAGGATGGCATCTGAAATGTAAGTAAAATATCCAATAAAAAGAAAAACAAAACAAAACAAAAAAACAAAAACAAAACTGTAGTCTTATGTGCAATTTACCAATAATCATTTCAGTTTTATGATGAAATACCCTAGTGCCTTACTGCAGCTCAGCTGTGCGTGGCACAGGAGAGAATAATGCAGAAACATGTTTCAGGCTGTCCTTAGTGTTTGTCTTATGTAGAAATTGTATGTATCCTTTTAGGTAGCATCTTTCTTACTTACTTTCTTTCTTTCTTTCTTTCCTTTTCTTTCTCTTTTCTTTTGATTTTAATCACAGATTTTCCCCCCAAATACATACAATGTAATTTGATCTGATCTTCAACTTCTCCCTCATCTTGATCAACTCCCTATCTGCCTGCCACTAGGCAAAGAAACAAAACAAACAACAAAAGCATCTAAGAGATAGCAACAAAAGAAAAGCAAGACAAAAAAATAAAAAGCATCATTTCAAAGTTGGAATCAATTAAAATTAGATAATTTGCACAAGAATCAGATCAGAGCCCCATAGAAGTACTAAATAAACAGCTATAATATACGTTGGCAGGGCCTGGTACAGACCTGTCTGTCCTGTGCATCCGCTTCCATCTCTGCATTCATATGAGTTTCACTTGGTTGATTTAGAGGGCCTTGTCTTCCTGGTATTGTCTGTCCTCTCTACCTTGCCAACTAATTATGTCTCTACTTCTATATCTAAACTTTAAAGAAAAGGATTTGATTGAAACATCTCCTTTATAGCTCTGTGTTCCAAGGTCTGTCTCTGTATAGGATTAGGCCATGGGTCTCTCTATATATATATCTTCCTATCTGTTGCAGAAGGAAGCCTCTCTGATAGTGACTGAAAAAGGCACTGAACAATGAATATAGCAAAAAAATTTTTCAGTGTCATTTTATTGTTTCTTTCCTGTTGCCTGAAATACTAATTAATATGCCACACTACAGCCAGCATGTCCTCAGTCTGTCGGGCTCTCTGCCTCAGAGCACCGAAATCTCTCCCCATGAGTCACTAAGTTCCCATGGCCTGCCACTGCCACGCATGCCCCTTTCTTCCAAATTCCCGTGGCTGGCTAAGGTGCCCTGCCACTCTTACCTTTCTTTGGAACTCAGCTGAGTTGTCAGAAAACACCACACAACCTTAGTTTAGAATCTACAAGAAACACAATCGCTGGGGGCAGAAATTAGCATCCTAATTTTGTAAGGTATTTAAGTTATAAATCTTCTGGTGGCAGATCCTCTAAGATTTGCCACCTAAACCTGGGGCCTCTGGCTCCATACATTGTGATTACATGCTCTCGCTCATCCAAAAGGAAGTTTTCTTCTCCTGCCTCCACTCTTCTACTCTGCGACAGAGGGGTAGTCCTGCCTACCCCTGGCCCAGTGATTGGGTCCTTGAAATCTTTATTCATTAGGGAAAGGTTCTGCCACACTTTCCTATTCTCTTCTCCACTCCTCCCCTCTCCTCCCCACCTCTCCCTTCTCCTCTCTTTTCCTCCCCTTCCCTCCCCTAAATTCCCTTCTCCTGTCCTCCACTTTCCACCCCTCCCCTCTCCTCCTCTCCCTCCCCTCCCCTATCTTCCCCTGCCCTATCCTCCCCTCCCCTATTCTCTCCTCCCCTTCCCTATCCACCCCTCCCCTCCCCATCCTCCACTCCCCTCTCCTATCTTATCTTCCTCTCTCCTCACCTCTCCTCCTTTCTCCTTCCCTTCTCTTCCTTCCCTATCCTTTTCCTTTCATTTCTATTTCTTACACCAGTAAAATTTGGTTTTACTATAGGTATCTGAGATATTTAGTTTCTGGTTCTTGGTCATCCAAGCAGTGTCAGGCATGGGGTCCATCTCTTGGAATAGGCTTATAGTAAAATTAGATATCAATTACTCACTTACTTAATTACTTACTTACTTAGTTACTCCTGCAAACTTCGTGCCACCATTGCTCTAGCATATTTGGCAGAGAGGCATATTGTAGGTCCAAAGCTTTGCCATTGAGTTGATGTTTATATTTCTCTTTTGTTAACTGGCACAAAAGATTCCCATGGCATAAACATTAAACATGGGGTGAAGGTTGCATGTATGGTGAGCAGCTTGACTTCTCAATGTTTGGTGAGGTATGTAGGTGTTGTCTTTAGCAATGGGGACTTTCTGTCACTTTGTAGAAAGGAATATATCACCTAAGTTGTGCAGACACAATTTTTGGAAAAAAAAAAAAAGAGGAAATTTAGTCCTGGTGTTAGAAACTTTGTTTGATGAGAAGAGATGGCCAATAAGAAGATCTATAGCTTAAAACTCCATTAGGATCAATTTCATATACTGTAGGGACTTTCCACTGAACTAGGTTTCCTTGCTGCCCTCAAATGCTCATCAGTTCTAACTGTTTCTCCCGTCATTACCTCTCAAAATACAATGTCCCCCCCCTTTTGATAACTGATCCTCCAGTCATCCAACCCCCATACCAACCTTCCTTTTTATTACTTTTAGTATCACACATGGTTTTTCTTCGCTTTTTTAGGAAATGTGTGAATTTTATATTTTTCTTTTCTAATGATATGTTTATTTATTTTATGTATATGAATACATCATTGCTCTCTTCAGTCACACCAGTAGAGGGCATCAGATGTTATTACAGATGGTCGTGAGCCATGATGTGGTTGTGGGGAATTGAACTCAGGACCTCTAGAAGAACAGTCAGTGCTCTTAATATCCCTTGCCAATATCTGTTCTTCTTTTGAGTATTTTGGACATATTATCTAATTTTTAATATAGTCAGGTTAGCATCTTTACCTATAGCTCCTGTCTTCCTATTCATTAATTTTTTTTCTTCAGATATATTTCTCTAGTTTGAGTTGAATCTATTATATAACTCCATCTTTCAATGTTCTCATTTTATACAACTTATGCTTCCATAAGGTAACCACAGTCTTGGAAGTTAAGATAGATAGATAGATAGATAGATAGATAGATAGATAGATAGATAGATAGA
>JANHMN010000001.1:99818460-99935658 GCA_030674055.1 Rhabdomys pumilio
AGATAGATAGATAGATAGATAGATAGATAGATAGATAGATAGATAGACAGACAGATAGATATAGATATAGATATAGATATAGATATAGATATAGATATAGATATAGATATAGATATAGATATAGATATAGAATTCATCTTTGGTTGAACTACTTTATTTTGAAAGTAAAAAAAAGTGATTACAATATTTTCACACTTACTTTTCACATTATAAAAATTTATTCCTAACTATAATAAAATATAATAAGCAATAGAATACATATTGCTCTCAAAGTATTTAATATAAAGGAAATTAAGCTTTCTATAATATTTTTGACTTAAGATTGTCCCTTTTAAGAAATGTATACTAAAGGATACTTTATCATTTCAAATTAATTAAAGTTTATGAATATATCAACTTTACAAATTAATCTTTGATATTTTCTTCTTTCATTTTTACAAATATATTTAGCATTTAGAGTCATTTGGAATTAATTTAAGCCCAGAAAGGGTAAAATTATGCATTTATTTAGCATAAACAATAGACAATATTTAGCACAAAAAAGGTCAGAAGATCAACAAGCTTTGAGACAAATGTTAATTTCTAATAAGTAATCTAAACTTTATTGGTTCTCTTAAGCCATCTCCCACATTCATTTTTATTCATAGGTTTTAATTTAATCCTCAGAGACTATAAGGCACATTTCAGTTCTGTTTCTCATATGGGGCAGTAGCATTTATTTTCAAAAACTTATTAAACAATTTATAGAGAAGCCTAAAACAGAAAACTGAAGACACTAAGAAGTTTTAATGCAAAATTTATCTCCTTAAGATAAACAGCAGTAGTTAAGAATAATATTAGTATGAAAATTAGAACCAAGGCTTTTCATGTCACAAGAGGGAGAAGTTTTACAGTGTTGATATGCTCCCTGAAAGTAGAAAGTAGCGTCACTATGAACATTTAAATTGAACAGTGCTTTCCACCGCTTCCTGTCAGAATAAGCCAAACAAGATCCTGTTCCTCAGGAGGGTTCCTGGCAGTCACTTTTCATCCATAATGTCACAAACTTGTGTTGCCTGTAAAATAGAAAAATGATATTGTCACTTCCAGCCCATTTACTTGGTTTCATTTCTGATGGAATCACTATACATTTTATGTGTACAATTGTCACATGTTTTGTTAAGTTTCCAGTTGTAAACTCTAGAAACAAGTTTCTTCTATTCATTTGCTAAGGGAAGTTGGACTTTTATTTTGGCTCTTTTTTCTTCAGCTTGTTTGTTTTGTCCTATTAGAGCTGGAGAGTAAAATACTGCTCAAATATTGTCCGGGTTTCATGATCCAGTAAAATATCAAGTGATCAATATAAAATATTTATTATAAAGCCTACCAAAGGAAATAATGTTGAAGAATGGGATGTCTTCTCACAGAGAGTAATTGATGTTTCAGGCTGCATTTTGCAAACGTGACTGCTGTGGCCTTGTGCACTGTCTCAGGTGTCATCCTCCTCTAGATTCAGTGACATATCACTTGCTTCCCAACAAATTTCAGAACTAACAATGCGTTCACACATTGGTTCATGAAGTATCATCAAGTGGGCCAATATTTTTATCATTGAAATTCCTTTTTAGAGTTATTCTAAAGAGTAAAGTTATTCTAAAAATAATCTTTATATAAGTATAAAGTTTATCATCAGTGCAAAGATATATGTTTTATGAGGTATAATATCTAATGGTTTTCATCAGGACTGGTACTGTCCTGGGTGATTCAGAACATTACCCACACCTCCAGAAACATCTTCACTTAGCAGCTATTGCTTCAATTTTTTTTATTTTTTTGGAAGAATTCGTATTTAAAACTCCTGCAGAAATTGTTAACCCAGAAATGTTCCTGTCTAAAGGAAAGACAGGGTTAAAAAGTGGAACAAAGACTGAAGGAAAGTCCATCCAGAAACTGCCCCACCCGGGGATCTATCCCATCTACAGACACCCAACCCAAACACTATTGCTGATGCCAAGAAGCAATTGCTGACAGGAGCCTTGTATGGTTGTTCCCTGAAAGGCTCTACCAGCACCTGAACAATACAGCCAACCATCTACCTGAGCCCAGGGACCACAATGGAAGAGTTAGGGGAAGGACTGAAGGAGCTGAATGGGATTGTAACTCCATAGGAAGAACAGTGTCAGCTAACTGAACCACCCAGGGCTCCCAGAGACTAAGTCACCAATCAAAGAGAATACATTGAGGGATCCATGGATCCAAATACATATGTAGCGAAGGATGCTCTTATTTGACATCAATGGGAGGGGAGGCCCTTGGTCCTGTGGAGGCTCAATGCCCCAGATTAGGAAGATGGTAGTGAGCTGAGGCAGGAATGGGTAAGTGGGTGGATGAGCACCTTCATAGAAGCAAAGGGGAGGGCACAAAGTGAGAATGGGATGGGGGGTTTGTGGAGAGGTAACCTAACCGGTAAAGGTAATATCATTTGAAATGTAAATGAATAAAATGATTTTTAAAAAAAGATAGGAAAAAATCCTACCGAAAGCAATGTTTCTGGTCACATTTGCTGCGATGAGCTGTTTTAGGCATCAGTTATATTTTGTGAACAATGTTTCATAATTTCATCAAACATTTCCATTTTCTAGATAAATGAAAACCAATGCAAATGAACAAACAGACTAAGAGAATGCAAATATCACCCAGGAAAGCCATATATTAAAAAATAATCATGAGTAAATAACAGGAGAAGTGCTCAACTCTTCACAGTGTGTTTAGTTGAATATGATGGCAAATAGTTAACATATAAGCACTGATTCCTTTGAATATATACATTATGTTTTCCAGTTCAGTGGATTTGGGGGGAGCAATTTCTGTGTGTATACAAACATGTGAGTTTATGAGTCAGTAAGTTTATTTTTGTGCTTTTACTTTGGCTCTTTTTCTTCTGTTTGTCTTGTCCAATTCTGGTTTATTTTTTTTAATTTTGTCCTATCTTATCTATTATTATTGTTCTTTTGTCAGTATTGTTATTATTAGATGCCTGTTTATATTTTAATGAGAAAAAAAAAGATGTGGATTAGAAATGTAGGAAAGTCCTTGAAGGTCATGGGGGAAGAAAAACTTCAGTCAAGATAATGCAAAAAATCTATTTTTAACTATAAAAAAGCAAACATAAGAGCATTTTGATGTTCTCAATAGAACATACATATTTAGAAAACTAGTGAAACATGCATGCTTAGAAAAGTAAAATTATATATAATTTTTGTAAAAGTTATATTTTATGATAAATTTTATAATATTTGAAACCAAATGTATGTTTGCATGTGTATTTAAAATTCTAATGTTTATTTTAGAATATTTCTTTTTTTCTTTCTTTCTTTCTTTCTTTCTTTCTTTCTTTCTTTATTGGCTTTTTGAGACAGGGTTTCTCTGTATAGCTCTGACTGTCCTGGAACTCACTCTGTAGACTACCCTGGCCTTGAACTCAGAAATTCTCCTGCCTCTGCCTCACAGGTGCTGGGATTAAAGGCATGAACCACCACTGCCCTGTTTTATTTTAGAATTTTATTTTCTTGTTAATTATATAAAATTTTCTTTGCTTCATTAAAAATATCTGTCATGAATGTTAATATTTTCTCTACCTCCATCATGATTATTTCTGAGAAATATTTTATTCACAGGTTATTCTCAATTGAAAATACTAATATTTTCACAATATATAAAAAGTTTAAGTGTATACCAATAGAAAGATATTTCTTACAAAAGTGATAAACTTTGGAATAAAATGTTAAAAACTGAATGAACGACTTAAAATTTGTCTCTATAGTAAGCTATAAGTAAGGCTTTCTGCAAAATTGAACAAGTGTAAACACTCAGCAAAGTGGGAATTAATGATGAACTCTGAAATCCAAGCAGAATATATTATCCTGCCCATATTATATAATTTGATAAATATATTTTTCATGTGCATGAATAAATATTGCATGTAATATTCCTTGGCTATGATTCCGTGTTAAAACATGAATTTTTATTCTGGGCTCTGGGTAAGGGATTCAGAGACACTGAAACCTGAAGAGAAATTATAATCCAGGAACATGGCTGCTTAGACAAAAGATCACATCCCAAAATATGATCTGACTTGAATGCAGATTAGCCACATACCTTTAATTTCTCTGTATTGAATACAGACATGCCTTTAGTACATACTTTTGATCTCTAACAATGGCATCTAATTGAAGGGCAGACAAAGTGACTAATTAGAGAACAAAATGTGTCAGAGATAGGCCCAATTCTCATGAGAGAACATACAGAAAAGAGAAACTACTTAAATAAAAATGAGTGAGAGAGAGAGAGCAAGAGATGAGTACAGTTCACTACAGTGGAGTTCAGTTCAGTTCACAGTTTGGTGTACTTCTGTTGAGTGAAATAGAACATGGTTCAGAGCAGAGCACTTGAGTTTGAACAGTTCAGTTCATGGTATTCAATGACTGGCTTTCAAAGCAGAGCAATTCAGTCAGAAGGCATGACCAGCCAATTTTAACCAGTAAGTTTGGAGAGGAGTTTGGGCCAGAGTAGCTGACTTGAACCAGCCTGCCAGAGTTCAAAAAGAACTAAAAATGTGATTTTTTTCAGCAGTAAATCTCAGAAGCTGAAACATTCTAGGCCTAGGTTAGCGGATAGCTTTAAAGTCTGTGCTTGTAGAAGATTAGATTTTATCAAAAATAGAACCTTCCAGGTCTAGGCCAAGGGATAGTTATATAAAAATGCTTTGGGCTCACCTGAAGCATATATTCATAATACTTCATATCACTTCATCTGAGGAAATGAAAGCAACATTTACATTTACAGTAACTAGTTGGTCCACATACACAGACTAGGTGTCAGAAAGATAGGGAATTGAGAAAGAACTTGTCTAGTATATTGAGGCTTCAAGTTCTACTCTTAGAACTCAGTTTAAAACATTGGGCATGAATAGATACAGAAAATGTAGTTCATTTACACAATGGAATACTATTCAGCTATTAAAAACCAGGACATCCTGAAATTTCCAGGCAAATGCATGGTACTGGAAAATAACATCCTGAGTGAGATAACCCAGACCCAAAAGGACCTGAATGCTATGTTCTCACTAATAAGTGGATATTCTCCAACAATTAGAGAATACCTAAGATACAACCCACAGACCTTAAAAATTTAACAAGAAAGAAGGCCCAAGTGCAGATGCTTCAATCCCACTTAAAAGGTGGAAGTAAGGCCGGGCGGTGGTGGCACACACCTTTAATCCTAGCACTTGGGAGGCAGAGGCAGGCGGATTTCTGAGTTTGAGAGTTTGAGGCCAGCCTGGTCTACAGAGTGAGTACCAGGACAGCCAGGGCTACACAGAGAAACCCTGTCTCGAAAAACCAAAAAAAAAAAAAAAAAAAAAGAAAAAAGGTGGAAGTAAACAATTATAAGATGCAGAGGGAAGGAGGGAACTGGGTAGGAGAAGGATGGTGAGGGAGAAATGAAACAGGATCAGGTATGGGGCAGAGAACTGGAGGCAAATCCAGAGGGCCAGGAGAATGAATGGAAATATGCAGCCTCTTGTGGTGGGAGGTGGAGGGACTCTTTAGAAAATACCAGAGACATGGGAGATGAGAAACTCTCAGGACACAATGGGAGTTACCTTAGTCAAAATATTCAACAGTGGGGAAATGGACCTCAAAGAGTTCACCTCCAGTAGATATCCCTCAAGAGGAGGGATGGGGTTACAAACCCATAGTCAAAATTTTTGACCCAGAATTGTTCCTGTCTAAAAGAACTATAGGAAAAAATGGATGATACTGAAGGAAAGGTAACTGGCCCAACTTGGAATCCATCCAATGGGGATAGGGAAGCTGACAATATTACTGAGGCTATGGTGTGTTTACAGACAGGAGGCTAACATGGCTCTTTTTTCAGAGGCGCTACCAACAGCTGATTGACACATAAACAGGTACTTACACCCAACCAATGGACTGAAATCTGGGACCCTCTGGTTGAATTAAGGAATGGACTGAAGAAGCTGAAGAGGAGAGCAATCCTAATAGGAAGACCAGCTGTCTCAACTAACATGGGAGCTTCCAGAGACTGAGTCACCAACTAGGCAGTGTACAGCAGCTGGTTTGTGGCCCCTGGCACATATATAGCAGAAGACTATTTTGTTTGGCCCCAGTGGGTGACAATGTGCCTAATTTTTCAGAGACTTGAGGCCCCAGGGAAGAGAGAGGGAGAGGAGGAGTACCCTCTTGGAAGCAAGGAGGAAGAGGAACTTGATGAGGAATTGTGGGAGGGGGAACTGGGAATGGGGGAATGACTGGAATGTAAATAAGTAAAATAATCTTTTTTAAAGATCTTTAATCAATACCAATTTTTTGAGTAAAGAGGAAGAGGATTCTTGGTGCTTGCTGGGCAGACATCTAGACTAATAGATGAGTCTTGATAAACCATGTCTCAATATATAAGTGAGTGTTATTCTTGAGTGTGACATGGAAGTTATGCCACAGTCTGTGCATGTGTATGCTCATGCCCAGACACTAAGTTAAGGCATACTGTTTTAATACAATGTACTCGTTTATGTGTTCAGCTTTCCATATCACCTCAGTTTGACAATATTTTTCCATCTCATCACAATGACCTTTTCAATATCATGATTGTCTTTGAAGTTGTTAGAGATACTTCACATTTCACAAATCACAGAACTCTTTTTTGGTACATATTATAATAAAAATACAAATAAAGACCTGACAAGATTTAATGCTGTTTGGAAAATGTTCCCAAAGCTCTCTTAGTATGCTTATATTCTCTCAGAACAAACATTAAATCTCTTCAAATTTGAAATATAAAACTGTTAAGAATGAAAAAGTGATCAAAAAGCATAACAATAAGTTTCAGAAACCACTCCTAATTTGATTTACTATTAACTTCCATTAACTCTATATTTATTATTTTTCTTTATTTTTTCAATTGGATATTTTATTTACATTACAGATGTTATTCCCTTTCCCAATTTCCTCCTCTCCGAGAAACCCCCTATCCCATACCCTCTCCTCCTGCTTCTATGAGAATGTGAGTTGTATCTTGGGTATTGTAAGCTTTTGGGCTAATATCTACTTATCAGTGAGTGCATACCATGTGTGTTTTTTTGTGATTGGGTTACCTCACTCAGGATGATACTTTCTAGTTCCATTCATTTGCCTAAGAATTTCATGAATTCATTGTTTTTAATAGCTGAGTAATACTTGACTGTGTAAATGTACCACATTTTCTGTATCGACTCCTCTGTTGAACGACATCAGGGTTTTTTTCAGGTTCTGGCTATTATAAATAAAGCTGCTATGAACATAGTGGAGCATGTGTACTTGTTATATGTTGGAACAGTAACCAAGAGTGTCTTTTCTATGGGGGTTGGGGGGGCTCTGTTGGAGCTTCCTTCTCTACCCTCATTCTTTTCACATATCTCTGTTCTTCCATGGCCCCCAGAGGCTTCTGGGAGCCCACAAATGGAGTCCCAACCTCCACAGAACTTCAGACTGAGATCTCCCCATGCCTGAGGAGCCCTGCAGCATCCACCCAGTGACCCATGGAGTGAAGCCTGTGCTTCTGCTACCCAGAGCCATGGTTCCAGCCAACTGGGGTGGCAGACCCACAGAAACAACAACAGCCCAACAGGATCCACACCCACACCCACAGGTGAGCTAACAACCCAGCATTCATTAACTAACCAAAACCAAAATGCTGTTACATGTGTTTCTCTCTTTAGTATCATCCTTGACTCTGCTGCTAAGATCTTATGCTCTCAAATATTGTCATCTGATATCCTTCTTTAAGGGCTCTAAAACATTGTCTTTCTGACCAAGGCCACCACTATACATTTCCAAAATCCTGCTCTTGTAACCAAGATCTTCATTTCTAGTTATCATGAATCTCTGGAAACTTGGAAAAGTTTGGATTCTTCTTTGTGAGGAAGGAACATAGGCTAGTCTCACTATTGTTTATGTTTCTGGCATTGTATCTTCCGTGCCTATTACCAAATGTCCTGACCATCTCTTCTGGAAAATGACACACAGAAACACATACACACACACACACACACACACACACACACACACACACACACACACGCACGCACGCACGCAAACAAATTAAAAAAATATTATATATTATTGGGTTAAAATTTTCTGCATTGTTTTAAAAACAGGTGCCAAATGTCAGTGTTTTATTTCTAGCTCACTGTATTATTTCCATCTTTGCTCTGTGTCAGGATGTCTATCAGCACACTTCTTCTATTCACCACATGACTAACTTGTCTTATCTAATACAGGGTCTGCATATGGTGATGATATTTGTGGGAAATGCACTGAAAGAATTTCTGCCTCGTCCGCCCTCCCACCCTTATGGTGAGAGCTCCTCAAATAACAGGATAGCCAGAAAGAGAAAACAATGTAACAGATGCTCGCCCTCCAAATCCAGCAATAGGAAAGATTCAAAAACACTCTCAGCATTGTAATCTCAAAACAGGCTCAAAAGGTTAGGGAGATAACTTATTGTTTAAGTGTTTACTGTTCACATAAAAAAAAAAATTGAGTTCAGATCCCCAGCACCCATGTCAAAGTCAGATACTGCAGAAAGTGCTTGTAATTCTAAGGTTGGGATGGTAGTAATCTTTTTCAAAATAAAAGAAAGAAATGAAAAGAAAAAGGAAAGAAAAAGAAAAAACAAAAGGGATAAGGTGCTGGAGAAATAAGCCAATGGTTAAGAGAACTGACTGCTGTTTCAGAGGGCCCAGGCTCTAATAGAGGCTCACAACTTCCTGAAACTCCGTATACAAGAATCAGATGTCCTCACCTGGCTTCCGTGTGTAAGAGGCACACATGTGGTGCATAGATATGCATGTAGGCAAAAAAAAATCATATGCATAAAATCAATCATTATGCAACCTGGGAAAAAAGTTTTAAGAACACAAGATACAATCTGGAATCAAAATAGTCAACTTGGACTTTAGTCTTCTACAGACACATGAGCACCCATTTCTATTTGACTTTCTACAAATGTAAGCACATGCATAACCAAAGCTGTTAAAAATTTAATCTAGAAAAATAAATCCACTATATGGTAATAGACCAAATAGAAAATCAGCAGTCACTTATTTTTATATTAAAGGAGGAATCACTGATATGTAGTCAGAGGGTGGTGGAGGTTACACTGTAGTACAAAAGCCATAGGGAGGAAGGACTAACTCTAGTTACCTATAAATTTGAGATTGGCTCAAATCTACTATCTGTGATAGAAAAATGTAGAAATAGAAATACTGTGGTTCAAAGCACACATTTAAGCATAAATATGTAATGGGTTATTAAAATAAGGAGTATATGTACTGGAATATCATTTCAGTCTGTCATCAGTTCATTCACTCAACAAACTTACTGATTATTATATTCTCAGCATCACACCAGGTGCCAGCATAGTTTATGCAAAAGAGATGTTTTTTTTTTTTTTTTGCCTCTTTGAATCTCACAGATTAATGTAAAATATGTGAAACAGAAACTGAACAAAAACTACAAGGAATCATGGAACAAAACAGAAGTATTGAGCATGTTTTTCCCTAAGATGGGGAAAACAGAACTAAGAAGATGGTAATATATGGAATATGATTTTCAGGAATTATTAAATTTACCACTTAAGTAAGAACAGGAAGTTTTGTACAAAATATACTTTTTTTTCTCCAGAATTTATGATAGACTTCAGGAAAGAGAAGAATACAGATTCTTTGTTTCCAGAAACAGGTGGTCTTAATTTTCATACTTCATTTCTTAAGGTTTCAAACCTCTCGAAAAATTTAGTATCTTCTGTCTCTCAGCTTCCTGTTTTGGTTTTTTTTTTTTGTTTGTTTGTTTTGCTATTAATGTTCAACACTGGACATAACAAGAAGGTTGTATACTGTACTTTTTGAATTTCTACTTTAAATAGTTTTTGTCTGAAAGAAATATTTACAAAAACATAAAAAATTATAGAAGTGAATGAGCTCTAAGATTTATCCTAAATGAGAGATGGTCGGACAATTTCTGAAAAGATGAGAGGCAAGATAAATATACAGTAAGAAGTGTTTACTAGAAGCAGAGGACAGTCACAGATGAGCTAAACAGGTGGTACACAGTAGAGTTGGATACAAACGAGCAAAGCTCTGGAATTTATATAGAATTACTAAGTAATTTTGCCATATACAGCAGCAGTGCAAAAATTGATTTTACGTGATATATGCACAATTTTTTTTAAAAAGAGAGACTACGTACGTTAAGGCAATAAATGATGTATATTTCTTTACTTTAAAACTTCTTAAACCTGCAATATATTTAAGTTATCCAGTATATTTTTAGGGAGAAACTATAAGAGAACAGGGAAGGAACAAGTGGAGAAAGAAACAGAAACAAAGGATAAAACACGGGAAGATGGAGAGAAATCAGAGGAAAAGCAGAAGGTGATGAAGGAGAAACAAAAGATAAGAGGAATATAGAAGGAGAATCGGAGGAAGGGATGGAATGCGGCGAGGGGAATAGGAGCAGAAAGCCATTGGAATATTGTTCAAGATATAAAGTTCATCACTTTAAAGAATTGCGTTATATTTTTCTGAGCACTTCTTTTTAAACAGTCATATATCCAGTAAGTTTGTAAAAATCTTGCTATAGTTCATTTTTAAACGTTTCATCTTTGTAAAATTCTTGTTTCTGAAATGGCATGCCTCTAAATACCACTCTTTCTAGTCTGAACTATCCAATGATATCCAGGTTATTGTGTCTTGCCTTGCATGTAGTGTGGTCTGCATCTAAACAGCCATCCTAGTTCAGAGACAGCCTCTCCACTTTTATTAGAGTGTGACCTGGCTTTGTCTTCTTCACAGTATTGAATCTTTCCTCTCTTTTCTTCCTTCTGAAGTTAGTGAATATACATTATTTTGAACTACCGCCTTTATGTATTAATCTGAGCTTCATCGATTATACTACTTGCCCGTTAGCCCTTCTTGTGACAATTTCCTGATGCAAGAAAAGTAAAATCAGTTCCCTAAATATAAAAGGAGACAAGAAAAGGTACTGAAAGCAGAAATGCAAAAAGGTTTGAATACTCATTTTTTTGTAAATAGAGAATTTGGTGAGTATGTGAGACAATTAGAGTTTTTAATTCACCTTAGTTTGTCTGAAACTCTTAAATTATTTATTAGTGAAAAAATTATACTATTGAGTTTTGATCATAGTATTTTTTTTCTGAAAAAAAATTTGTTTAAAGACGTACTTACTGTTCTCTCTCTCTCTCTGTTTTTCTCTCACTCTGTGTGTGTGTGTGTGTGTGTGTGTGTGTGTGTGTGTATGCATGAGCTTATATGTATCACAGGGATGCAGGTACCCAGAAAGCAATTCCTTGAATCTGGAACTACAGGTGATTGAAAGTTACCTGGTATAAATGCCATGATTCTGTGTAAGGGCCATATTAAGCCTTTCTTCAGCTCCTGAAAAATCTTTTAAAAAATCAAAATATCAGGGAATCTTTCTTATAATTGCAGCAATAAGTAATTTCTTAAGTATATTCATTTAAATATAAAATAAGTGAACATAAATATAAAATATTCAATATATGATTCTCAACAACTGGATTACCTTAGAATTTTAATTGATACTATAAGTAGACAAAAGTATTGAAGTTGAAGTTGAAAGTGTATATTACAAGTAATAGTTTCTCCTTGGATCAACTTCCAGTGCTACTTCTTTGTATAAAAAAAGCCTTTGATTAACATTTTTAAAAAATTGTATAATAGCAAAATGGAAAAGGGGGCACGGGATAGGGGTTTTCTAGGGAGGGGAAATGGGGAAAGGGGATGGCATCTGAAATGTAAATAAAATATCCAATAAAAAATAATTGATGGACTATTAAACATAAATAAATAAATCAAACATATAAAAAAAGTAAATATCATTTTTGTTTGTAGATAGAGGTAAAGTAATTATAATATATAACTGAGAAGGCATATTCTATCATGCAAATGTACTATTAAAATATTTAAAATCTTATATTTCTAATAGATTTCTGATATTCTTGAATCCAAGATGGAAAATTAAATCAACAGAAGTATATTTATATGATTACTTGGTTTGAGGAAAGTTAGAGTAAAACAAGGAAATAAAGAAAGGGTCATAAATAAATTAGTTGGACCAAGAAAAAAATCAATTCATAAAAAGAGGGTATTAACACATTGTCAGGAGATAGCTGTCAGCAAGTCAGGAGAACATCACAGCGAAGAGAAGGAAAACATAAAATGTTAAATAAAATTGCTGAGTACCAACAGAAAATGTTCTATGCAGTCACTATGTGTGTGACACATTGACAGTATGCCAAACGACTTAGGGCCTAGTCAGTCTGGATCCCAAAGACTGTCGAAGCAGAGAAAAAAATCAGATAAAGGGAGTCTATAAAAGAAGGCAAAGGATCAAACTGTTTTTAGAGGGAATATTATGTTCCTGCCAAAATCTTTTGATTCAAAACCGAATAGACTGACAGTTTCTTTTAGTATGTGACACTTCGGTCATCTCCTCCATATTACTCACAGATAAGAATAACACTGTTTTCAAGTCAGCTCATGGATGATCTAGTCTGCTATTTATGGAAAGATCCACCCTTTCCTCAGTAAATGATCTCACAAATACAAAACTGTGATACATATTTGTACATATTTATACATATACATGCATGCATACATACATACATACATACATACATGTGTTAAGTACTTAAATTTGAGATTTTTCATAAGGAAGTAGAGACCAGGATCTTAAAATTGAATGTGATAATATCTATAGGAATGGCCAGGGTGATAAACCTAAACACAGAGCACACACAGTTGCTAGCCTTCATGCTAAAAAAGGTAGTATCAATTAGATAAAATATTTAATATCTAGTAGCCCTCAAGATATGTTTAATTAGCCCAAGAGTGAAATTTTCCTAGTATATAGATGACTATTTTGAATTTCTCACACATATGTCTACATGTACACACGGCTATACACAAAGAAAAACAAGCACACACATTATTTTTTTCAAATCAATCTGCAATTCTTGCAACCATTTAAAATAGAAGATCCTTTCAAATCTCTGTCTTGTTTTACATATTCTTTTAATCTTAAATCCTGTTATAATACTCTTTTAGAAATCCTTTTAGATAAACTGCAGGTGGTAGAAAGATGATAGATGGTAGGTAGATATAGATAAAAATAATAAGTATAAATAATAAGTGTTACATTCATGAGAGAGTATTAAAGATAAATGGTAAGTTACAGTTATAGTTTGTGGGGCAGTGGGCTGTGAGAAGCAGCTGGGTGCTTGGTCGAGCAAGAGCTTGGAACCTTGGAACCTTTATCAGAAGGCAGGAATTCAGCTCTGCTCCCAGGCCCTGGTTCTTTTCATTTAACTTCAGCCCCAGACAACTTCTCCCACAGAGAGGTCTGAAGCCAATAGTCCTCAGGCCTCAGGCCCTAGAGAGATTTTCATATTAATGAGGTACCTGAAGGCCAGAGGGTGGAGTCATTTAAGCATACTTCCCCAGCCCCTCCCCCCTTTCTCCCTGCTATTTAACTCAGGACTGCCCTGGGTTTTACAGGGGGTGCATCCAGATCCATCCACCATCCACCATGACATTAAAGCCTGTAAAAACCCATGGACTTTCTAGTGTTTGGGGTCGCTCTGTGAGGAACCTTGGAGCCACAGCAGCCAGGCCTAACTTCCAGCCTGGAAGAACCCAGAGAGTTCCCAGACAACTACCTACAGCCTGGCCTGGCGTGAGGAACCCTGGATTTTCCAGCAGCAGTTACCTAAAATAGTTAGACTGTTCGGTTATACAGGTAGAAAAACAAGTAATAAATGATGTGGGGAGAGATGACTGAGATAAAAGATGATAAATAGACAGACAGACAGAGATAGATAGATAGATAGATAGATAGATAGATAGATAGATAGATAGCATTAGGATTCAGGAATCATTGAAGACCCCAGATTCAAATAGTATGCAAGAACAAAGAACGTTTATTATGCAGAAACAACCAGCATGTTGGGGTCACCATTGCATCAAAATGGGGATGACCTCAGACAAAAGTGCTAAGTTGTTCTTAAAAGGAACCAGGGAAACTTTCTAGAAGATTGGGTAATATTTAATGTGACTGGGTCCAAAGCCCTCACATTAGTACAATTGTGATTGGCTAGTATGTTAGGATTAGGTAATCTAAACCCTTATTGGTGGGTACCAGAATGTTCCATATGGACTGTTTTCCTGTGTCATGAATGATTAACCACAGAATGGGCTGCCCAGCAAGGATGGCCTATCTTGAGATGAGATATCTCCCTTTCATGTGGCTATCTTTAGGCTGTTTCTCAGAGGGCAGGGAAATTTTATTGTCTTATTCCTGAACTTTTGAGGTCTGCTGCTGGAGCAGATGGCTTATGGCCTAGTTTCATGTTCTACTTGTGACGTGGATGACCTATGATCTGAGTGAGATCAAAATGGAATAAATGGAACCCTTCAGTAAATAGATGATAAAGATAGATAGGTAGACAGACAGACAGACAGACAGACAGATAGACAGATAGACAATAGAAAGACAGACAGATAGATAGATGATAAATGATAGATAGTAGATATGTACAAACCTGATTTTTTTTTTCAAGGAAGGTTTCACTTGCATGCTTTTGGTGGTTTAGAAATCCATTTGAAGGCAATCTTCAGTCTGATGATATTGTGCTCCTGGTCATGTGGTTCTGTTTGATTTAAAGGTCTCAAAATCAAAGAAGGAAAGGAAGTCCAAGGTAACTGTCAGAAAGTCCATATTATTATTGATGAGATTTGCAGAGTGCCAAAGCCGCAGAACCTGCAGTTCAGACAAAATTGGAAAGAGATGGACACCCAACTCTAGAAAACAGTGTACTTCATAGTTTCTATATATGTGTAGAGAACCCAGATACTGAATGAGAAATCAAGTGATGCATATGTTAATAGTTTCTGTAAATACTCAGACTCAGTGTACTTTCATGTATCATTCTCATTTATATACATAAAATATATATTTATATATGTTAAAATGAGGAGCAACGGAAGTTTCAAAATAAATCATATAAATTTAGCATTACTAGTCTTCACAAGATTTCTATGCTATAGTAAAAACATACATTCTCTCTCTTCAAAAGTAATTTTGTATTACAAAAAATATTTGAAACAATTTAATACTAGGAAAGATGTTTATAGACTTCAGTTGCTTCCCATCAACCTGAAGACCTAGGTTAATATGCTAGTCCTCACACAGTAACATGTAAAAACAAACTTTCCAAAAGCTGCTGTCTGACCACTAAATCTGTGAATGGTTTCAATATTATGCATATACAGATATATACAATAATAACAATCAAATAAAAATGATGATAAAATACTTTTATTTTACATATAATTACAAAATATGACATTCACATTTTAATATAATTCCTGAATGTTTGGAAAATGAATATATTCATTTTAACATCAAACAAAATATTTTCATGATTAAACAATCAAGGGAAACAAATAAAAAATTAAATTTTACAGTACAAAAGTTTTCAAAGCAATGAAATATTTAGCTCATTTAAAATTAAATTCTTCAAAAAGAATTTACTTCATAATAGTAGTCACTGTATTTGAATTAGATTTCTATAAACAAATGAAAGTAAAATGCCAGAAAATATATCATTTTAAAGTGTTTAGGATTACTGGTATTTAAATATATTGAATATATTATACATATTGAAAAACCAATAGTTTCTTTATTATAATATTTCATACATTTTTAATAAGAATACTCTTGAAAACATAAAAATTATAGAAATGTTATATATTTAAATTACATATGTGCCATTCAACAATATTATTCAATATATTATTATTATTATTCAATAATGAATTATTATTCAATAATTTTTAATGTTAATAAAATATTATTCAATGTTTTATTAATTTGTTTATCTCTATAGGATATGATAAGAAAGATAGGAATTTGAAACAAGTCCAGGAGAATGGGTTAGCAGAATCCCAATGGATTATTTGACAAGTCTTTGAACAAAATGATTAAGGCTTTTTGATAATGAAAAGGGGTTTGTTTCCAATTCACTGACAATACATGTAAAAGATAGAAAACTGACATGCCAGGATCTGGAAAAAGTAGGTAGCTATGCCTTCTCAGTTCCCTGTGTCACATCAACATGGAAAGCTCAGTGTGTGGCACACTCAGAAACTTTCAGTGACACAGTTCAAAATGAGAGAATCAAACGGCCTGAGCGTGAATATTGTAAATAGTTCTAAAAGCACAATTATAAACCTAGAATTAAAAGTTCAGATGTCTTCCAACATTAAATTGGCAATTTTTAATTTTTACAATAATATAATCCCAGATGTTGAAATTAGGATATTCTGTGCTTTGCCAAAAAGGAAGGAATAGAGCCACAATTGAGTCATTCACCAATTAGTAATATTAAGCTTGATTTGACATTTTTTGAAAATTTTGTGGTGTGTGTGTATGTGTGTGTGTGTGTGTATATTTGTATGTTTGTGTTTGCTTGTGTAAGATGTTTGTTCATGCTTCAAGATGCTTGGTTCAAGATGACTTGAGAGAGAAACTGCCTTCCACACAAGCATGTCAGGATAACTGGCCCATGGGCTTATATGGATCCTCTCTCTACCTTATTTCTTGAACTCAGAGCAAGAGTATTAAAAATACATTCTACCAAGCCTAGTTAGTTTGAGATAAGTTCTCTTATATACTGTCCACACTAAATCATCTTTCCCAATGCAGAATTTATTGATTTTGTTCCTCTATAACATTCATTGGTCTTGCTAGGTATCAACATCACATCACTTAAAGTTATAAGCCTTAATATGCCAAGATTATGTTATAGTTTTAAAAATATAGAATCTTCCTAAATTATTTGGCTTAATGTTGATTGAGAGTTACCATTTCATGTAGACTTTAAGAAGTCCTGGGCTAATACACCTCAGTCATTCTCCAGACTATTAATTGTGGAATTCAACCTATTTATCCACACTTTCCTGGTGAATTAGAACTGAATAACTGTTATTTGATGTCTTTCCATAAAGCAATAAGCAATTTTATGGTTTCTATTGGTTAGACATTTCAAAATATATAACCTATTTTAATGAAACAAAGTTTAATTTGGAAAAACAATTAATAAATATCTATTTTAGTCAGTGGAACTTTGGAATCCTATTGGAGATGTGCCTTACTGTAGGAAGTGCATAACTTGCAGAAGACATTAAGTGTTCATAGTCTTTATCTATTTTCATGTTCTCTCTCTCTCTCTCTCTCTCTCTCTCTCTCTCTCTCTCTCTCTTTCTGTCTCAATGATCACTCAGCCTCCTGTTTCTACTACTATGCCACACTGATGGATGTCTATCTAGCCTCCTGGAACAATAATCCAAAAAAAACCTTCTGTAATTTGACTTAGGTCAAAGGTGTTAATCACAGAAGTAAAGTTTAAACAATAAAGAAACAATTGTCTAATTAGCTCACAATTGGCTCTCTAGAGCACTAAGCACTAATTGTCAAGTTTAAATGAACACATAACTTCCTGTATATGTAAACTCCCAGAGGAGTACAAGGCAAGCAGTAAGAGACAAAGACAGAAGACAGAGGAAAAGGGATAACAGAAAAGGGGCAAAGGAGAGGGGGAAGGGGAAGACACAAAGGAGAGAGGAAAAAGATATTAGTCTCTAAGGAACAAAGGACTGCCTCTGGAAATAGGGAAGAGACAGAAAAGGCCCATAGGCAAATGAAAGTTTATAAAGGAAAGGGGGAGAAACACCCCATGTTAGAATGAACTGTTGAATTTTAGTTGGCCATGTTAATTAGGAGAGCCAAGGGAGAATTTTGATTGCTGGATTTGAAAGCTTTGGTAACTAAACCATATTAGTGACCTTTGGTAGGAGGAAGTAACCAAATGCAGAAATCAACCTTCGAGGCTAGCTTTAAGCAAGTAACCGAAAGGTTTAGCAAGATAGAGAGAATTAGGGAGAAGAGCAAAGGCAAAACTTGTTAGGTCGATGTTTGCAGTGCTATGGCACGTGATTGTCATAATTGAGTCTGTTTCTGCCCTTCAGTCACTTTTATAGCAGTAAAATATTACTTGGAGACATTAGCTGGTTTTTTAATTGCCTAATTACTTTGTGGATACATATCTAAGATCAGAAACCATGAAATAAAAAAAAAATAGAAATAAAAACTGAGAAAAATCTCAGATTAAAAACTAGTACACGTTAGAGGTGCTGAAAGGAAATGGCAAGCTGAGCAGCAGATGGGGCAGTCTTTACAAAATTTGAGGTTGGCAAGGCTGTAGAATCTAAAATATACAAAAATCTCTTAGATCTAAACAATGCCAGGAAATGCACAATTGAAACTGAGCAAACATTCTGAAAAGACACCCTACAAATGACAATATACAGATGGTAAATAACCACATGAGTGGAAATAAAGGGTACCTTTTGACAATCAGAAATTGCAAATGATAGTGATTTGCTAAAACCAAGCTTCCTTAGAGTGCTTACAAATTTAAAATACTGGCATTATCTAACATTTCCGATGATATTTAGTAATGAGAACTCACATCCGTTGCTAGTAGAAAAGCAAAATAGCTTAATGAACAGTTTATTAAGCTTTTACAGCATTTATAAAAAGCTTATAATGCAATGATCAGAGTATTTAGACTTTTTTTTTCAAATACATTGCTGTGTTTATGTCCATAGAAGCCAACTTTCAGATCATTATAGTATTTTACTCACTATGAATAAGATCTGAGGAAAAGTTAGGTATATTTTTTAATAGAAAAATGGAAAACACCACAATAGTTAACCAGATCTATTTTTGGGGAAATGAATCACTGGTATAAAGAAAATAATTTTCAGTCCTCCACAAAGAGATACAGGCAACTAAGGAATGCTGTGCGTGGGGGAAATGGTCTTTCTGGGGAAGAGTAGAGCTAGTGGTTATTCAAAATCAAATGGTCTGAAAATATACATACAAGAAACATTATACTGACTCAGCAGGCCATAATATATGAGTATATACTTATTGTCTTAGTCAGGCTTTTTATTCCTGCACAAAACATCATGACCAACAAGCAAGCTGGGGAAAAGGGGGTTTATTCAGCTTACACTTCCAAAATGCTGTTCATCACCAAAGGAAGTCAGGACAGAAATTCACACAGGGCAGAAACCTAAAGGCAGGAGCTGATGCTAAGTTCTTGGAAGAGTGCTACTTACTGGATTGCTTCCCGTGGTTTGTTCAGCTTGCTTTCTTAAATAAGTCAAGACTACCAGCTCAGGGATGGCACCACCCACAATGGGCTAGGCCCTCTCCCTTTGATCCCTAATTGAGAAAATGCCTTACAGCTGGATCTCTTGAAGTTATTTCCTCAAGAGAGGCTCCTTTCTCTGTGATAACTCCAGTTGTGTCAAGTTGACACACAAGGCCTGCCAGTAGAGTTATACTTGATCATTTTAGGAAGAAGTTATGTGGTTGGTGACAGTGATGTAGCAGGGAAATAACTCGATATTATTTCTTTATAATGGTAAAATTGCTTTAAAAATGTATCATTAAAATATGAATTGAGTTGTAAAATATAGGTTATTCAAAACATTTTTAAAATAATAAATGTATTTTTTTCATGCATTTAATAATTTTCCCTTTTACCTATATTTTTAAGTAGCAAAACAGTGTTTACTTTTTAAAGTATTATACAATTTTTCTGACATTTTTCCTTCACACTTTTGTCCCCAATCACTCATCTACTTCTTCCTCTCAATTTTAATAAAAAAATATATTGATTGAAGAAAATCAGGTTTCCTAAAGTTTTTAAAATATGTAGAATCCTTTAGTAAAATTACATGAAAATTTTTAACTCAAAATAATTACAGGTTAATATCAAGCGAAGTATTGAAATTAGATCAAGATGAAAAGGCTACAAGTAATACCTTTATCTTGATGTAAGAGATTTTGTGGGGCAGAGTATTAAATGAACTTTGAAAAGAATAGTTTTCTAATTTTGAAAGCGGTATGAGCGTGTAAGTGCTTACTTTCCAGCACCCTTACTCTCCCCCACTGGCAGGGCCTCTGTCTCCACAATGGCTCTCAGCAGCTCCCCTGCTTTGGTTGCACCATATTTAGCTGTTATAGTCTTTTTACCCAGCCCTCGGAGTCACACTGCCTTCTGGCTTTATTACTTTCATGCTGAAATATTTTAAGGCCTCTATGTAGGTTAGGGACAGACAAACGTTCTTTACTGTGGACTATCAAATGTTCTCTGCTAACAAATAGAATACTTTTCATGAGGATGTGATAGGAAATAGATCAGTCTAATAATTACAACAGCCCATATGCATATAGGACCTGCCTATGGAATCCGAATAACATTAAAGCTAGGATAAACTCTGTGTGTGTGTGTGTGTGTGTGTGTGTGTGTTTGTGTGTGTGTGTGTTTGTATAGCTTCAGAGTGCTTCACAGGAATAGTTACCACTGAAGACCATGGCTGTTTTTGCTGAACTTCAGTCTAAGAGTGGGACCATGTTTCACTGGTCTTTCTTTTTTAACCGTGTCATGGTGTATTTTGTTTGTTTCTTTTGACACAGCCTCATCAAATTGCCACAATGGCCCTTACTCCCTGTGTAGCTCAGGCCATCATAGAAATTACTACATAGCTTCAACACACAGTTGCTTTCCAATCACAGGATTGTAGTAATGACCCACAAAGCCCAGGTTCCTTTTATACTTGATTATAAGCTCTATATGTAAGAAACCATGACAGTATTTTTTTTTTTTTGCTGTATCCTCAAAACAACATCTGACATGAATGAGTATATAACCCTTTTGTGAAAGACTTAACAATATACTTTTAGATTTCTCAGGAATAAATAGTGTTCCACCTCAGCCTAAACCCTTATGATTGATGTAAGTTATAAATACATACACATTTTGTTAGAAGTTAATTATATTAGAATGTCAATGTTATTAGCAATGTGTGAAAATTTTCTGTCTTCTTTTTTATGAGGAAAGACTTTTATATTTGTTTCATACTTTAGCTGAGGACTCAGAACAAACATTCAGGATCTTACGTCCAGTTTGTGAATTGGACCAGAAAAAAGAACTAATTTAACCTTTTTCAGAGCAATGAAGAAATTGCAAGCTGAGTAAATTAAAAAAGCCAGTAAATGAGGACTGAGAGTACAGCTTTACTACTTTGCACACCAAGACTGATGTTCTATTTCAAAACCTTATGATCTGTAATTATGTAAATATTTACATTATACAATCACTAAGTTACATTACATGGGTTAAATGTATGGTGCTATTTGAGGTCACTGAGAACCCGATCTCTGCACAGATAGTCTCTGGTAGACAGATCGACACAAAGGACCCTCTGCCTTGCTTTTACTTGGACATCTCTAGTCATGTTATAAAACTAATAGCAAAACATCATTGAATTTGGCCATTCACTATTCATTCTTTTAATTTTACTGCTTATATACTTAGAAAGTTCAGTCAAAACAAGAAACATGACTTTTACAGATCATTCTCTATTCTGTACAGAACAATCATCTGCAACTAATTTCAAGGGTGAGGGTTCTGTTACGTTCTATATAGTGATGACATATATAGTGATGTGTAAAATTACTTTTTGCACATCACTATTGAACAATCTATATACCATATATAAAACGAGGGTATGTTCTAACGTACAAAAGGAACAATTCTATCATACTGCAATTTTCTTTACTCTAAGCAGCTTAAATAAAATGTTCTTTGAATGAACATTAAATTTACATAAAACTTTATCTAGAAAACTAAATTTACATTGAATTTAAGTTGCTAAAAATATATTGAGTCTAGTAGTAAAATCCTGTCCACTATGCTGCTTAGGAGGTAGAAGCAGGAAAGACTACAAACCTGAGGCTTTTCTGTATTATAACACGAACTGAAAGCACATGGGACAAGACTTACCCTGGGACACACACTTCTACTCATCCGGATAGGAATCCCAAGACAGAATAAACTACAAATAACACAAACGTCCATCCTGTTGAACTACTGTGTTTTCTGACATAACTCACAGGAATATAGGTGAGAGGTAACTTACTGAGCAGAAATCACTCAAAGAAAACTGCATTGCCAAAGCCTACCCAGGATGGGAGACAGCTCACAAAATTGGAAACCTGGAGAACACTGATCAGCCTGCAGGCAGGATGGAATGTTTCTATCTTGGAGGAAACAGCTACATATAAGAGGGCCAGTCTGGGCAATGAGATAAGCATGAATCTCATGTTTCAAAGAGTAAAAAGTGGGATGGGAATTTACCTCAGTAACAGAGCACTACCTAGCCAGGTCCAGGTTCAAGGTGTAATTCACTGTACCAAAAAACAAAATTCTAAAAGTTTAACCAAGATACCTAGTTCTTATAAGTTAACATGTACAATTTATTTTATGGAGGAGAGACGCCATGCCTGAGAAGAGTGCAGACAGAGAGGCATGGTTGCCATGTGAAGGAGCTAGAAGAGCACTGCCAAAAGTACTGCCCAACTGGGTCCTGTCCAGCCAAGACAGAACATAGAATTAGTAAGTAATAACTTGGGATTAACCTATGAGAAGTAGATTCTATCAACAGTGGAGGTTAGTCAGTGGCCCAGCTACTGTGCTGTTTAAGGCATATTAGAATATAAAAGCTACTCTTTGTGCGTGTGCGTGTGCGTGTGCGTGTGCGTGTGCGTGTGCGTGTGCGTGTGTGTGTGCGTGTGTGTGTGTGTGTGTGTGTGTGTATGTATGTGTCTTTTATTAGGGAACATAAACCACTAGGGTAGGTAGCAAACCATGTGGCTGGAATTAATTAGTATTTCTTTTTTTGGGTTTTTTGTTTGTTTGTTTGTTTGTTTGTTTGTTTGTTTGCTTTTTCGAGACAGACAGGGTTTCTCTGTGTAGCCCTGGCTGTCCTGGAACTCATTCTGTAGACCAGGCTGGCCTCGAACTCAGAAATCTGCCTGCCTCTGCCTCCCAAGTGCTGGGATTAAAGGCGTGCACCACCACCGCCCGGCTTAGTATTTCATTATTACACTACTAGGTTTCCATTTTCTGAATATCAGGAGAAAAGCATAGTGGGAGACATACTGTCACTATAATACAATGTTCTGCACTCAGAGTATATACCTAAGAGTTGTACAGCTAGATTATGAGGTAGATAAATTCCAGGCTGTTTGAGGAATCTGCACATGTATGTGTTATTTTGTACTCACACCAGTGACAAATAAATGTTCGATTTTATTCACATTCTCTTGCAACATTTGTTGTCTTCTGTTTTATTAATTTTGGCCAATCTGACTGGGGTAAGAGGAAATTTTAAAAAAGTATTAATTTGCATTTCTTTGATATTTAATGGTGTTGAAGTTTTATTAAGTGAAGTTTTATTAATCTTTTGAGAACTCTTGAAATTTTATTAATCTTTTGAGAACTCAGTTTAGTTCGATCCATCATTTTTAATTGGGTTATTTATTTCCTTGATATTGTGTTTCTCTTTAGTTCTTTGTATATTCTAGACACTAAACCTCTATTCGATTTATAATTGCTAAAGCTTTGTTCCCATTTTGTGGGCTGGTGGTTTGCTCAAATCATAATACAGAAACAAGTTTTTAGCTTCCTGAGGTCCTATTTATTATTCATTGATCTTAATTCTTGTGCTTCTGGGGTTATGCTCAGAAAGTCTTTCCTGTGTCTATGAGTTCAAGGGAATTTCCTATATTTTGTCTTTTATCAGACTCAGAATATGTGGTCGTATGGTGAAGTGTTTGACCCACTTGCAACAATCATCCATTTATTTTGGATTTCAGGTAAGTTCAATACAGATTTTTTTTTAAATAGGTCTTTATGATTCTCCGAATATCCTCATTATCTGTTGTAATATATTCATTTTAATCTCAAACATCACTAGTTTGAATCCTGTGATTCTTTTGGCTAATTTGGCTAAAGGTTTTTAAAACTTGATTTTCTATGAACAAAAACAACAACAAAAAAGACATTATTACTTTATTTATTCTCTTTGTATTGTTTTTATTTCATTGATTTCAGTCCTGTGTATATAACTTACAGTTGATATCTTTCAGGTTTTATATACTTTTCTAGAACTTTCAGATGAGTCATTAAGTTATTAATATGTGATCACTCCAGTTTTATAATATAGACATTTAATCTTATGAACTTGCCTCTTGGAGCTGACTTTATTGTATCAGCTCTACCATAGGTTTAACTGTGTTGTGCTTTTATTTTTATTAAATTCTTAAAAGTTCAAAATTTCTTTTTTGACAAGTTTTTATTCAGGTGTTTTTCAGCTTCCATGAGTTTGTATATATTCTGCCATTTTTATATTTGTTGATACCCAGCTTTAAATCATAGGGGACTCATATGATTCAGATCATTATTTTAATTTTATTGAATCTGTTGATAGTTGATTTGTGTCAGTGTACACAGTCAATTATGAAAAAGGTTCATTCAGATGCTGAGAAGTACATATTTTTTTGTGTGTGTTTGGATGAATTGTTCTGTAAATATCTGTTAGGTCACTCTGGTTTATGAAGTCATTTAGGTCCAGAATTTCTCTGTTTACTTTCTGTATTCTTAAGCTGATGTGGTGTCTGTCACTTATGCTGCTGTGTTTCTTGGATGCAATATATTAGTCTATGTCTTTTTATTGGGACTTTAAGAGTTTAAAGAGTAAAAGTTAGTTTTTAGTAATATTTAATAATTTTTGTTAGTTTTTGTGATGTATTTTTTTCTGCTTTTTGATTGACTCTTTTTTGGATTACTTAGTCCTTTGTGTCCTCTTTGATGTAGCTAACCTTCTGTTTAGAATGAACCATTCATTCTATTAACTTATGCAATATTGGATTGGTCCACACTAAACTGTTTAAATTTGTTTTTTATTGATTTTTTCCCATCAAATATGATTTCTAGTATTATTAGATATAGTAGTTTGGGTTGACATTTCTGATCATTCAGAGTTAGTAGAATATCAGTAGGCTATTCCAGTTTTAAGAGCCTCCACTGAACAGTCAGATATCCTACTAGTGGGCTTGCTTTTATATGTATCTTAGCAGTTCCATTGGAGATTTCAGTATCTTTGTTCTGTGCATTTAGCATTTAATGCTTTGTGTATCATGTTTCTGAGGAGTTTCTTTTCTAGTCTTGTCAAACTACATTACTTTTGTTCCTTCTTTATATAGTATCTCTTTCTTTATATTGGAGAATATTTCTTTTATGATTTTGTTAACAATATTTTCTCTACCTTTGACCTGAGTTTATTTTTCTTATTTATTTATTTATTTATTTATTTATTCCTAGATTTGATCTTTTAATAGTATCCTACATTTCCATGATGTTTTATCTCTAAATTTTTTTAAAGACAAATTATTTTTGATTGAGTTATCCATGTTTTGAAATTAGTTTACAAAACATGAGATTTTTATTTTTTTTCCATTGTGTTTTTGAAACTTACCTTTAAGTTTTTGTTTGATGAACTGAGCTTTTTATTTCAAGTTTTCCTGCAGTTTGCCAATTTTTTTTTGTAAAATTTTACCTTCATATCCTCAATTTTTTCATTATTTCATTCAACTGTTGTTTCTGTTTTCTTGGCCTTTAGTATGTCTTTATTTCATATCCTCTTCTGATGTTCTTATCATTTGATTCAGTTCAATTATTTGTCACAGAACCTATTACAGTAGTACTGATGGCTGCTGAAGACATAGTGTCTTCATTCTTTGTTTCACCTTTGGTAGGTAGGTGCCACATTCTTTGATTGTCTTTATCCCAGTATGTGTGATTGCCAAGTGGTTGTGAAGCCCCACTAGAGAGAGCTTCTGAGATTTTGTTGAGGAGTCACAAAGAACAGAGATGAGCTAAAAGAAAAGATGGGGGGAAAGAAATAGGGGTTCCATGGGTATACCTGAAGCTAAGTCCCAAGGTGATGGAAGTGGGGTGGGAATGGCTCAGGGTAGAAGGGAGTGGTAGATCTAACAGTAATCTAAGCGATCAGATATGAGGAGGAGAAGGAGACCCATGGAACTTATCTGCCAAACGAATGTAGCAACTGCAGATCCTTGGTGAGCCATGCTTTGTGATATCTGTGTAGAGTTAGTAAGAAATTTAGGCAGGCTAGAATGAATGCCTGAAAAGAACAATGGAAAAAAACAAGGGGGACACTAGGCCCACATATTGAGAGTAAGTCCCAAGAAGACGGAGGAAGGCTGGAAGAAAGCAAACTATGTATATAGTTACTTTACACCATTAGTTCATAAAAGTATATAGAACTGTATATGATTTCTCTAGTTATGACTAAATATTAAGGTTTATTTAGATTTTTTAAATATTGACTGTTCTGTTACTTAATGTAAATTACAAACTTATTTTAGTTTTTATTTATCATGACTTTTACTTTTTAGTAGTATATGTTGTTTCTATTAATATGTTAATTTTGTCTATATATTAATTGAGAACTTGGGAGGTGAATTGTTAGTTTTATAGTACTTTCAAAAATATTTCAATGAATTATATTTATTTTAAATAATTCTACATAATTAGAGGTTTTTTTTTTACATCATAAGCTTTACCTAATAAGTTGTGATACAGATAGCATCTTATTTTTCAGATAATATGTAATTCAATAATCCCCTAGGTATTATTAAATCAATGTGCTATTGTCCATCTCATTTTAGCATATAATGAAAACTGCAGGAATGTATACTTCCAGAAACACTGAATAAATGTACAGTCATGCCAAGTAATATGATTAGGAGAAATGGAAGAAATTGGGAAGACTTAAACTTAAGTAATTAAAAGTTTAGGCCAGAAACAAAATGAAGCAGTAAAGAAAGTGTGGGATATACGCAGCTTTCCAACTGGCTACTTACCTGCCCCTACAGCATATGTTAAGACTAATTCTGATTGACAGAGTCAGCTTACAAAGCTCCTAAGAGAACATGTCTGTTACTAATAATGAACTGAGGAGGTTAGCTTTAAATAATGTGAAGTCTAATTAGCTTTCCATTGTAGCCACACTATTCAAAAACTACATTTTACCTATATATCTTCTTATATGAAATTGGAAAAACAAACTATTATATTATAATTTGTGCCTTATGATCATAAAAGTTACTAATTAATATGCCCCTTACTAATAGTATCACACTAGACTGGATCTATAACTGTCTTGTATACATTGCTTCTGCTTTCTATTTTTTCTGCCAAATTAACACATTCCCAAATCTAAATATTATTTTTTATTTGTTTTATTTTTTAATATTTTAAAATGAGTATGTGATTTACATTAATACTTAAGCAGCTGTAGTTTCCCCTTTGGGAAGCTTATTTAATGTTACAATCATATATTCATACTACATGCCCATGACTCAGACTAGTTCTTAAATGGTCCTGCCCAGCCAGTTGTCAATTTTGTTAAACTTGTAATGTAGGGGCAGAACTGTAAGCAGTTTGTTAGCCAAGATCCCTGGTCATAAAATGTCTATTTATTTTTGCTGTGTTTTTATTTTTTTGAAGTTTCGGTTTGTAGAGCTCTATACACACAGCTCTGAGTGGGCTTTAGAGGTTCTGTTGTTATAGTGACCGCACTGTTTTACCCATTATCTAAATGTTGATCCACTCTGAGAGAGACATTCTAAGTATGTGGGTCAGGTGGGACACAGAGTAACAATTCCTCCTCTCTCTCTCTCTCTCTCTCTCTCTCTCTCTCTCTCTCTCTCTCTCTTCTCATTCTCTCTTCTCTCTTTCTGGAACAGAAAAAACCAAAGTTGCTTATTACTTACAGACAGGAAAGTCAGGCCCCCGCAAGGGCCAAAATTAATATAATGTACTTAAACCACCCATTTACAGATTCAGGGAAAAATGAAAGAAAGTATTAAACACTTTATTGAAGATTTATGTGTCAGAGTTTTTTTTTTTTCAGGATATATTAACAATTAGCTTTATATGAAGCACATATAACCAGTCCTGTGTGGGAAGAAATTTCTATTAAGGTCTCAGTCAACAATCATATTCAGATAAACTCTTCAAGCTTGGTGCAAGATAGGGGATTCCCTATCTCTTTCCTGCCTGATTTTATCCTGAGAATGTCTTTAAACACTAAGCACAGGTGTATGACCTTATCTAGAGCATGACCCTACAGAAAGCTTCCTGCAAGCACTGCAAGGTTCAGCTCATAAGTCCTGCTTAGCATTTGCCTCTAAAGTATGATAATTAGGTACTAAAATATGACCAATCAGCCCTTCCCACCTGTAACACTGTAACATCAAAAAACCTCTGAGGAAATTCATATAGCCAGTTTAACTTCCTCTCTCCTGGTCAGAACTTCTTCATGTAAATAAAGTGTTCCCACCCTAGGCAATATCTATCTTAGAGATCCATACCCACTCCCCAATAAATCTGAGCTGTCTTGCTGAAGCTGATCCTGGAGGTCAATCCACCGGTACTCAAGCCTTTGGAACCCTGCCCTGTCTCCTCCATATCTGCTCCCTTTGTCCTCTCCGGCTGGTGACCAACAGCCCCTGGGAAGAAGAGGCAGTCACCATCAAGCATGAGTTGGGTTAGTGCAGAATCTTTGCATATCAAATATGGCATGACACTTTACTAATTTCCTGAGCCCAGATAAAAAGAGCTTCTTTATTTTTTCAAAAGAGAAATCTGAGAATGAAAGAAAGAAAAATATGTAAGTCAATAAAGAAAGAGCAGAAAAGAAAAGGAAAGAAAAGAAAGAAAAAATGTGTAAGATGTTTATGCTCTTTGTAGATCAAACTTTAAAATCCTTAGTGATTGCTCTGGTTTTCTATAACAGAAGTGCCCTTGTTAAAAAGTCAACCTTGATGAAGATCCATGTACTATCTATGGATAGTAAGACTGAAGTCAGGTGACATCCTAAGACAATCACATACTTGGCAATAAGCAAACAAATAAATACAACTCTTGTGGAAAGCTCATCTTTGAAGAGGAAGAAAATAAATGTATACATGAAATAGGATTCTGTCTCATATGAAAAAAATTAGTAATTTTATGAATGGTTTTGTGTCTCTTAGGAATTCATATGTCATCAGAACAACCTGAGAACTCCTAAAACTTGGGAATAATGTAAGGAGTTATTTTAGAATTTATATGTGATAAGAATTTAGGAACATATGTATATAAAAGAGAAAAGCATTTTTATACATATATATGCATATATAATTTTAAGTTGTATAATACTTTCTTAATTTCTAAGGAACAAATATACCAGCATCAGTGCATCACTAACTTAATCTTTCTGTTAATTTACCACTGATGTCACCATACTAGTTTTAATACACTGTACCTGAAGCTTCTTTTTTTTACCTCAGTCCCTTAATAATTAAGCAATGAGATATTAATCTTCGCTTTCCTTCACAACATCCCGATGTTAGAAAGCATTATAAAGCATTTCTTCTACAGCCTTTCATGAGTATCTATCTACCTGTCTATCAATAATCAATTTCTTTACTTGTTTTATGATGCCCAAGATGTCCCACAGCATGCAACTCTCCTGTCACAATATCCTAAGCTTTAATTCCAGGAACTTTCCCTCCTTTTATTTTATTCTGTACAGTTTTTCTCATTGAGATAAACCTGGATTACCTGTTTCATTCAAAATGCTTAAAATCTTTAAAACTTTCTAGAAGTTTCCAAAGAATTTGAAGAAGTCATTCTCCTCAGATTCATGTCTTTTCTCTTTCTCTGAACCCTATACTCACAAGAGTTCCATCGTGCTTTCATGAAGCACTATGTTTCTTTTTAGAGCCGTTACATTGTCTTTTCTTGATTCTAGAAATACTGCCCCTATGCCACCTGTATAATATGCTTGCTTTTTTTTTCTGGTCCCTACTCACATATCATTATAGATCTCTATTGCTGCCCTAATGCAATTGCAATCCCAAGACTGCACCTTACATTCGCTGGGTTCCACATTTCTCCCAGACATCTTTTTTTCTCATTTTCTAAATTATTATTATTCTTTTATTTACATTGCAGTCATTAGCCTCCTCTCGGTCTCCCCTCCCACAATTCCTCATCTTATTTTTCCTACCCCTTACCTCTGAGAGGTTGCTTCCTCCACTGGACCTTCCCCTTCCCTGAGGCCTCAAGTTTCTCTAGGATTAAGTGCATCTTCTCCCACTAAGACCTGACCAGGCAGACCTCTGCAATATTTATGCCAGAGGCCTCTAAGTGGTCCTTATATGCTCCTGGTTGGTGACTCATTCTCTTTCAGATTTCTTAAAATTATCACATGTAATATATTTACCTGGTTGTTTCTTTCTTGCCTTTGTGTTACTATTATAATTAGTAATAACACTTGAGATGCTTCTCTTGTGTTTATTATTTTCTTCTTGATTTTTCTACCTTAACGCTATATATTGCTTGTATCTAAAAGAGAAACTGACACATATCAAGCTGTGCCTTAGCCCTGAAACTTCATAAAGGCCAGTAATTTAGAGGAGGCACAAGATCTTCATTATATTGCAAATATTTCACATCTTTCTAAAACTGAATATAGACATTCTACACCAGCCCAATCAGAATCTCAGAGTGATTATTCATGAAAAACCCCACACTGTTTTTAAATATATATAAAATTTTAATGTGTAGTTCTAGAAATGGAAAATAGAAGCATGAGTGGGAAATTATCATACTAAATATCGAGACATGTTAAAATATATAGTAATTTAAACGGTGTGATTTAGAAGAGCAAAAAATGAGAGCGATCATCATCAAGAAAGAACCTCAGGACCATGTGGCTATTTAGATTTGACAGATGTGGAAATGTAAAAAGAGGGACAGCAAAGAAAGGCTTGTTCTAAAATAATGGTGCGAACATAAAATTTCAGTCCCAAAACATCCTGGCAAAATCATTCCAGATGGTTGAAATATGCATATTTAAAGTAAACTTTAAACTTATTACAGAAAGTATTAAAGAGCATTTTAAAAACTACCCAGAGAAAAATCCTGTTGCAGTATGGGCAGAGAAGATCAAGAAAATTGTTTTTGAATTTCACTGCTTCAATATTAAAAGCTTCATCAAACATTATTTAAAATGAAGACATAGCTTGAAATATTAAAGGACGAATATCAGATGGAAAGGAAACCTTTACAACATTTGTTATAATCTAGTTTAATATAAATATGAGTATTTATACATATATATGATAATTGATACAGCTATCACCATAAACTATAACAGCCATGCTATTCAACAATAAAAACAAATATATATTCAAAGTTCTAAAGAGAAAATCAAACCCAAAGTTCAACAAGAATACATTAAATATTGGATCAAACTTACTTGTACTTTTAAAACATGGGAGATAAGTAGAAAGAAAAATGTTTTATAACAGCAAATATTGACAATATTTTTAGATGCCATACTAAATACTGGTTCAAAAAATGACTATGGTTATAAGCACGCATATGTATGACAAATCAGAAAATGAGATACGTTTTTAGTGAGAAAATGGATCAGTAAACTGTGTTACAATAAAATAGTAATTACATGGAGTGACTATGTGCATCATCTTGGACATATCAGAAATGTGTAACAGAAAACATGTATGAAATTATCTCTTTCCATGGTCAACTATGTTTGAATGACTTAATCTATATTTGTAAAGTTGCCCTGAAAAATAAAAGTGTTTGTTTTATGTACATTTTCTTGATAGGTACAAAAGCAAAGATTGTGGCTCTAAGGGCAAGTGTTTAGATGTTTTTATAGATTATGCTGATTTACTATATAAGTGGATGTAAGTTGTCCTCCAAGATTTATGTCTTCACCAGCATTGAAATTATAAACACATAATTGAATTTATTTCATTACAAATTAACACTAAGTATGTGAGTTTTAAAGACCAGCAAAAGTTATTCAATCATAGTGATTTTTTTTCCTTATAGCCTAAATTTAAAGCAGTTAGTCACCTGTATGACAAATGAAAATGAAAACATAATTGAATGTAGTGAACAATTAGCTAAAGGATATAATTTAGGCACCGAAGTACCAATATGATACGATATCCTGGTATGTGAAATAGAGACAAAGTCCAGTGCCATAATTCCGGAGTGGAGTGATGATCACCGGAGGCTGGCTGGGATAATGCTCAAGAGATGAAGAAGTATGTTAGTCATAGAAACACAAACTTTAGTTAAATCCTTAGGAAGAATAAATTATACAGATGCACAGATAAGCACAGCAACTGTAGCTGTGGAGAATAAATCACAACGTCACGTACATTTTCACATTGCAGAAAAAAGATGACTTCAAAGTTTTTCACTACTATGGTGTAATCTGCATGGCTGCTCAAAAACCTAATACATATTGAATAATAATATCACAATACTTTCATTAATAAATACAACTATTACTAATAAACATTAAGATGGATCCATAACCTTAAAAAGAAAATTACATCCAGAAAGTGAACAATGCCCAGGATTAATAAAACAAAGACAGTAGAGTGTTGTGACACTATGGTAAAATTGGGATAGTTATTCATTGTGTGCATGATGAAAACCTGATACAGTTAATATGTAAGTTCAGGTGGTGGTTCCTTAGGTACCTAAGAATCAGTGTACCTCAAGATCCATCTACACTACTGTTGTTTAAAAACCAAGGACACTAGAGACACTAACTCATCCATGTTCATTGTTGCTCTATTAAAAGTAGCCAGAAATTGGAAACATCTAAATGTCCATCTACTGATGAATGGGTAATGAAGATATGAAAGATTTACACAATCGAATACTATGAAACATTTACACAATGGACTAGTATTTAGCCGATTTAAAAAGTGAATTTGGTATCTAAATGGATGGAGCAATCACCTTGAGTGAGGTAATATCTGAAAAGACAAGCACTGGATGCTCCCCCTCATGCTAATATTAATGGTAACTTTATATTGCATGTTTCTATTTATCATCTATCTATCTATCTATCTATCTATCTATCTATCTATCTATCTATCTATCTGTTAGAATAACCACAGAGTTTATGTAGCTAGAAAGGAGGCAGTTAGCAGAAGGGGATTTACCATGGAAAGTGAAAAAGAACACCCTTTACTAAAGAGAATTAGAATAAATGTATCGAAATGGAAATGGTGAGTAAATGGGAGAATATAGAATATGGGGAGGAAAGATTATCCACACTCAGATATAGATATTAGAATTAGAAACAAGACTTGAGTCAAGCACTGAATGTTTTACAAGATTTTGAGAAAAATTTAAAAAAGGGTGTTTGTTCCCAGCACAATGAAATAAAGATAAAACAAAAGAAACCAAAGAAGGAATTACAGCAAGGCATGGACAGCTGATAGATGGGCTATGCTCTTCTAGAAATTCTATTAGAGATATCAGCTTTGCCTGGAACACACTTAGCATCTGTTAAATATAGTTAACATTGTTTTATGTCAAGCAACTTAAGAAAATAATGCTTTAATTTTATTTATGGTTGAAAATAAATATGAGATTTGAAGACCGCTAAAACTGAAAATTACCTCCTAAATCTTAACACAGTATTATGTACATAAAAAAATAAAAATTGAAAGGAAACTTTTTTATTATTAAAAGCAAAGAAATCTCTAAGTTTTGTGAAAAAAATGCAGTTATTTTTTTAGCTTCTCCTAATGGAGTGGCTTTAGGAATGTGGTGAAATAATACAATAGTTTCTGAATTTCAGTTAAAATTTACTGCATTGCATGTGCCTAATGTATTGATATTTTAAATTGAAATATGACTCATATTTATTCTATAAATTATGGGAACTTAATAGGAAGTTCATTTATATGAATAGCTAGAAATTAATTTATATTTTAGTTTGACTGGATATATTTATAAACATGCAAAGGAAGCAATGATATTAATAATTATCAACACTTCTGTATATTTTGGTCAAAGAAATTTAGGGTAAAGAAAGTTAAGGAGCAGGAAGGCCATAATAAGACAGCATGCCCAATTACCTTCCAATTTTAAATATAAACCTAATTTTGAGAATATTGAAATTAAAATGTGCTATTAATGAATTAAAATGGTTTCAATTACATAAGTTATATCCTGGTGTTGAGATAAAAACTTAATTATGAATCCTTCATTTATATTGCTCCTAATGAAAATAACAGCACTTTTTTTTTGTAA
The DNA here is from genome assembly GCA_030674055.1 of Rhabdomys pumilio. Taxonomy (NCBI): domain Eukaryota; kingdom Metazoa; phylum Chordata; class Mammalia; order Rodentia; family Muridae; genus Rhabdomys; species Rhabdomys pumilio. The sequence goes on from JANHMN010000001.1 coordinate 99,852,748, forward strand.
TAGTCAATTTTTCTCTTAAGGTTTATATACTACCCATAAAAGATATTCAGATTAATTTAAATAAATTAATTCTCAATATTAAGTACAAAATAATGTCATTAGACAATAGAGCATAAGTAATTATGTGGTCATAATCTTTGAAAGAAAAATTAGAACACACATATTTTAAGTTTCTTAGAGACAGGCAAATAGATTGTTTTATGTATTAAGTTAATATGTTATTATCAATAGAGTTCCATGGAGTCTGGATTGACTATGTAATTTTTGTAGTAATTTTGCCTTAATTTTATTTTGTCTCTTTTGTGTCTATAACAGAAAGCAAATACTTTTATATTTAACTTTATTAAACTAAACCGACTGTAGTTAACACTTTTAAAAGAAGTTAGAATTTTTCATCAGATTGTAAATGCTTCCTAAGTTAATAATTTAAACTGTTCAGGTATAAGAAAATTACAACATATGTTAGCATTTTACTTAAAAAAGAAAGGTTATATGTCTCTGAAGAATGGGATACAAGTGACATATGGGCATAAGACACAAAATAGCAGCATTGAGTAATTAATGAGAATTGCTTTTGCAGAAAAATAATAATTGTTATAACCTCACAGAAGATATATTTTATAATTTAGTTGTCCGTTGCCTTGGTGAGAAATAAATTCCCTATAACTTGTTTCTTTCCCTGACTACAGCACAGTCATTTCACTACAGATAACATTCTCTGGGCCTCCCGAAAGTGCTTCAATTTCTCTTTGAGTTATGCTCTTTCACAGAGTGTATTTTAGATACTACATCTGGCATGCTGCCCTGGATGCTGACCAGTTTGCCTCTGTGACATTAACCTGGTGCCTGAGAGTCTGAGAGTCAAGAAGGTTGACTCATTTACAGTTTTCCATTATGTAGCTCTAACATTTTATGTTGTTTCCTAAATAATAGATGCACTACAGCCAGCCCAGACATGTTGAAAATACTGCTTGGCTCCCAGTGGCTGTGTAACAACGTTCTTCACCTAGGCTACCCTGAGGAAGGACCTTTTGTTTTCTTTATTTTCTTCAATTTAACCCTTTGACCATGTACTTAGAGGAGTATTCCAATTTCAGAGATTGGAAGGGTCTTCTTATTTTCTCATATCATCAGTATGTAAGTACTATGTTGTCATATCAGATATGACAATTTTGCAGAGTCAATTTTTGAAAACAAGACATTAACATATAAAACATAAGCAATAAATACCAGTTATTTTTAAAATATAGATAATATTCTTTTCTTCCTATAGATTAACTGTAGATTAAAGGACTCACTTCAGAAATTTTAATTCAACACTATGCATGGATTAAGTTGAGAAACTCATATAATGTGTAACTGTCTATACTAGAAACCTTTTTAATTTATATAAACCAAACAAAAATCAATAAAAGAGAAAAACAAAATAAAATGGAAAATACATGAAGAGGTAAATAACTTTAGTTTAAGAGTAGTACAATGAAAATTACCACATACAGACAGCTAAACACAATGTCTTTTTGTTCCTCAACTTAAAGTTTGTTTTCCTCAATTAGTCCTAAATATAAGACAGATTTGACAGCAGAATATCTATCATTGTTATGATGATGTAAAATATTAAGAAACTATGGGGAAATGCCAATGGCAGGAAGCATCTCTCACTAATAACTCTAAACATTAATGGTGTCAATTCCAAAATAATAAGACATAAACTCTCAGAATGGTTAAGACAGAATCCACCTTCCTGCCTCGAAAAAATATACTGCAACATGAATAATATACAGTATTATAGGGTGAAGAATACAATATATTTCTAGAAACAAGCTTGTATGGCTATTAAACAAAATAGAATTCAAAAAAATTTAGAAAAAGAGACAAGGAAGACCACAGAAAGTCACAACAAATGAAGAAATATTGAAAGAAAGTCCTGTATTCTATCTAATAACATTGAAAGCAAGGTAGCTCTCAACAACATATAGAATGAATATAAACTCATGGAGACTAAACAAGACACTATGAAATGATGAGTGAGTCACTACAAAAAACAAGAAAGGCATTTAATAGAATTTATTAAATAGAAATACAACATAATCAAATCTATATAGCATAAGAATGTTGTATTTATGTATTTTGACAATAAATATGTATTTTGTAAAATTATATATATATATATGAGTGTGTGTGTGTGTGTGTGTGTGTGTGTGTATGTAATGAGAATTAGTGGAAAAGAGAGGTCACAAATTTGAAAGAAAATGAAGAATGATTTATAGGAGAGTTTGGTTTGGAGGGATAAAAGGATAAGAAGGGAAATATAATGTAATTATACTAGTTCAAAAATAAAAGAGATAAACTTTAAAAATAGAACACTATAGAAATAGATTGAGAAAGACTGCAGATGGAAAGAAATCTAAGAGTCATCAATTGAAAGAGTTTGTGGTGTCAGAACAACCATCTTAGCGAGAGTATCTACAAATCCAATCCATTCCGAGGAAAACTCCTGGGCTAGCTGACAGGAATTGTGTGAGGAAAGCTATGTGGAAACTTATTATATCATAATGCAACATTTTTTTTAAGAGAAAGAATGGGAGAACACACATGACAAGAAAGGAGAGCAGCAGATTCTAAGAGTTAAAGAAATATACAGGAACAGGACCAGGGAACAGGGAAGGAGATAAGACATTAGTTGAGCCAGCTGAAACTAAAGATGTGTAATAAAACTTAGAAAAGGAAACCCTTAGTTAGCAAGATAGTTTCAAAATGCATCACTAAAATGAGATTGAATGCAATTTCTATACATGAGATTATAATGTCAGTTTTAGAAGTCATGACTCATTATATTAAAGTTTCAATATAAGGCATGGGGCACCTCCTTACACATGCCATTGACATTGTCTTTGGTTGTCAAAAATGATAGCATAGTAAAAAGCTATGCTGAAGATGTCACACTTTCAGCTAGCTGCAGGACACAGGGAAATCAATCTCATATTGAAGAACAAATAGTCTTTCTTCCAGCTTCGCCTTTATAGTTCAAGAAAATGCAAAACAGGGTACTGGATGGAGTCTGTAGAGTGAGAAATCAATGGTCTTACCCAACACTGGATCCTGCTAGCTGTACTACTGACCTGACAAGCAAGAGATGCTTTCTGGAGTAATAGTGGCATAATTGCTATGAGGCAATTAATGAGTTCCTGCTTGGTTTTAAGTCAGATACACTGAGGGAATTCTGTGTGGTACTTTAATCCTGATCAAAAGTTCATTGAATGTAGAGTTTATAGACCTTAAGATAGAATTTGATAATAGGATTTGACTAAATAGTTTTGATATCAAGTTGCCTTCTCAATATTTACATGTGTTTCTATAACATAACCTGTTATCAGCCTTGGTCAGAAGAATTTCTGTTTGGACTATTTTGATCTTCAGTTCAGAGTGTGACCTAAAGTAAGGGCCTAAGACTTTAGCAACTGCACAAAGATTGTATATGTATGTGTATGTATACTAGACATGAGAATTTCCAAGATAAATTATGATCAATAATCAAATATAATTCTTTCATAGTATTGATGTTTTAATTTTTTTCAAATACTCTATATAGCTGGACAAAATGTTAATGTGTCCCTTGTTCTGTATTTGGCTACAGTTGACATAGCCCAGAGAATGCCCCTGCCACCATTTGAAAGGATGCCTGAGTATGAAAAGCTATTTTTCAAGAAGACATTCCATTATCAACACTTATACTATTGTAATTCAAATTCCTTTGTCTTTTAAGAAAATTACTATTGAATTATAGTCCCAGACCATCTCCCTAATAGCACAGTTACTAAAACTGATTTTTCATACATATTCATAACTAAAACCATAAAGGCCATTGTGGATTTCAAAATGATACATCAATCAATGCCACGAGTTCGTGCTTAGCAGCTTAGAAAAGAGAATGCATAGCTCAATAATTTCATGTAAAACACTTAGAGAGTATTTTTCTGCAGAGCTCATCAACACAGCAATTTGTCATAAATATGTACATATATGTATGTATGTGGCATACATATCAAAGTATGCAAGCAAAGTTGAAAAACAGCAAAAATACCGAAGGAAAGAACAAATTCTATAGTTCTGACCTTCAGAGTCAGTATTTTTCACACAGGAAATAGAGTTCTAATGGGAAAGAAGTAATATGTCCCTAAGTTAGAATATTACTGAATTTTGCTCTGCCCAGAATAGTAGGTAGCAATGTGATTTGATGTGTTTTGCATCTTCTTGTGATCCCTATAACACATTTTTCTTTCTTATCAAAACTAGAAGTTGAACTTAATATAGAAAATTGTACATTCGTTTTGTGTCTAAACACTATAGAAATATTCTTTAGACAAAACTGGTTACTTTCTCTTTATGATTGTCAGAAAATAAACTGAAAATTAAAAACAACAGTATCAGCAAAAAGATATTATGAAGTATTATGAAGAAAAAAATTCAGGTTTTTAACACTCTACCATGTTTTTGATAAGAAAAGTAATAAAATATATATTAATGCAACCTGGTTATCTAATAAATAATGTTTTAGAAGACATTGTTTTAATTTTATAAGATACATATACATATATATATATATATATATATATATACATCCATGAAAAAGAGAAGTTATCTAAAATGCAAAATAATACTAATTTAACATAATCTTAATAAGAGTTATCTATAATTATATTTTCTCACAAAGTAACATGCTTTTCATAAGTAATCAGAAAATATAGATATTTATTCAAATATTACATTTGGAAGAATTGTTAATTTTATGAGCTGTATTTCTTTTAATCATAAAAGTATGCACATGTGTGCAATTAGCCTGCCAATTTAATTTCTTTTATCTTAATATGCACAAGGATGGCTATGCATGCTCAGTTATAGAATTTTCTGAGACTAAACTCTTTAGCTTTGGTTTATATATTTTGCCCCCTTTTCAGCTTTATTCACCTGAAAAGGACTTCAAGTTCTCAACAATAAAAGTGTGTATTTAGCAGCATTACCCTCCTATAAGCAATAATATACAATTCTCTCATTCTTCCATTCTGTTCAACCATCTCAATACATTCTCCATAATCCTTCATTTAGATAGTTCTTCCACTAGAAAAAACCTTTATCTTGCCATCCCTGAAGACTTCTAAACTTCACCTTCTCTCACCATTACACACACACTAATTATAATATTGCCTAGACTAATGCCTCAACTCATCTTTGTATTTCCAGATTCTCATGCATTGTTTCAATGTCTTCTACACAGATGACTAACATCAGAGGTGGCAAAACTAGAGAAATTAGTTAAGAAAACCAGAAACATAAAGTTAAGTGCCTTCCCTAAAATCTAAGTAGGTTGTTGTAGAATCAAGAACCACAAACAATCTGTTGGCTGGTTCCAAGCATCTACATTTTCACTGGTCAGTTGCTGGAGGGACCTCCCCGTTAACCACCACACTAGGTTCCTGTAAACAGGCACCTCTTGACCATGGCAACAGTGTTGAGTTTGGTGTCTGCAGACAGGATGGATCCTCAGGTGGGCAATCCCTGGTTGGTCCTTTCTTCTATCTTTGTTCCATTTTTTGTCTCTGTTCTTCCTTTGGACAGGAACTTTTCTGGGTTAAAAATTTGAGTTGGGTGAGTGGCCCCATCCTGTGTGGGTGCTAGTTGAAGGATTGGAAGAGCAGAGGGGGATTTCAACATAGGCTGGCCTAACCACCTAATTCTCACAAACTTTAACCATCAATCAAGGATTGTATCTGGAGAGAGCCAGGGTTCCAGATGCATATTTAGCAGAGGATACCCTTGCCTGATAGCAACTGGAGGAGAGGAGGCCCTTGTTCCATGAGAGGTTTGATGTCCCAGAGTAGGGAGATGCTGGAGTGGTGGGGTAGAAGACTCTGAGTGAGTGGGAGATCATTCTCATAAGGCAAAGGGGAGGGGAAAGGGAATATTTGGTATGGGGAAGGGTTAGTGGAGGGGTAAACTGGAAGTGGGATATTATGGGATGGAGGGCTGGTGTGGGGATGTTAACAGGGTAGTGGGATATAATTGAAAATGCAAACAAATGTAATGATCAATTAAAAAAAAGAAGACTCACTAACAAATATGTGACTCAACAACAGAATGTTTCTTCCTGTAAGTTTAAAAAAATATTCCAGTTGAAAGCACAAGATATTAAATTTTATCTTAATTGATATGGGTAATAAGGCCCTATATGGATTGTTAAACCAATCATGGCCAGTGTGTAGAAGTAGGTTACCAGTTTGAAAACTAACAAACCTGCTTAAACTATTGCTTGTTATTAATATACAGCACTTTCTCCCATGACACTGGCTTTATGTGTTTTAAGATTTTTTTTTTTGTGAAAATAGGTTTCATTTCATAGTATATAATCTGATTATCCAATTTCTCAACTTCTTGTAATCCTCGATGACTCCCATCCCATCTCAATCCACATTCTTTCTGCTTCTCCTTAGGGGAAAATACGAATCTATACAGGAATAAAATGATTAATAAACAACAAAACCAAATAAACAACAGCAACAACAACAACAATAACTGAGAATTTCACGAGTTTTGCAGGCAAATGGATGGAATTAGAAAATATCATCCTGAATGAGGTAACTCAGACCCAAAAGGAAATGCATTGTATGTGCTCACTTGTAAGTGGATATTAGCAAACAAAAATCTACACAATACCCAACATAAAATCCATAGAAATTAAGAAGGTTAATAAGGTGAAGGGCCCAAGTGAGGAAGCTTAAATCCCACTTGGGAAGAAGAAGAAAGAAATCGTGGGAGGCAAAGGGATGGAGGTAGGCAACTGGGTGGAAGAGAGGAAGGAGAGGACAAAACACAACATGATTAGATATTGTGGGGGGAGGCAAGAAAGAAATCATGAGGGCCAGCAGAATGAATGAAAATATGCAACCTCGGGGCCTGGGATGAGGGGGGACCCTATAGAATATACCAGAAAACGGGGAGGTGAGAGACTATCAAGACTCAAAGGCATGGATCTTAGATAAAATGTTCAATAGTGGCAAGAGGGAACTTCTACAGTCCACCTCCAGTAGAAAGGCGGAATCAAGTGGATGAATAGGGTTGTCATAATCCAGTCAAAAATTTTATACCAGTATTGTTTCTTTCTAAAAGAACTGCAAGGACAACAATGGAGACGAGACTGAAGAAAAGGCAGTCCAGTGATCTGCCCAATTTGGGATCCATCTCAAGGGGAAGCTTCAAGGTCTGACATTATTACTGATGCTATGGTGCGCTTACAGACAGGAGCCTAGCATGGCTGTCCTCGGAGAGTACCCAACAAGCAACCAACTGAGACAGATGAAGATCCTTATATCCAACCAATGGAGTAAGTCAGAGACACCTGTGGTTGAATAGGGGAAAGCTGGAAGAAACTGAGGAGGAGGGCAACCCCATAGGACAACCAGCACAGTCTCAACTAATCTGGACCCCCAAGATCTCTCAGATATTGAGCTATCAACCATGCTGTTGTTCCAAGGCCCCCCACACATATACAACAGTGGACTGCCTTGTCTGGCCTCAATGAATGATGTGCCTAACCTTGTAGAGATTTTAGGTCCCAAGGAGCAGAGAGGCTTGGCAGCAGGTGGAATGGGGCATGGGAACATCCTCTTGGAGGTGAGGAGGAGGAATGAGATGTGGAACTTTGGGAAGACATACATGGAGGAGAACTGTAGAAAAATAAAAGTCATAAAAAATAAAAAATAAACTAACATTAAATAAAAACAGGCAAAAAAGAATAGAGCAAATCAAACAAATAAAGAGAAGCCAAAAATAGTTAAAGAAAAATCACAATAGACACATGTAGACACAGAGACATTTTATGGCCACATAAAACTAGAAGCCGTCATACATAATCACAGGACCTAGAAGATCAAAAATTAAAATGCCCTGACAAAACCTTGTGAAAGAAAGATGCCTGTAGTTTCAATTTGTGTTTTTCTTCTACTGTAGGACATTGAGAATATCTTTAAGAGTGGTTAGTATCCTAAGTGAGGTTTAATTTTAGAGAATTAAATATTTATATGTATGTGATTATCAATTGGACAAAGTATCTGGATTAAGGATGGGGATGTGTGCCCACTACTATTCTCAGTGATGGTACCCCATCTGGAATAGACCCATGCAGTGACAATTCATGCTGCCACTGGATTCAGTATCCCAAGATCTGTTGCTCTCAACCACTGTCCAGCTCTAAGTCCCTTTGATACAGTTGAACATGAGTATTGTGCAGGATAATAACAGATGGATCTGTTTGCATTCTTCTGCATTCAAGCATCCAGTTTCATCTGTGTTGTCTGCTGAAGATACTTTATTTGATGTGTATTTCTGGCTTCTTTATCAACACTTAGATGTCTATAGATTTGTTGACCTTTGTCTGGATATTCAGTCTGATGGTATTTATTATCATGTTTGATTTTTTTATCCATATAATGCTATTTGTATTATAGTTCTGTGGTACAATCTGTGAGATTAAGGGTGATGATAACTCTAGTAATTCTTTTATTATGTTTGTTATATGAGTTCTGGGGACTGGTGCAATAGTCGATATATATTTCTATGAGTCAAATTGCTGTCTATTCACTCACAGGAGATTAGCATCCTTAATCTGAGACTGCATACACTCAGCCTCATTCATCTACGTAATTATCAAGGCAACCAAAGTGGAAAATTTCACAATTTTGAGTTGTGATGGATTCAAGGTTTCATGTAGATTCACTAAAATTACTTCAAATACAACCCCCAGTTTACATACACAAGGATTTATGAAACACATATGAATTTATGGTTAGGGCCTTAGCCCTTACCCTAAAATATCTAATAATGTGCTTGAAAGTATCCTATAATCTGACAAGTATCTAAAATAAGAGAAATTTGTGGTCCTAGGCATCTCAGATAAATGATACACAGGGTTCATTTACGTATACAGAATCCATCTAGTTAAAATAAACATTTATTGGGGCTGCAGAGACATGACTCAGTTAGTGAAGGACAGGCAGTGTAAGAACCTGTGTTCAATCTTCAGAGCTCATGGAGGAAAATGACAAAATAAGAAGTTGGAAACAGGAGGGCCTGTTTATCGCTGTCAAGTCATTTTGCACAAGACAGTGAACTCCAAGTTCAGAAGAGCCCATTTCAAATAGTATGTATAGGCAGCTACACATAGTTATGAATTTCATACAAATAATATATGCACATGAACAGAAAAAAATATAAAATAAAATAAAACTAAAAGGATTTCTAGCTTTTAGGAAATATAATTAAATCACATCAACAAAGAGGCACACGTAGTATTCATATGCACACAGGCCATCACAGAATGGCTAGTCCTGCATGACCATGTGGAAGGGACTAGAGCTAAGAAAGTGTGGAAAAAACTAGAGCTAAGAAAGTTTGTATAATAATGTACATATTTTCATGTTTGTCCTCCAGAGAATGCTCTCTCTGTGAAGGCTAATGACTCCAAGATAAGTAGAAAGAGCATGACTCTAGAAGTTAGAATATATCTTTTTGATACTGAGACCTTTAGAACAGTTGTTAAGGCTGTGGGAAAGAACTGTGTAAACATGAGTTCAAAACTATATAAACAGGATTTCTCAGCTGTGCAAAATATAAAGATGCACTATGAATTGTATGGGGGGCTTCATGGACCTAAAAGAAAAGAAGCAGCTGCACTATGAGCCAGTTTGTCAGAAAAGTAATAAGGAGGGAGACAAAGAGATCTAGGGAGTGATGATCTCAGATCAAGATCCCACCTAGCAAATGTATTGTTTGTGCATAGGAAGGCAGACTGATTTCTAATTTTAAGGTCAGCCTGGAATCGATCAAGTTTAGGCCCATGTATGGTGGAAATAGTGATCTCAAATTGAGATCTCACATACCTAGCTTATTGTCTGTGCCTAACAAAAGTCAGGCAGATCTCTGAATTAATTTGCCATGTTAAGAAAAATGTACTTGCTCTCTTCTTTTAAGAACCAAAGGACTACAATTATAAAATGTTGACTCATGGAATAGTCAAAAGGTAACCAGGGCAAATGATTGAATGATATGTAAATGAAAGACTTGGCTTTTTGTCTACAAGAGATGAGTCATCTAGAGTGCTATTGCAGTTATTTTTTTAAAATTTCTCTGGAGGGCTTTCTGTCTTTGGTTGGAAAACCCAAGAACTCTGTCTAGCAGCTTTTTTCACATTAGTCAGAAAAACACATGAGCTATCTAGAGAGCTTTTAGAATTTTTTTTGGAGGGGGGTCGTGCAAAGAGCTGTCTCTAGCAGAGAGCTGTAAGGTAACAGAGCTGTTTGCTTTTACTCACAATTAACTTCCAGTCATTCTTTCATGGCTCCCAAATACCACTTCATCAGGAAAAACAAAACAAACAAACAAACAAACAAACAAAACCCGACAGAATCTCCTATATATATAGATTGTCAGAAAGTAATAGAAAGTACCTACAAACCAAAAGCTACCTCCACAGTTACTGTAACTTTGCAATTACCTAATGATACCCTTCACAGAATCAGCACAAGATTCTTAAATATTCAAATAAGCCAAAACATAACTCAGAAAAAAAAATTCTTGATCTATGATTTCTTCTCTCAGATAATATTTTAGAATCATAATCATCAGGAATAGCTATGTTAATCTCATTCTCAAGAACAACATCCTGCAAGTCCAGTTCTTTTAGAAGAAGTTAATGGAGGAGAAAGAGAAAAAGGAAGAGGAAGAAGAGAAGAATAAGAAAAGGACAAGGAGGAAAGTTTCTGATACTTCTAGAACATGTTTATAGTGTATATAGGAGGCATTGATTAGAAGTCGATTAGTCTATAGATTTTAAATAAGTTATAGTATAAAAATAGAAGAAAGATATACAAGGATACCCTTTGACAGATCCTATTTAGAAAGATTAAAAAACAACGATATCTATCCTTCTGGATTTGTGTTCCTTCATTTATGTAGCTGTGCTGTTCTAGCTTGGGCCTTAAACAACTTAGACAAGTTTTGAAACACTGAACCATAAGTCTATAGGTGTGTGTGTGTGTGTGTGTGTGTGTGTGTGTGTGTGTGTGTGTGCGTGTTGGTACACATGTAGAGGCATAAGCCTATAGAATTGAGAGGTCACAATTGTATGTCTTTCTCTACTACCTTCCATGTTATTATTATTTTACTTTTGTCAGTTGTCAACTAAGCCTTGAATTCTCTTTTGTTTAGATTGACTTTTTATCCAGTACCTGGAACCACCGGGTCTTTAACTGCCCATGGCTGGGGTTGTTACCTATTGCTGACACACTTGGACTTTACAGGTCTGGCATAGATCTGAGCTCAGACCCTCATGTAGTAGGCAATTGAGATACAGGGCCATCAGCCCATCCTGCTATTTGCCTTAATAGTTCACAGTCTGATCCATTAAAAATACAGCCTTCTATTTATGTACATGAATAGTGATATTTTTCCTAAAGCAATACTAGTTTTACTCCCTACTGAAAATTTGACAATTTAATATTAACTTACGGCAGCAGCATTTTTGTATGCCACTTTTCACCAGGCCAGGAAAGCCAAGAAAATTAACTTTATTCAACACTTGTGTCTTTTAAAAGGATAATGATTTCATCTAGTTAAAGCTGTCCTGGCCTACTTAGTTTATTTCAGGGAAGAAATTGCCTGTTCACTCATGATAAGATAATTTGTCACCTCGGAAATTAAATTACCTATCCCCGGTTACTTTGAGAAGGCTTTCTGTATAATACTGACCTGTTCTCTTACACATTTATAGTGCAATATGCTGCTTATTATGAGAGCACATGTTGTTCATTCAAAGATTACACAGAGGGGTGGACTTAAATAGCATCAGCTTTTGAGTCCTAATCAAAATTAAACTTAAGAAACTTACAAAATCACAAAAGAATTGGCCACTCAGTTTTAGAATCCCTAAATGATTTTCATAAATGTCTTCACAATACTTTATGTCACAATATACTGAATATATTCTAAGTTCAAATTGGTTACAATTTGTAAATGTTTTTAATTAGTTTACATAACATTGAATAAAAAGTAACCATGAGATCTATTTTTTAATAACAATAAGTAGTTATAAAAATTCCAATAAACAAAAACATAGTATTTCTGAAGTTGTCCAAAATTTTTGAAAAATATAGTCATTTTCTATTTTCTTATACTTTAGACACACCAACACACATACACACATATAGTAATATGTTATATAATGTATGTTTTATTTCATTTTAAAATGTATCATAAACATTCTATATATGTAGCTGGTATATAAAAATTATTGCAATAGTATATTTACAAAGAAACTTTTAACTAATACTATGAAATATTTTTTTAAAAATTAACTATCCTACACAAGCAGCAAATTTACTAAATGAAAAGGTATTAGTAAGTTTTTCTATTATTTTTTAGTAACCATATTTCAAATATTTCTTGCAGAAGATGATTGATTACTTCCCACAGATTGAGGACTGAAGTTCTATTATGGATTCAATGATAAGTAAAACACTGTTTCTTGAAAAGATGATAATCTGGGATAGATTTTGTGCTCTTCAATTTTTGTTATCTTCTCATTTCTAAGTACCTAAGATAACAGTATAAATTTTACAAGGTATTTTTGAATGCAATTATTTAAGCTGGCATGAAGTCATATTCTAGTATGTTTCATTTCTGTTAAAATCAAATATCATAAAGCAACAGACACAATAAGTATGGGAGAAATAGCACAGAGATGGAAACAATGAACTTAATAAGAAAACAAAACAAGGCTAAATCAACCTCAGAAATTGGAGACAGGCCTAGATCAGACACTCTTTGATCCACCTAATCCTCTAAACCTGCAGCACTCTCTTTTGGGGGTGATAGCTCCAGGCTTTGAGACAATCTCTTATTATTAGAGTCACTTGGCTACTTTCCCTTTTGGTAAACAGTAGATTAATGCTCATATATTATTTTCTGATTGTATACTTTTACTGAGACAAGGTTGTGAATGAAAAAACTAAAGTATTTCTTAAATGTAACAAATTTCATAAATACACACATATCTATATATAAACATAATCAATTGATTATGGGATGCTTATATTTTTTAGATTACATCAGAGATAAACTCCCATTGCAACTTTGTCGTTCTCTAGAAAACTGTCAGGTTAAAGCAAGGTGGAAGATGGACTTGGCTTTCTGAGAATCTTAGAAACTTTTTTAAATATTTACACTAAAACAATGCATTATAGTTCAAATTAATTCCTAGTACATCCCATATTTTGTGAAAGATTAAATATAAAACAAAAGTTAATGCCTAAGTATTAGAAGTCTGAGTTTAGGTCCTCCTTAGTCATTAAATGTTTCTTCCTAATGGATGCAGCAGAGAAGTACTTAAACAGCCAACTACTTTGGTGATAGGTGAAGATCAATCAAGGCAGAGTACCTAACCTCTTTCTTTATGATATCTGGTTGCTGAATTAGTCTCTCTTTTACTGAATTAACCTATATAAATATTACTCAGATTGGACTTAATGTATCCCAGGTACAAGAATTCCAAGAGTGTTTATTGTGTGGTTCTTTTGATTATGTAACTGAAGAAGAATGTGTAGTGAAGGAGAGAGCTGAGAAGAGAGAACAGGAAGCACTTTGGTGATAACTCCTGAACAGGATAAAAATGCTACCTATGCCAAGGTGAAAATGAATAGGGCTTCTGACAAAGCAGCAGTAAGAATGAGGAAAAAGAAATTTTCACTAGGTACTAAATGACTACAGGTAAGAAGAAACTAATAAAACTGATGCTGAAAAGAGATTTCCATCCACTCATGTAATCATGCCTTGAATGTTGGAGGAAAGAGTTTCATTGTTGTCTGAGTGTTAGTCACTAGAACCTCTGTGAAAGCATGAAGTGAGTGAAAGACACTAGGATTGTGAGTATGAGCAGGAAAATGAAGCTTGAACTCAGAAGTTAATCTGTACACAGTCAATCTACACTCATCCCGACTGATGTGAAGAAATGTTAGTATTCAATTGTTAAAGAATAAAAATATTATTTTATTAAAAACATGTGTGGAAAACAGATTTCCAAATGTTGAATTAAGCAACACACAGTTAACTCAGGTCAGGGTCTCTGATAGCTTACAAAGATCATCATAGTTTGTGACTCAAAATATTTGGATCTCTGATAACTTACAAATATGTATACATAAATATATAAAATGGATTCCAATAGTTTTGAAAGGCCTAAGACTCCCCAGAAGGGGACCCCAGGGCATCCCACTTGAGTCTCAGGATGGCAAGCACCCAAGGACACATGAGAGACTGACTTATTGCAAGCACATGAGACGGTTTAATATCAGAGCTCTGGGTCAGCCCATATTTCCATAACTCACATAGGAAACATGGGGACTGACCCCTCAGCTCAGGGGCCTAGGGTTTATATATGGGCGGGGTGGGGAAAGGGGGAATTTTCTCAAGGGTGCACACAATTGGTTGTTCTACTTTTTTGCACATCAGCAGTCCATGGGGGCAGGGTGCAGTTCCTCTCTTGGCCAGTCAGTTTCTGGGATGTTTCAACAGGCCTTTGTCTTGTAACTCCACATCCTCTGTAACTAACTAACTGGGCCCAAACCTGCTGACAGGCATTTTTAACTATTTAGGTTAGGGAAAAGGAATCACAGGGCCCTGCTATTTTTTATTAGTTTGGCCTATTTCAAAATTTTCTTTCAGTTTAAGATAGTTTTTAAATTTTATAATGCTGATAAAGTCATATAATAATCATAAATCATGTTTTAGATACTGTGTATTCACATACACTGATATTTAAAATGATGTTCTCAGATTTGGGAACAGACATGAGTTATAATTATCAGCTATATAGATATTTCAGTTTTTTAGTGTAGATACTGTAAATGTTCTAAGAATATTTAAGGAAGGGTTTTTTTTTTAACTCAATAATCTATATTAATGTGTATTAAATGTGTTTTTCAGCATAGGGTACTTTCAATGTGATGAGCCTATCTAACTCTTTGCATCATAAACTGAGGGAAATATTCCTGATTCACATTTTTCATGTTTCACTTGATTATGTTCAGTTTTATACTTTGAATTTATTCTGACTGTGTGCTGTATTACTTTTACTTACTAAAGAATTTTCGCTGGGCACTGGTGGCATATGCCTTTAGACTCAGCATGTGATAGGCAGAGGCAGGAGGATTTCTGAGTTTGAGGCCAGCCTGATCTACAGAGTGAGTTCCAGGACAGCCAGGGCTATACAGAGATACCCTGTCTCAAAGGAAAAAAAGATTTTTTTTTATTGTAAAACATGTCAGGCATTGGGGTAAAAAAATCCATAAAATAAAATAAAATAAAATAAAATAAAATAAAATAAAATAAATACTTATTTTGTTACATCTGTACCCACTGAGATAAAATCAAATATCTCACATTGTGAGTTTTGTCTCAAGTAACATATGGTTATCCTGTTATCTCTTGCAAGTGTAAAATATAGAGAGGATTTCTGAAATATGTGGCTACATTAAGACTTTTTAAATTAAAATTATTATTCTGTTACACTTGCTGTTAATCTATAAAAGAAAACTACCAAGCAATCGAATCACCTACCAGAGAATCTGACTTGGGAAGAAGAACTGTCTATTGTGCATACTAGTGAGGAAGAATTAGCTTCTTGAACGAGTTATAAAAGAGGGGGCTGCTGAAAGAATAAACTGTTTATCTTCTCCAATGATTTGTGTGAAACAAGGCACCACTTTACCACATTACACGGTTGCACTATTATCTCTCATTCATTTTCAAGAAGGAGTTTAGGGAGGATGCTAGTTCAAATAAATTAAATGAAGATCTCTCTCTCTCTCTATCTCTCTCTCTCTCTCTCTCTCTCTCTCTCTCTCTCTCTCTGTGTGTGTGTGTGTGTGTGTGTGTGCGTGTGTGTGTGTGTTTGAATTAGTCTTTCATTCTCTACTGAATCCAGAACCCATCTTGCTTTATAATTAATTCTGTGACTTTTTGTGTTCCACATTCTATTTAAAATAATTTCTTCTTTACTTTAATAACACAAAAAGAAATTGTGTTTTATATATACAAACACTTTTTGTGGATTTACCATTTTCTTAGTAAAACTCTCAGTTAACCAATTATGGAAAAAATAAAGGCATACACTCCAGATAAAGGATATTGTCAGATTAAAAAATTCTAACATCAGTGTGCTGGAATATGAGCCTTAATTATTCACCCATTCAAAGCTACAATTTTCCTTGTGCAAAACAAGCAAACTAAAAACAAAACAAAACAAACAAACAAACAAACAAAACAAAACAAAACAAAACAAAAAAAAAAAACAAAAAAAAAGCCTTGGTATTTTTAAAGAGATAAAGGAGAGTTCATATTCGTTGTCATGTAGGCAGTAATAACCCTGAGATGAGATTACTCAGTGGTTAAAGCACTTGCTGTCAATACAGAAGCACTTGAGAACAAATCTCTTACACGTCTGCATCTGTTTGATGTACATGGTTGGGAAAGTGCCTGTAATGTCAGCATTGTATAAGTGGAGACAGGAGATCATAGTGCAAGATGGCTACCAAGACTATCCATATCTACAAGCTATGCCTGAATGACTACAGAGAGCAGAAGTTGAGCAGATCCTTTACATCAAATCCATTCTTCAGATAAATACACATATGTGAATCCATGTATATGAAACAAATATAAAGACATATCATACATATACTAGCATGAGAAAATACTTGTTGGTATCTGGTCTATTTCTATGTACTGTAATGCTAAATATTGCCCCCCCCCATGGTCTGGTTGCCATCAGGCACAAGAGAATCCTCACATACAAGTAATTTTATGTGACCTAGCTCCTTAAAACTATTTGTTGACTAAAGATGCTAACAGCCTATAGCTGGACAGAAGAGAGATTGGTAGGGTTTCAGTTCTCAGGCTTGGGATCTGAGCAGGACCATGAGGAAAGAAAGCAAAGGAGAAGAGAAGAGTAGATGCAATGTGGTAAACAATTGTGAGAATTGGCTACGAGGGCTGGCCAGTCTGAGTAAGAGCAGCCTAGATGAAATATGGCAAGTTATATCTATGGGTTATTGCCAGGGAATCAGCATAAAAGGTAAATAATATCTGCCCAGCTCTAGTACTGATTAAGGCTGATTATAAATATAAAAGTTTTGTCTTTTTTCTGGGAAGTGAATGATCAAACATAGGGTAGAACCCTATGACTGAGATTAAAAAATATGACAACAAATACTGATAAACCATTATTGTTTGTTCCCTTGCATTCTGACAGTGTAAATACTAACTTTCATGAATTATTAAACCTATTTTATTCACATATTGCTTTAATATAGGACTTGGGCACATTTGATAGTTCTTATCTTTGGTAAGAAGATTTTATAAAAAGCAATGAAATCCTGTGGGAAGACTGATTTTTCTAGAAATAAAATTCCTTTTGGCTGCAGTACTCTGAAGAATCCACATATCTCCTGCAGCATTCTCAATTGTCTCATTAGAAAGAGAAAGAGAGAGAGAGAGAGAGAGAGAGAGAGAGAGAGAGAGAGAGAGAGATCAATGTAACTCCCCAGCAGTACTAATGTGATGGTTTTCATGTTGGCCAAAGGCTTGTTTTGTTTTTGCCAATTAACTGGTCATTGGACAGTGGGAAGCATTGAGAAGTTACCATGTGAGGACTAGCATTAAAAAGTTGTGTTGATGGAGAAACGCTTTGGAATGGGCTCCTGGAAATCACTCTTATTTTAACTTCTTCTTTTGCTTCAAAGACAACAAAATGAGAAGATTCTTCCAATATGTCTTGTCATAATGTATTTCTTTATCATAGTACATAGAGTAGTAAAGATAACTGACCATGGGCTGAGATCTCCTAAAACATCATCATCAGTGTATCATTCAACATCAGTCACAGTTTTGCTTTCTGGTTATTTTTTTTTTAAATACAGAAACAGAAAACTAACTAGCAAAAGGCAAATATTTCAACAGAATTGTTTGATAGCTATAGGAAACCAGTGATTGCAAATAGTAGGCATGTTTTAGAGATGAGAAGTGTCTTTTATGTAACCTTTTGGATTTCTCTATAAGTGTAGTTGAATGCTGTAATATTCAACAGCCACAGTAGGCTAAGGCAAGATAACAAGAGGCTACACCTCCAAACTCCCCTACCATGAGTGGTCTCCTATGGTTTGGTTTGTGAACATCACTTCAGTGGATAACTATAGTGTAAAGTTTAAGAATGTAGCATCTGTATACAATGCTAGACAGGCCACATGCAGGTCATTTTTTGGAAAGCCTGAAGGTACAGAAAATAGCATAGCTCCTAAGAGACTGTATTGAGAAGTTGGGTGAGAGTCATTTTAAATCTTCAGAAAATGTGTGTTTTAGTTACTGCTTTATTGCTGAGGGGAAAAAAAGGAAAAGGAATAAGTAACTTTAATAAGGAAATATTTAATTGTGCATTTGCTACAATTTAAAGGATTATTTAGTCAACATCATGACGGAGAGTATGGTGCTAGGCAGTTGTGGTGCGAATGCATTATCTAAGAGCTACAACCCAATCCAAAAGCAGAAAGTGATAGGGAATCTGGGCCTGACATACTATGCATTTGATACCTTAAAACCCAACACCTGAAACTCATCTTCTCCTTCAAACTAACACCCACTCCAACAAAGCCACACCTACTATCTGTGAACCAGTCCTTCAAATATTTGAGCCTAAGGGGGCCATTCTGGATTCTGGTTCAAACCTCCACAAATTTTGAAATTAGAAGAACAGGCAAAAAGAAAGAAAGAAAGAAAGAAAGAAAGAAAGAAAGAAAGAAAGAAAGAAAGAAAGAAAGAAAGAAAGAAGCAGAATATCTAGCTCACACACAAGAGAAACACATCCAAGTTCTAATCCTTGGCCACTAGTGTAATCCATTTGGGTACAGGATACCCTTTGAAATGACGTCAAGAGAAATGGAGTCTTTCTTGTATTTGTGTGTACATGTAACAATAATAGTTATAAAAAAAGGATATTATGATTTTGAGATGCGCATTGGAGAGGCAAGGGGTTGAAGGATGTCAATGAAAATGCAGTTTCCTCATGTATAAAACTCTCAAATAAAATGAGAATTCTTTATAAAAAAATGTATATTGTTTATAAAGAAGAAAATTCTCAAGAGACTAATATTCTGACTGATAGCATAATAGTTAATTTTCATTGTCTACTTGAGTGGACCAAAAAAACAGAGAGAGAGAAATGCCTATTCTTAACTGTTTGGGTGTTTCCATAGAGGTTTAGCTGTGAAAGTAAGACCTACCTAAGTGGTTATCACAATCCCATAGTCTAAGGTTCAGGAATGGATAAAAAATAATAATCATGTATTCTGAACTCAGAATTCATCTCTTTTTGACTCCTGACACTGGATACAATGAGATCAACTGCCTTATATTCCTGACATCACAGGTAGAGCCATCATTTCTTTCCCTCCACAGTAGCCTGTGTCCTATTAAACATGAGCTCAAATAAACACTTTCTGTCTTAATTTTCCTTGTCAAGAATTTTGTCTCAACCATAAGCAAAGCAATTAGTATAAATGCAAGGCTGTGGGAAATTCAGAAGTAGAATTCTTATAATTGCATTTTAGAAAGCATTTAAACACTCCAGTTGATTATAATATTGATATAGATAGTGTTATAAAATTGATTTATATCTTTGTCAAACACTTACTGCTTTTAACTTTTTAATTTTTCACATGATCATCTGTATATTTTTCAGAGTCCTCAGTTTAAATGCTATAAAGTTAGAGAAGTATCTTTCTGTTGTCTACATTTCCAGATACAGTTTTTGCTTTAGAATATTCATAATGAAAACATTCTCATCATTGCCCCTTTCCATTTCACATTTGTAATTTTACAAATACTTATTCCATAGAGATTCACTTTAACTGCATTTTTTATGCCACTTTGAGACTGGCTGTACTTGTATAATAGCTTTGTAGCACAAGAGCAATTAGATCTATGTACAAACATTTAATCATAATAGCCAAGAATGCATAGGAGTAATTAGATTTTGTGTAAATCACATAATCTCTGTGAGGAATGATGGTGTTAATTTAACCAAAGCTGCTAGTTTCTGTTGTATTCTAGTTAGGATATATTCTCATGTCCTCTCCTACTTGATTTAAACAATTATACCCAATACATGCTTTTAGATAGTGTGACTACAAATACCTAAGAAATTTTGCTCTTTTGAATCTCCTTTTTCTGATACGTCTGTTCACTTCTTTTTTTATTTGAATATTTATCTTACAGTAAATAAAAATTCATTACCAGTTTCTAGTTTCAATTTTTTTCTAGATTAGGTCATATTCGTGTATTTATTTTTGTGTACTTATGAAAAAGTTATGAAACTACATATATCACAGAAAAAGTAGCAAGCTAAAGACCATTTTAATCTTACACTGTAATTGCTTTCTTTCTTCATGGTAAAGGAAAGTTAGTTATGTTTAAGACTCCTGCTAAGAATAGTTGTAATTTCATCTAATACCATCATGTAACTTCCACGGGACTATGTCTGTGGTACTTTATTTTCAATGTTATAAATTTATTTTGCTATTTGTTTTTCACATCGTTAGCAATTAAACATTTATAAAGAGCATCCTCATGCAACCGTCTTCTATTTCTGGAAAATAGGTTATTTCATTTTGTAAACTCCCAAGATGAGATTTCACTCTGGCATGCCATCTGGCAAGGTAATAGGATAACATCTAAAATCAATACTTTAATATGAGACACTTAAAACCTAACTTCAATTAGAATTAATGACATATGTTTGAAGCTTAAAAAGGAAAAATAATTAATGTCACCTTAAAAGTATATATACAAGAAAAAGTTCCAGAAGTATCTTCTTAGAAAAGGATAATGGAATATGAACAGATTGTAACATTTTTCAGTAAAAAAGCTACTGGTTGCATATCTTACAAACACATGGGTTTTCCTTTTTTCTTTTGTATTTGTTTGTTGGTTTTTTTTTTCTCCCATTGAGATAATGGCTCAATCAGTAGTCTGAGCTGGGTGGAGATTCACTATGAAACAACAAGTGTTAATCTTAGCCTTTAGAATATCCTGAACTACCAAGTCCAATCCACATATTGAGGCTCTCAAGATAACCAAATGTTTAATTGATAGTCTGCAAATCTCCATCCAAAGCAAAGAAAAGGTAATAATTTACTTAATAGTGTGGATTTAAGTATACAATAATACAGGTTTTCAAAATATACATTATAAGCATGGTTATTTAAGTTAAAGGCATAGTATAAAAGCAAAGAAAATAAGAACAAAAAAATCACAGCATCTATAATCCACAAAAAATGCCTCTGGCTTCACTTACACATATATTGTACCTTTCAACGAGAAAATAGAAATGTTTATATGAATTCAAAATGTATTTTAACTTCCTTACATAGCATGTAATCATGCAGAAAGGAAAAGTCAGGTCAGAGATGGTGATTCCTCCACAAGTTCTCTTATTGCTGGAAATAGTTTTTCCTATCCTGGATTTTTTGTTATTCCAGATGAATTTGAAAATGTTCTGTCTATCTCTGTGAAGAACTGAGTTGGAATTGGATGGGGATTTCATTTTATTTTTTGAGTTAATTTTCTATCGAGCTACTATACTGAAGTTGTTTATAGAATTTTGTTGGTAGAGGTTTTGAGGGTAAATTATGTATACTGTCATATCATCTGCAAATAGCTATACTTCAATTTTTTCTTTTCCAATTTGTATTCTTTGATTTCCTTTAGTAGTTTCATTGCTTTAACTAGAACGTAAAGTACTGTACTGTGGGGCTGTAGCTTGTGTATGGTTGTGGGTTCTGTTGGGCTGAGTTGTGGCATGTCTGTCACTCCAGACAGCTGGAACCACAGCTCAGGGGACAGAAGCACGAAATTTGACTGAGTTCACTCCACTAGGCAGACGCTGGGCTAGAGAAAGCCACCGAGTTTCACTCTGGGTGTAGGGAAATCCCAGTCTGAGGTCCTCCGGGGGCAGAGCTCCTGGGTTGGGGGGTCTCTGGGCCTACACTGCTGACCAGAGACTGGCTGGTTTCATCCCTTGGGCTCCCAGGTGCTGTTGGGAGGCCTCAGAGGAACTGAGATGGGGGTCATATGGGCTGGACTAGCCTGCAGTTGAAAGGGGCTAGGGAGAGAATATCTGGTGGTGCCCAGTAGGGTGGAGGAAACTCTTAGTCGAGGTGACGTGCTTGTCTGGGTCATGGCTTGCTAGGCTAGCTTGCATGGGTTGTCCTGGCTCTGTGGCTGGAATGCAGAGAGGTCCTGGGTGGGAGAATAGGCGGCAGCTCATTAGTTGAAGGCTTCTTTATTGTCATTGTGGAAAGTGGATGAAGCTGTACCCCGTGTCCTAAGTGTAAGCCTGAGATTAAATATCTTTTGCAAGGAGGAGGGTCTGGGAAGGTTGCTTAATTGGCTACTCCCTCTGGCCTTTAGGTATCTCATTAATATGGAGATCTCTTGAGGTTCTGTGGCCTGTAGTCATGCCCTCTGCCTGTGCTACCTGTGCTACAGGTGCTACATATGCTACCTGTGCTACTTGACCTATGGCCACAAACCTTTCTTTGGGAGGGGCTGTGGATAAGTGAAAGAAATCAGGGCCCAGGCGCAAGGCCAAACACCTACAGTCCCATTAGAGTATTATGCAGGGTTTGAGGCCTGTGCTTGACCAGGTACCTAGCTGCCTCTCACAACCCACCACCCCACAACTCCTTTTTTTTTTTTTTTAAAGGAGAGGTGTCACTAGAGTGACTGTGTCATTTGTAGTAAAAATTTTGGATGAGGTAGAGTCAAAAGAAACACTACACAGACTGTAGTGGTTAGCACAATAAGTCACAAGGTAAGGAGTGTCGAGGTTGGAGTTTGGAAAGGCAAGGTATCATTGATTTGGGTTGTACAGTTCGAGGGTAATAACATCTGATTAATCTAGATAGACATTATGTTTTCTTTACTAACATGTAACTTTTCTCAAGTTCAGTAGTCATTTGACTTTGACAAGAGAGTTCATTTGAAGCTGGAAGGTCTAGATCTGTCTTCTCTGGGACTAAGTGCTTGTCTCTGGATCTCAGCATGTGTCTTGTTTCGGGAGTCTTCAATCAGATGAGGTGTCTGGAGAAAAGCAGCTTGTTGTCCCAGGCAAGTTCCAGGAGATAATGTTGTCTCCACTGGATTTGTGGGAGCACCTGTAGGATAATCACAACAGGAAGCAGAACCCCAGCAGGAGATGTCTGCAAAGGGTGGATAACAAGTATTAGTCTACTTGGGAGCAAACAAGTCATGATCCTAGAAAGCAAGGGTGTTTGAGGAAATATAGTCTTGGAAGGCACTTTTGAGTTTGTTTTGGATGGCTAAGGAAGAAAAACATTATGTTAATTATGTATCTTGGATAGGCAGCAACAGTTTGTCTGTAAAAGGAAACCAGTTGTTAATTAAGAATTGAAAAATGGTAATCAGAATAGTTGGTTTGACCTGTGGAAGTAGGTTTGAACCTTGAAGAAAGCTTAAACAAGTTGAAAAAGTGTTGGACATGTATCATGAATGTTATGGAGAAAAGTAAATATTTAAATAAAAGGGCAAGAAAATTTGGGGTTGAAAAGCATGAACATTGTTTCAGGTATTCTTGTTATGGAGAACAAGCATTTAAAAACTTGGGTTAAGTGTCTCAGGTGTGCTTCTCTGCTGTCTTTGGTGGGTTTAGAAGCAGTGGGGGAGGGGCCTGCTCTGCCATGTGGTGGCTGTTCTGCCACATGGTGACTGGGTGCTCTAGTAGAAAGGTCTTCTGTATTTTCTGTTTGTTTTCCTTAACTGGTAAATCCTACATGTAGGGAAGGAGGAGAAAGGCCAACCTTGAAGAAAAGCTTAAAGGAAAAAGCATAGAGGCTTGATAAAACAATCAGAGCCAGAAGGAGTGGAAAGCTGTGGAAAAGACCTGACCCATGAGGGGTCAAGCTGGGTCAGAGCGGGCACTTTTGAGAGCAGTTCTTCTAGGCCAACCCTGGTTTTTAGATTCTGTTGAGAAGTCCTGTGTAATTTCAAAAGGTCTCCCTTTATATGCTACTAGGCCTCTTTACCTTGCAGATTTTAATATTATTTATTTGTTTTGTACATTTAATATTTTGAGTATTATGTGGCAGGAGAATTTTATTTTTTAGTCCAATCTATTTGATGTTTTGTATGATTCATGTATGTGTATACCAATCTCTTTCTTTAGGTTAGGGAAATTTTCTTCTATGATATTATTGAAGATATTTTCTGGGCCTTTATTCTGAAAATCTTTTTCTATTCCTGTTATTCTTAGATTTGTTTTTTACATAGTGTCCCCAATTTCCTGTATGTTTTGTGTTAGAAATGTTTTAGATTTTTCATTTTCTTTGATTGACATATCAATTTCCTCTATTGTATTAATTATGCCTGAGAGTCTCACTTTCATCTCTTATATTCTGTTGGTGATGCTTATGTCTGTGTTTTGTATTCTCTTTCCTAGATTTCCCAACTCAAGAGTTCTTTTCATTTATGCTTTCTTTATGTTTTTATTTCATTTTTCATGTCTTGAACAATTTTATTCATTTTTCACTTGTTTGTACTTCCTGTATTTCTTTAAGGAATTTAATTTTCCTCTTTCAATGGCCTCCATAGTCTTCATAAGATGTGATCCAAGGTCAATGTCTTGGTTTTCAGGTATGTTAGGATATCCAGGGCTTACTGTAGTAGGAAAGCTGGGTTCTAATAGTGCAATATTTCCCTGCCTTTTGTTGATGATGATATTGTACTGGTCTTTAACCATCTGATTGTCTCTGGTGTTCACTGGTCTGGTAACAAATCAATAAATCTTAAACAATAGAAATATATGTGTATATTGCAATGCCTTTGTTGTGATTATGTTTGATACACTTATACATTCAGAAATGATTATACTAGACAAGCTACTGACTTATCTATCTGACTTTTTATTGCAACACACAAAATATTATTTTGAACTGTAAGTTTATAAAATCATGATTTATCTCTGCATTATGTCCTTTAATCTTCACTTCTTTGGGGCATCTTTAGTTTTCAATCAGGATTCCTATGAAACCTCTAGCCAGGGACCAATAGTTTCCTCCACTTCTCAAGCTATATGTTTATTTTTATAGAATTTTATAACAACTTTATCTCAACAATCACATTCTATTGCTTTCACATCTCTAGCTTTTATGCATGTGAAACTCAGATTACTTACACCTTGGATTGATTTCATATTTCTACTGTGGATATTTATGTTCATAATGTCCCTCTACTCTTTCATGTTACTATCTAACTCTTTGAGTTAATTGTCCATTATCTTGATTATTAATTTTCATTGTCAACTTGACACAAACTAGTGTCACCTGGAAAGAAAAAGTCTCATCTGAGGACTTGCCCACATTAAACTGACTTGCGGACAAATCTGTGAACACTTTTTTGATTTCAAATTTATATAGAACAATGGAGCATACTGTGAGCCATACATACCTAGCAATTGGGCCATGACTCCTTAAGCAAAATAGTTTTAACCAAGAATCTAGGAGATCAATCAAATAAGCAGAGTGACTCCATGACATTTTAATTTTTTTTCTCTTGAGCCCATTGGAATTTTTCTTATCGATGAACTATGAACAGGAAGTGTAAGATGAAATAATGTATGCACACTAGAACTTCTAATGTATTCATTTTCTCTGTAGTTTGATAGTAACTACAGTTACAACTATAGCAAGTTGTTTACTGATTATAGTTTAAATTTTAAAAATTCTAAGCACTTTTCATGTATTTTGTTTTATATTGATGTAAACATATCTTTGTCTTTCCTGAAATTAATTGATTATGTCATTATTGTTTGATCTTTTAAATATTGGATGACATTTGATGTTAAAAATTTCCCTCTCTTTTTAGTTAATTTCTTCAGTAACTGCTATTAAGATGAGTTTTTTCTTTAGAATATTTTCATATTAGCTAACTGCAATGTCTTTAAAAGAAAGTGGTTTCATTGATGACTGTGCCAACTTTGTCTGTACCAGCTTGAAGTGCATAAAACCACCTATCAGAAAAGGCTTCTGTGTTATCTCATAGAGAGTTACTATGTTTTCACAGTCTCATGCTAAAAGGCTTTACATCATGTTTGAAGATATGATAAAGTTTGATTTGCTGACTGATCTGGGTGCACAATTTGATATTCTAGTCTATTTGGGAAGTAATAGTTAAGTATACTTGCTTCAAGTATCTCCATACTTCTATAATGAAAATTCATGTTCATTTTAATAATATATATAAGACATTTATAATAGAGACACTTTTACAAGATGAATGCACTGAGTCAATGAAAAAAATAGTAACTTGCCTTCTTATTCCCAAAGTATATTTCTCTTCCATGCATTACTGCTTACTGACAACAGAATTTGTCAAGCTGATTGTACACATTAACCTGCAACCCTCAGATTTGTTGTATGATTATATTGTCAAGTAAGAAAACGTTCTATGAGCTGCATTGTGACAATTACTGAAATTATTATGTGGAAGGAGTAAAGGTTAAAAGTACCTGTCATTGGACAGCTCTGGGAGGTAACAGATTTCTATCTTAAGTGAATAGCAGATGGAATCTAAATAGTTTGGAAGCCCAAGTCACAGAGTTTTGGATTGAAAAAAATCTAGGTAAAAGTGCACATTTTCAACAAAATTTGATTACCTAATAGTCACTAGGCAAGCAGAGATGACTCTTGTAAAAGCACTTACTAATTTTTCAGAGGATCTGTTTGAGATTACAGAACCTATTGGTGAATCACAACAATTTGCTACTCTAATTTCACAAGAACTAACATTTACTTCTGGCCTCCATGGGCACTGTACTTCTATGATGCATATGTGAACTTTTACACACAGTATTCATTCTCATAATGTAAACTTTAATGGAAAAGAATTGGTGGTCCCCAAAGTGGAAATTAATGATTTTGGAAATGATATCTTACTAAAACACTTTGAATAAAAGGACTAGTTTTATCTACTGGAAGGTCAATGCACTGTCAGAGCAACAGCAGTGACCTGTGTTAAGTGGTCATACAAAACAAGGCCACTGTTCCACTTGATGCAATGAGAAAAATTGCTGACTGTTTTTTACAAAGTATAGCAATGGCCATGTTTTCAAGTAAGTAATATGGAAAATTAACTCTGGTGGGTAAACTTACAAATTTGATTTTTTTTAGATAAATATGGATCATCTTTGAGAGGTGGTAGCTATTAGTAGAGGAAAGAAAAATTAAAAAAAAAATGTTCTAGGTCAAGTCGCACATACTATGAATGAAGTAAGATGTAATCATTGAAGTTCCTTCCTTGACAGGCCTGTGCCAAAACATTAACAGACAGTCTGTATCTATAATCTTGGAAAATTAATACATAAAAAATAAACCAGTAATTTGCAATTTATTGTTCTAGTTTTCTTTAAAATTAAATCAAAGATCTCTGGCTTAAGAATACATGTGATTTCCAGTTCTCATCTTGTGGGTTGCAACCCCTTTGGTGGGTGGTACAACTCTTTCACATTGGTTGCCTTAGACAGTCAGAAAGCACAGATACTTGCATTATAATGCATAAAAGTAGCAAAATCATGATGTAGCAACAAAAATAGTTTTATAGTTGAGGACACCACAACATGAGGAACTCTATTAATGAGTCACAGCATAAGGAAGGTTGAGAACCATTGACTTAGAAGGTAAAGGCTCTTGCTTTCAAGTTTGAAGACCAACATTTGATCCCTTAAACATTGTGGGAAGAGATGGCTGACTCGTTTTGCAGCTTGTCTTCTGATCTCCAAATCCAGAATGTTGTACATATATACCACCTCCCAATAAATAATTAACTGTAATCTAGTAAATAAATGGAATCATTATATAAAAAAAGAACATATGTGCTTTTGAAGCACAAACATGTAGTGTTTTCATGAGAATAAACACAGACCGTTGCATACCATTCCCAATGATACTCACCTTGAAAATATATTTTGGGAAATCCTGGTAAAAAAATTGAAGAACAAGTAGAGAATTTGATAAAAAATGTCTATCACAAGATTAGTGAAATCAACAGATATATGCAAAAACCATTGTGGTTTAAACAGAAACAAGATAATCTTAGTGATTAGTGAAAAGAATATATTTGCCTTTTCTGAATGTCCCTAAAATAAGGAGACAATATCAGCCATGAAGAGAAGGTGGATGAGGTGTTAGTGCTTTGCATCCTGGATTTTATGGAAAAACAGCCTCTGACTCTTTTGACTGATGACTGTATTAGCTGGTGTCCTGACTGCTTCTGGAAAATTAACACATCTTTTACATTGAACTTTTTGATCCTGCAATTTTTACTACTACACTGAATGAATGAAGACCACCAACTTTGTGGATTCAAAAGAATTAGAATATAACAATTTGAAACTTAATGTCATCGGGACCTTTAGTGTTTATTAAAGTTGTCAATTGCTTAAGTTTAGATATTTATTTTAAGGACTTTTACATACATACACACACACACACACACACACACACACACACACACATATATATATATATATATATACTTTGTATTATATTTCACAGATATTCAACCCAACTTAAACATTCCAGATATGAAGTTTAAGGTCTATGTGTACTCAAAGCTTTCTATGCTTCTGAATGGATTGTTGAGGTTATTTATCTTTATGTAAATGACTTTGGGGAATAAACTTGGAAATTAGAATTTACAGTTCTTCATTAAGTTTTTTCATATTTAGATATTGATTAGGTTCTGAAACATCC
This sequence comes from Rhabdomys pumilio, assembly GCA_030674055.1. NCBI lineage: Eukaryota > Metazoa > Chordata > Mammalia > Rodentia > Muridae > Rhabdomys > Rhabdomys pumilio. Next base: position 99,881,670 of record JANHMN010000001.1, read on the forward strand.
ATCAACTTTTTTTTTGAATGAAAGACTGTGGATTTATTGAGAAAGATACAAGTTTAGTTCATAATCAAGGGTAATACAGCTAGAGGAGCTTAGAGATTTGAAACCTGTCTACCTTTAGAGGTTGTTTTAAAGAAAAAGATTTCTTCAAAAAAGAAAAGAGAAAGTGTGGGAAAAGCATCATCTTTCCTATACTTTTTTGATTCACCTTTAAAGTAAAGGATTCCTTGTTGAATCAAATATTTCAATGGTCTTCCTCTGTTCAAAGTGAAAAATCAAGGTCCTATTCAGGAGTGTTCAATAGATGCTGACTGCTCTACATCAGAATACAAAAAGACTTCTTTATTGTGTGACTGTCAATGGGTAACATTTTTTTTTTAATGTGATTGCCTTCCATAGATTTTTCCTTTCTATATGGATTTGTACTTTGCTCCTGTGTAAATTGTTATTAGGTGCAATTGTGTTCTCTCTGGTAGAGTAGGAGCAGACACATAGGAAATGAAATTCATTTTGAAGTCATATTATTTGGGCAGAGCAGAGTTGGCCAAACTGACAATGTCAAAGATTTTTGGACTTTTATACTGTATTTTCTATATAACATCAATCTAGTTTAAATAATGTAGACTTTGGAAAATGCATCAATGCTATCATCTATCCTCGCAAAGATTTTTTTTTCAAAAAAATGACAGTTATATGTTTTATAAAACGTATAACTACAAATCAAAATTTAGTAATCATCATGGCAGATGCATTGGGCAGTAAGGCAGTGTGCACAGACAAAAACATTTGAGAAAGAAGAGTTGTAGAGAGGTGACTGCAAACAGCATTAGAGATTCAGGCAGATTTTCTAGGGGCTACTATTAAACTCATGATTTAATAAGAAAAACAGGTAGAGTGATCATCTCATGGGCAATGGTCCTAGAGAAAGAAGTAAATAGAATTTTCCCAGCCAAATGTGATTATACAGCTAACCAAATGAGAAAATCAAGGAAACAGTTAAACAGAATTAGAAAAGGCTCTACTGAAACGTAGCACTAATCAAGGTGGTTTGTGCTAATAAAATCTCTCTGTGGCTATAACATACTAGAAGAATTGAATTCTCTTATACCATGTGAGTCTCAGAATTACTTTTATCTTAGGGCTGGTCACAATGATTATTCGTTTAAATGATCTAACACAAGAAACTAAACCATTGAAAGTCATAACAATTCTGTTCAAATATGCAGTGTGTGATAAATAACGAACAACTCTGTCTTACTAGAAGCTCAAAATAGGCAAGTGTGAAGATTTCAAATAGATAAGCAGAAAGGACTTAAAATTAAGTAAGAGGTGTACACATTACATAGGAGAAATAGTGTATAAGAAAGTGAGAAGACAGGAGATATTATGAAGAGAGTTGGTGAGAAACTAATCTTGCCTGAAGTAACTACATCCTTTCTTTGTGGCAAAGAAGGGCATAGTGCTTGTTATGGCTGTGGACTGGAAGAGAAATAAGTTTTTTAAGAAATCTTTAATAGAATTTGATGTTGTCCTGTTAGTGATATTTTTTATCTCAGTTATTCAAGTTACCATTTTTAAGGCAAATGTTAGTTTAAAAGGTATTTGTTGGGTCTTGTCTTTGGTTCACAATAATACTGCTTGAGCCTATCTCAGAAATATAGACAAAATGATCCCTTGCTGTTGAACTATTTTGGGAACACATGCATTTCTCTCGATGTCACCACACTGTGTAGCCTCTTGGGCAACAAATAGGTTCAATGCTATTTCACTAAAAACATAGTAAGATGGAAACCACTTACATTTTGAGTAAGCCAACACCCCCTTATTTAGAAAGATCTGAATGCTATGTTTGGACAACAACATTAAAGATGTCTATGGAGTTGTGAAGATCTGAAGGTCTGTGTTAACAGACTGACTCCAGAAAGCCCAGTGAGCAACTGCTGATCACATGGCTTATTACAAAATCAGAAGATAATGAAATTAGAGACCAGGAAAAAAGATTTTAATAATTTGTAATCAAAATAATGCTGGTTTATAAAATAAAGTGTATAATCAAGAGAAAATATTCATTACTGCAAACACAGAAATAAATATCTGACTACATGTCAGAATGTCTGCTAGAACAGGGTAAAAGACAGAGTAGCTGTCAGCCTTAATATCTTAAAATAGCTGGAGATTATTTTCTGCTCGTCTTATGTGCACATTATGGTTCAGTAGAGCTCTCTGCACATACATCTACTCAGGAGCACAAGTTAATGGAGTAGTGGCCATCAGCAATCTTGTTACTAGTTAAGAAAGGACAGCACAGATGTCATTCAAGTCACTTCACTTCGTAACTCATGGGTTTTCATGGGTGTCTTGCCTATATAACAAACCAAATAGCAAACCTACGAAGGAATAAGAATGTTGCAAATATTGAAGGAACATCTTAAATGCTTTCTGCACAGCACCAAATATCCCAATTTAGCCCCTACAAGTCATTAAATATCAACCTTACAAATTAGAGAAGTCCATTCTATGAATCTACTATATCCTGCTCAAAGTTCACAATCTATAAAGTATGTGTTTATTCTCTTCCATGGTAGTAATCAAAAGTCTCTCAAGTCTGAATATATCTTATATTAACTTTGCATCAGAAGAATAATTTCTGTATTTATCTAATGTGTGAAGTTAAAAAGGATTAAAAAAATTACATATTTTAGAAAAGTGTCAGAAGACATACAGTAATAATCCTCATTAATCTCAGGAGGAACCACACATCTTCTTGAAAGGATCTGAATAACTTGCTGTGTTCTATAGCATTTATTTTCTACTCCATGAGGTAGGGGACAACTTATTTCCCATTCTCTCTTGTAAGGAGGAGTCCCCGAGTGAGCAAAATCCCAAGTGAATGTGAATCTTGATATAAACACACCTAGTCAAGTACTCAAAACTCGTGAAGATAATGGAAATTGGCAAAGCTGTGACCAATATAGGATAGGTTCAAAAGAAAATATCAAAGCTTTTCTTGGAGAATCATGTATTAGTATTTATGAATGAATGATCAGTATGTACAAATACTAGTAAGTCAATCTTCCTTGTCATATAGGTTTATATCCTGAGGATGCTTGCCTTTACTCCTCCTATGATGGTTGGCGAGCTGATCCTGACTATTATGTCTATGAAGCACAAAAGGTTGCCCTTGGCTGAATGTCTATCCTTTCTTAATTTCTAGCCACATACAGAACAGGAAATCAATATAAGATATGCTTGACTCTGTCACAAGAAAGGCTGAGGATAAAGTATTTATTTTAATATTTAAACATAAATATGTAAAATACTGTGTGTGTATATATGTGTGTCTGTGTATCTGCATGTCTGTGTTCCTTTTTGCGAGTGTAATTTGTCATGTGCAGTCTGTATTTCTTGAGAGCTGACTTTGGATCAAAATAGAATAATAGCTTTTTCTTTTATGTTAACTTGACACAGGTCAAAGTCGTAATGGAAGAGGGAACCTCAATTAAGAAAATACCCCCAGCAAATCTGTTAAATAGCTCGTAGAATCATTGATATGGATTCATATATCGTTTTGTTCTATGAAACATAGTTTATTTACTCTACTAGTCATTGGTCACTTGTGACTAATATATCTAAGTAATGCAGTCTTTTTTGAGCTCTTTTCTAAATATTGTATTTTTAATTGAATATTTTATTTACATTTTAAATGTTATCCCCTTCTCCACTTCCCCTCCACCCAGAAACCCCCTATTCCATGCCACCTCTTCCTGCTTTTGTGAGGATGTGCTCCCACACACCTACCCACTTCCACCTCCCCATCCTTGAATTCCCTCACACTGAGGCATCCAGCCTTCATGGAACCAAGGACCTCCTCTTCTACCTATGTCCAACAAGGCCATCCTCCCCTACATATACAGCTGGAGCCATGGGTCTCTCCCTTTGTGCTCCCAGGCTGATGTATTAGACCCTGGGAGCTCTGGTTGGTTAGTATTGTTGCTCTCTCCATGGGGCCACAAACCCTTTCAGCTCTTTCAGTCTTTTCTCTAACTCCTCCATTGAGAACCCATTGATCAGTTCAATGGTAAGCTGTGAGCATCCATCTCTGCATATGTCAGGAGCTGGTAGACCTCTAAAAGGAAAGCTACATCATGTTTCTGTCAGCATGCACTTCCTGGCATCTACATCAGTGTCTACCATTGGTAATTGCACATGGGATGAATACTCAGATGTAGCAGTCTGCGGACGGCCTCTCCTTCAGTTTCTGTCCCACACTTTGTCTCCATATTTGCTCTCCATGAGTATTTTGTTATTTCTTCTAGGAAGGACTGAAGTACTCACACTTTGGTCTTCTTTCTCCATGAGCTTCATGTGGTCTGTGAGTTGTATCTTGGGTATTGAGAGCTTTTGGGTTACTATCCAATTATCAGTGAGTGCATACCATGTGTGTATTTTTTTTTTAAAAATGCTTTCTGATATGACAAGAGGTTTTTGACTATCTATTCAATGTGTACTTCCTATTTACATGTTTCTAGATAGCTTTACATTTCCAACAGTATCATGTTTCCTAATTCAGTTCTATTCCAAAAAATAATTTCTAAATTTCTCAACTAGCATTTTGTAACACTTAACTTGATGCATTCTAGAGTCATCTTTGGCCTTATAGGTAAATGACTTTTTAGATTACAATGTCTCTGTTTCACGACTGTGAAAAACTGTCTTGAGTAGATTAATTTCAGTGAGAAGTCACAAAATATAAGTAATGGCACTGTAAACAAAGCTCTTAAAATAAATAGAAACAAAAAAAGATAGCTGAACTCCAGCCATAATCTCTTATTGCTTCTTTATAATGAGAACAGCTACTTAAGGCTTCTTTCATGAGGACTCCACTGCCACCATGTACTGTACATGGATAAGCCCTTGGTTTCCTAGGTTAGTGTGTGAAAAGAAGACCCTATCCAGTACTGGTTTTGGTACTATATTTTCAGCATTTTTTTCCCACACCAATAGGTTAAAAACATAGGCATATACCATTTGTGCAACAGACACATATTTAATTGAGTTTAACTGATATTGTATTGTGCCCCTGCTTCTACTCTATGATACGTCAGCTTATGTGTTATTCAGTTTTGCTTTGTATTTTGTTGCCAATTTCAGAATCCTAGATAAAACCTCACTCTTCTCAACATTTCTTCTGACTTCAGGAAAAGTGTATTGTGGTGGACCTGAATGCCAGAATTAAATTCTTTCACTTAATTTAAATAATTAAAAAGTTATTGCAATCCCCATTGTTGTTGTAAATACAAAGAAGCCTCATATTTAAGTCATCTTAACAAAGGGGAGGGCCAGAAATACTTGATTGCTAGCAATAGTTATAACAATGGTGGAATATATTGGAAGGAAACTCAGACAGATAGAGAAAAGAAACCATAGTATACAACTATAACCTCAATTCCTTATTATAGTGAAAAGATTAGAAATAGAGTCATCAGACTGAAGAGGGAAAGGTAAAAGTGTGGAAGTGTTTTACATGAGACAGAAGAAGGTTCCAGGAATGACAACAAATGTAGCACCAAAAAATAGAGCTGGATAGGGTTATCTCCTCACTCACCTTGTCTGGCCCATTCTGAAGACATACTTTCTTCTAAAAGATGTACAGTGCACTATTTCAGTTGCACATAGGGCTCATTGAGGCAAGAATGCAAGGAATTTATTATTATTATTATTATTATTATTATTATTATTATTATTAATGATAAACTTTCTTTAAAATGGAGTATCAAAATACACATAAATGGATTGGGATGAGAACACAGCTATATGTTAGGGAAGGAATCAGAGGAGACCTATCTATTTGTTCATTGGCTAAGGAGAAACAGGGATGTAATCATTTCCTAAAGGTGGTCATAGAGAGAAAGTAATCAAGTTCCCAAAACCTTTCATGTTAGTCACTCTGACTTCTGTCCCTGATGCTTCAGAGCAGATCCAACATCAGCAGATCTCAGTATCACACACTTTTTTTAATGTCAAGATGAAACTGAAACTATCTTCCCTTGTGCCAATTCATTAAATATTTATGTCTTCTTTATCCCATGAACTGAAGACCATATCTATCAAGCAGAAGCCAAAATGTAGTGGATATTCTATGACAATCAAATGTTACTTGTGTCACAAAATTTCTTTGGTATCCTTTGAAAATATATGTAGCTATGTGCCTAGTTTTCAGGGTTCCTGAGGGTGAGTACATGTGATTATAGAGTCAAGAGCTACCCGATTCTACAGGAGATAGACTTACACAACTCTATGAGACATAGGTACTTAGAATTCAACTCTCTGAAAGATATGTATGTTCTTTTGACTACAGGTTAATTTGGCTACTCTCTCTCCTGACATTCTATATCTTAAAGTCAACCTGAACTTCATCCACATTTTCATCTGGTACCCATTTCTATTTTTACTTCACTGTCTTATATAGTAGGTGTTTACTTCAGTTGTTCTTGTTTGGACCTGGAATATCTTCTTCGTGCTACCTATGCGGTAAAGTACCTCATGCTTTTCAAATCTCTCTTGAAATCACTCTGCTTTGATAAATATTACATATGAAAATTTAATTGCTGAATTCACAACATGCTTTCAAGCCCTCAATTCTATTTTCCCATTGTAATTATAAAGTTATCCTAATATATATATATATACATATATATATATATATATCCTTTTATTAACTTGGCATTGTCTACTTCCTATTTATAAACAAGGTTTAGGCAAACAAATATTTTCAAGATTTGCACTGTCAATCATCACATCTCCCACCCTAAGTATGAAAGGATGAATTCTTGGATACTTAATAATTATCCCTGTGATGGATAGTGGTAATTGTGACAATCATTTCTTTTTGTGACTTCAAAACTAGATTCAGTCTGAGCAAATGCTTGATCATTATTTATTTTACTACTCAGCTGGGGATGAGTGAAAGGAAAAAGTCACATGAAAAATTCAAAGATGGCCTCAACTGAAATGTGTGTGTAAGGAATCCTTATCACTATGCATAGTAGGAAAAGAAAATATTACACAGTGTTTAAAATGTTTTTCTTATTGTTAGATTTAGATAAAATGAAAACTTGGGACATGTATACAAACCTAAAATCTTTATTCATATTTTATTTAGGATGTAGTTGTTCAACAAGAAGCAACACAAATAAGTAGATAGATTTACCCTGATTACCTACCTTGTGCAACCCAGGTTGTAAGGGTTCCACACTAATTGGTAAGTCCCACTTTAAATAATGTGCTTGTGCTATTATTTCCTTAACTGCTAGAAAATGTACAGTGACTTCTTTAGATTTGTGTGTAGAAAAATCCCAATGCAGGTACTTAATCCCATTGTTTCTGAGAGTGGCCACTGTTTGCTTCTTTTTTCTTTTTTCCTTTTTCTCCCTCCCTTCCTTGAGCTTATCATTGTCTACATCCCTTTCTACTTTCAGTGTTTTTTGCTGCGTTTCAAAACTTTCAATTTTTGACTGAAGAGAAAACGTAATTCAATGGAGAAGAAATAAGGTTTTTAACTAAAAATCTCTAAGTGTGTAGATATTTCATATGAAATGGAAGACAATTCACCATCTGGGAAGATGGCAGAATGGGTAAGAGCACTTGCTGAGTACAGCAAAGACTTGAGTTCAAATCTCTAGCAGCTACATATAAAACCATCTGTGACATGTCATGTAAGGCCAAGACACTGAAGACTAGATAAGAAGGATTCCTAGAACAAGGCATAGACAGCTGCTTTCAGGTTCAGTCAGATTCTCAGATTCAAGGAAATAAAGCAGAAAGTGGTGAAACAGAATCCTTGGTGCCTGCAAACTGACACAGCACCCATTCACACTAAACACATACACACACACTCACACACACACACACACACACACACACACACACAAATACATACATTAAACATAAACACACACCTTTAAAATTTTCTGTACCTCAAAATTACCAAAAAGAATTCACATAATAAATGTATAATATGCAAGACTACAAAGTGTATAGCAAAATAGTTATAAAAGGTATTTGACAGTTTAGATTAGACGAAATGTTTTTAAATAATACACACAAAACACAATTGCATAAATGAAAATCAGGCTATTGACCACATAATAATATAGTGTCCAAATACTTTGCTGAATGAAATAAAATAAAAAGATTTATGTGGTAAAGTATACTCAAGTCACATGACTTATCAGTAGTGTGCATCTAGACATACGTCTTCTAAAAATTCTGAATCTCTGAAAGAATAGTCAAATAAAATGATCAGTAAGTGAAACAAATAAAACGGTTACAATAGGATTTCACCAGAGCCATCTATTCATAGGAAATCAATGTACAGAGATGCTCAGTGTCATTGCTCACTGGGAGACACTGGAGTATGGTTATAATAAAACATCAGTCATTAAATGAGAAGGAACCGCTGATAGTATGCAATGCTTTCTGTTGAAATTTATTTCAAACAGAACCTTAATGAGTTGAGGGTTGGAGCAAGGTGGTCCCACCCTCTTTCTTGGGGACATTTTACCTTCAGATTCCTTAACATCAAAGATGATTCTTTGGCTGACAAGCAGGCAGTATAAATATCACCACTATGACCACATATGTAAAGGAAATGTGTCAGAAGCATTGACCAGATATAGTAAAGATTCAGGCAATGGCCTGTGTAGAATGAACTCTGTCTAAAGACTCTCCTTCAAAGCTTGGAAAATTTCCTCCCTTTCAGCAACACTGAGTCAAAGCCAGATTCATACACTGTAATTTTCTCTCTATTTGTTTGAAAGAAGTAGATAAGTTTTTATATATATATAAGAGTAAGTTTTGATATGAAATTATAGAAGGTGTATTCAGGCTGATAAGTCTTTATCTTATCAGTCAGGAGAAACTGCAGGTAGATTTAGAAATCCCCAGATTTCTAAATATAGATTATATAATATATATGTAGAACACATGCATTGTAAGATGTTGCTGTCAGCTTCTTGGCTATAGTCAAACTTGTGGAAACAGGATGTCTCTGAGTATGGCAAGAAAAGCTGTCATGTACAACCAAAATGCTATTATTGCAATATACAAATGGGGGAATCATTATGAAGCTTCATCAGTTTCTTATGAAGACAAACATGTATTAGTTCTACCTTAAGAAATATATCTTTGCTGGGTATGATGTAACATGTCTTTAATCCTAACTCTCAGGAAGTGAATTTGAGGCCAGCCTGGTCTACAAAGTGAGTTACAGTACAGCCAGGGAAATGTGTTATACAGAGAAACCCTGTGTCAAAAACAAGCAGAAAGGAAAGAACAAAAGAAGGGAGAGAGAGAGAGAGAAAGAGAGAGATAATATGAGAGACAGGAGTGCTGAATAATTTTCTGAGAAATAATGACCTCTCTCTATTAGAAAATTTCTGTACATATGTTTTAATTAATTTTTCATCATGATATAAACCCTTTGACTAAAATAAACTTGGAAGGAAAAGGTTTCTTTCATTGTTCATCTTTCATAGCCCATCATCTACCAAAGCAAAAGAAATTCAAAGCAGGAACTTGAGACAAAAACTAAAGAGGAGCATTATTTACAGGCTTGCTTCTTCTGAAAGTTTCAGCTACCTCTCCTGTACACTCCAGGCCTGCCTACATGGAGATAGCATGACTGAGAGTAGTTTGTGTCCTCCCAAACTAATCCTAAGCCAGGAAAATGTATTAAGAACATGTAAGCTGATGTGATAGAGATAAATTGATTTTAATTCCCTTTTCCAAAAAGTAAATTATTCTTGAGTAGAAAATGGAATAAGCAGTAAATCTATAATATGATTCTATATGGCATTTGAAAGATAGAAATACTGATACCAAAATGCATTAACCGTAATAAAATGTTGGTGACATTTCTCTGAAAATACTATGTGAATATGTAATTCAATAAAGAATTTTTAAATTTTCACAATTCTTCAGAAACAAAAAGCCATTTCCGTCTTTATATAACCTAGTTGCTTAGAAAAACAGATTTATGTTAATTTTAAATCTTATGTAAACATAGCTTAATTTGTCAATAATTTTCTGTTGTTTCTGTTTGAGTTACAAAAGTGTATACCTAAATGTACCATGAGTTTCTACTTACCACTGAAAACATTATCAACAACCATAACACCAATAATGTAAGTCTTAAAATTTCTTTGTCTCTTCCTTTCTGGACACAAAGCCATCATCTTTTAAAAACACTTTTAAATATCTTTTTGAAAGGCTTTATTTGTTTATTTGTTTGGGGATTTTTGTTGTTTGTTTGTTTTGTTTTTTATGATCATTTTCTATTGAGCAATTTTTTGTTTGTTTTAACACAATATTTTTATTGACTCTGAAAATTTCACATCATAACACTCCAATCATGACTCCTTTCATTCCCCTGCATACTTGAAATTGTGACCTCTTCCCATCAAAAAAAAAAAAATGTCCAATTTGCGTAATCTATATACTTGCTGGGATAAGATCACACTCTCACTGTCCTGCTCCTGAAATAAAATGGAGGAGTCTTTCTCTTCCCACATCCCTGCCCCAAGTCATCAGTTATGAAGAGGTACATTTCAGCATACTTATCAAACTTGCAGAGTTCTCTTCCACAATTTTCTTTTGATGTCCACGTGTCTTGCTGTCACTGGGGGCCATGCTGTTGTAAGGAGACTCTGCTTCTACCTGAGACCAAGTTCATATGTGTGGTCCAGACTGCCACTGAGGATATCGTGGGAGTCAGTTGTCCCACTGTTGCCAGGGCCCATGCTTGCCCCTTTGGCCGTCACCAGAAATCACATGTAAGCCCTTGCTCCCACTTACCATGAAGACAACAGCTTTGAAGTTTGCAGACATACACTTTAGAATGAGGGACAAGAATATAAGGCTTTTAAAAGCTTATATCTGTGAATACAATGAGACAGGCTGACTTGAAGTTTTGTAAAAATTACAACAGATTGTTGTTTAAATAAAGAAATCTCTCCTACTCATCATTTCAGTTTCAAAAGAAACTCAGTTCTACAAGACAATGAACTTGGATTCCATGTCTAAGAAGGAAATTATGGAGGCACAATTAGAATCAAGACTTCTTACTTTAACAAACTTTATGAATGACTAAAAATGGTACCATGCAGGCACACGTATAGAATAAGCAAAACAATTTACTCAACAGGAATAATGATCATATGTACCAATTAAGCTCCAGAAATGGATGACACATTTCTAACTTGACTTTAAAAAAAAGATTCACTGACTATTAACTCAAGAAAGATGAAATGTATTTCAGTGGCTTAGTGAAGAGCCTGTCTCAAGCTACTTGTGACTAGACACAGTGTTGCAATGCAGTGAACCCCCCCCCCCCACAACCCCACTCCATGTGGCATCTGCAAACCAATTCCCTACCTAACTAGTATTCACAAGGGTCTAGATTTGCTGCACATTTCTAACTAGCATTCAACGTGTTTTTTTGAGAGACATAGTCAGTATAAGTATATCATTTTCTTTGTACCCTATATGGTGAATAATGTGTTTTTTTCTAAATACTTCTTGACTAGAATATTTCTACATGCCCAAATCTGGATTACTCATCATTCATCTTGAAGAATTAAATGTATGGCCAGCAGCCAGTATTTTGGAGTTATTTGCTTTTGGATACCCTACTCTTAGCTCAGATATGGGTTCTGGCAGGCTGTTTAGGAAGTTTAGTATTCGCAAATATATTTTTCTATTTTAATGTTATTGCTGTTGTTTTGCTTTATAAACTTTATTTTTAATTTGTAAAGATTCTGGTTTCATTCCTGGTTCAGTTGTATATTTAACACATTTAGACTAACCATTAAAATATGGACTACTTTGAGTTGTCTTGTATTTTGGAAGTAAATTGGTTGGGTCAGGAAGTGGCAGAAAGACAATCATTTTGGTTGATTTATAAGACACAGTTTAAGTTTATAAATGTCATTTTTTTGAAAGACATGATTTTGTAACTGTACTTAAACAAAGTATTTGCCTGAGCAAACAGCATGTATAATTCACAACGTTCATTTTTCAGATGTGGAGCTTTGCCATGGCATACTATCAATAGTACCAATAGGAACAAGTCTGTTTAGAATCCAAGGTATGATGCAAATCAGACATACGGTTTAGCTTGAATCATGGAAACAAATTAGCATAATTGCCTCATGTGTTCTTTTAAAGAATTAGCAACAGAGCAATCAGAGTGTATATGCATACATGAAAACCACATTGTCCCTCATATAAAATAGTGTTAATATGTTAAATTTTTTTGTCTAATTATTCTGATAAGGTGTTGAGCTTATGAACATGTTTTACCTGTATACTTTATTATAAATATGTAGATAACTCCATTAGGAAACACACATTGATATAGTAATTCATAGTATTAAATATTTGAATAAATATTCATATGAATTTATTGATCTTTAACATATGTTAGATTAATATTTTATATGGTCTCCTTATTTCCACAACATATGTTGTAAGCTTAAATATAAACATAATATTTGGAATTTAACTATTATCTTTACATATTTGAATTGAATTACTCTTTAACATAATTAAAAATTTGATGAAATATGAGTATTGCTGTCTATGTTTATATTTATTGTCATGCTAAGTAACTTTAATCTTTCTTTCCTTTCTCTCTTCCTCTGTCCCTCCAACTTGTTCTTCTTTTACATGTTTAACTTTTCTCTAAAATTTACAACTATAATTCTTGTAATTTATCTATAATACTAAATTTTAATAAATCCAAGTTCAGAATTGCTTCCCACTTCAATGATTTATGTTGCCGAATGAAACACACACACACACACACACACACACACACAATTTATATTTCTACATACCTTAAGCAGCATAAAAGCTAAGCAACTACCTAATCTCCATGATGTTAGAATCTAGCTCCCACCAATAATTCTGAGTTACTACTTACTAATTTTTATGTTCATCTTGGCTGCTCCTGACTTAATTGAGCATCCCTCTCACCCCTTTACACAGCAACTCTGTCTATCTATCTTGCACACACCTCAGGAATGGTATCTTTCCTCCTTCTCTCTCACCCTCACAGTTCTGAGACTGAGAACCCTAAATTCTGCCTTTCTTTCCTCCCCAGATATTGGCTTCTGGCATCTTATTTATCAATCAGAATTAATTGGGGGCTGATTCCCAGAAGCTATGTGCAGTCCCTTTAGTGCAAACTAATTTGGGGGATCCCATTAGCATCAGAATACAATCAGCTACATCTATCAATTTCTGCTTGCCCAGAAAACATTCTGAAATAGTTGAATTAAAGTGTACCTAAAAGAAAACAGTCATAATTTCCATGACCATGCTGTTTTGATCTCACATTTATGTAAAAGTTTTATTATGTACTTTTCTTTTTAATTGTTGTCCTACAATTCCATAGAAGATGACATTGTGACTACTAAGTATATAAAAGTTGTGTGAACACCCTCAGCACATGGGGTGGTGCAGAAATGAAGACAATGGAGGACAAAGAGGACAGCTCAAATTCCATATTCTCCTGCAAAGCAACATTTCTGTTGCAGGACTAAAGGAACATATAATACATGCTTGAAGTTGTGGTATAGTTTGTTATTGAGATGCCTCTATGGGGATTAGCTGTGGGATAGCTGGGAATAAGACAGGAGCAACAAAATTGGATCAAAATTCCCTGGAAACTTCAGAGAGAATTTCAAAATAGCAAATGGCTGATGTGCTCTAGCTTGAAGGGCATTATTAAGGAGCTGCCACATTGCTTGCCTTTTGTTTGATGGTACATGTGAAAATGTTTTATCTTCCAATTGGAAACCTATAATATTTCACAAATAAAATTAGCATGCATGGCATTTTGATTCTCCAGTTTTATTTATGCAATAACAAATAATAATGACAAAATACATTTGTAAATCTAATATTGATTTGATATTTCATCTTAAGTATCATTTAACTTTGCGTTTTTAGACACTATTACTTAAGCAGAAGTACTAGGTGTCTGGCTATACATTGCAGAGAAAGTAATTTTAATCATTTACATAAAATATAAAATGGGATATATTTATAAAACTACTTTAATGTAATATTTTTTTGATCTGTATGACACTTTGAATTTGCTTTGTGTTTAATTTTTGATTCTTTCCTCTGTCTAAAAGTTAGCAGTCAGCTAAGATGATCAATGAAAATGCCCCAGTATTAAACGATGTTGTAAAATTATCATCAGTACCCTGTATTCTTTGAAAATCATTTTTAACAACATTAAATTGAGCAGCCATTATCCATGATTATAGAAAAAGGAGCAGGGCTTAGTTAAATTTTAGAAAAATACAATAAGTAGCAGGCTGAATGGATTGTGGAAATGTGTAATCTCTTTACATTCATGGAAAACTTATTATATTTAATGGAAAATCTAAAATAAGTTTCCATCATGCACTAACCCCTATTTCAAACTTTATCAAACAGATAACATAAATCTCAAAAGAATAAATGCTTTGTTTCTTAACTGCATGACTGTATCTGAACACACATTGACTAGCATTTAGGTTTCCTTGTAATGTTTAATTTAACCCTCCTTTTAACCAGAGATCTCCAAAGAAATGTCTTAAGAATTTTAAATAAAATTTTAAGCAACATACAAACTTTAGTAGTATAATATCTATCAATCACAAGTGAGTTTTTCACATAAAAATCAAAATTCGGAAAATGTTTTAAGCAGTTCACAAACATCTGAGGTTAAATGAAGACCATGTTGTATAATAGTGAAACAAAAAGCCTCAAAGGTGTGTGTGTGTGTGTGTGTGTGTGTGTGTGTGTGTGTCTGTGTGTCTGTGTGTCTGTGTGATGTTAATGGAGACTGAGCACAGGGTATTCCAAATGCCTAACCAAGTTCTCTACTACTGTATCATAACCGAGACTTTAAAACTGATTATTCAAATAGGTTTAAGTATGTATTTTAATGCTTGAACCACTGATTTTCTATGTTCCTTTTTGCTGTTTAAAATAATAATAAATATTTTCAACATCAAGAATGAAAAGAATTTTGCTCAACAGCAGTAACAAGTATGTCTCTGTCTCTTTGTCTTCCCTTGAGATTATTTTCTTCCTACTGGATGCCTTGACCATACTTCATAAGAGGGCTTTTGCCTTGTCTAATTATATCGTGCTTTGTTGTATTTGGTTACAGTCCCTTGGAGGCCTGCTGCTTTCTGAAGAGGAACAGAGTGAGGCGTTGATCTAGGGAAAGGGGATAAGGGTGGGGCTGAGAGGAGTGGAGATAGGGGAAAATTTGTTTGGGATGTATTATATGAGACAATAATCTCTTTTCAACATAAAAGTACTTTTAAAATCCCATGCATCTTAATGTTTATATGTGTGTGCTACATACAAATTTGAATTTATCACAAATGTTTTATTAATTGTCTTTATAGCAATTGTTTTTGTAACAATTTATAACATGATGCATATAAAAAGAATAAATAATGAGAAAACAGGTTAGGACCATCTACTCATGAAGAAAGTAACTGAGTGCTCTATTGCTCCAACAATTTTTTTTTAGTTACAGGTTTTCATTCATATTTAGATTCATATACATTGTTTTGTCTCTATTCTATCCCAGAAAAATTGTAGAAAACTAAGACCTTAATATTATTAAATGAAAGTAAAAACTGGAGCTGTAACTAGACTTCGGGACATGCTTAGATGACCAGACACATTGCTCCTCATTCTTCCTGTATCTTAATTCTCTTCAGTGAGATTATCTATTTGCTTGCTCTGAACAAAACTGACAGTAGAAGAGAGGGCCTTTCCCAGGGAAGAGCATACAAAAGGCTGTCAAGTACTAAATGGTAAGGCTTGAAAACATACCTGACAGGAACATTATACAGAATGAACTGGTTACATTTCGGGGTATGTACGTCCATCCATGTATGCATATAATAAGAATAACAGCAATTGGTGACAAGAGGAGCATGAATATAAAAGAGGGAGGGGAGGCATTTATCAAGTCTGCAAGGGAGAAACAGAGAAAGAAATGATATTATAATCTAAAAATTAAATAAAAAATTGCAGGTTAACAACCACTTAATAAAATCTTTTTTAAAATGTAAGAAAAATGATTCTGGTTAGTTATTAGAAATAAGGACATATAGATGCATATAACTTTATTTTAGAACTTGAGAAAAATGAGTGGCTTTATGGATCATCACCTGCCAGAGAGATCCTGCCAATTCTCCCTGCCACCATCCAGTGAGATTCTCAGGGAGCAATTGGCATCCTAGTAACTTTCCTCACTGATGTCTTACCAGAGTTAGGGCATTTCCTCCCCTCAGAGAGGTAAGAGAAAGGAAAACAGGAAATAAAGCTAAGCTGAGAGCTTGTTGGGGGCCACACAATTCTATACAAACAAATCACATATTTGTTTTCCTCCTTTCCTCTTCCACATTCTAATCATTTCTGTCTAGAAGGTTAAAACATCCCATAAATTTATATGTTACCACATAAGAGAGACAAAGAAGACAAAAATGTATAAAGACCTCAACCCTATAGCATTCAAGGCTCTAGAATTTGAATATTAATCTGCTAGAAGTCCAAAGGTAAGAACAATGAACTGGACATGAAACCTGCAACAGAGATTTGGCGATGGTCACCCAGCCCAATGGGCAGTATTTATGCAATGTCCTTAGCAATTTCTAGAAGGCTCAGTCACAAAATCTGTAGTATAATATTTAGTCTACTTAACATAACTCTATATAGCTATATGGTACGTTCTTTTTTGTAGACTGCTATTCTTGTATTTGCTCACATGTTTGAGCATGAATCTAGTTGCATTCCTTGGAGAATGTCGTGAATTTTCTGAGTCCTCAGGTCATAGGATGGTCATTATGCTACCCAACATTTCTGTGTGCTAGATCAAAACTTCTGTCCCTGGTAATCTGCAGCAAGACTTCTGAACTGCTAAGTAAGCTCTACAGCCCATGTTAATACTGACTTCAACCTAAACTGGTCTTCACTGCCCTCATATATTCATTGAGTAGAGATTTCAGGCAATCAACATCAATGAATTTGCTGAGACAGACAAATATTTGTCCTGAGAAGTCCTCAAGGACAAGTAGCAGCAGACTAATCAAGCCACAGTAAATTGAATGGGCATCCAGTAGTGCATCTCAGGGAGTGATGCACAGAATTCCTGAGAGAAAAGCATCTGCAATCTTCAGATTCTAACTTTTAACATTTGATCATGCTATTCAAAAGACAGTTGAAGCACCATTTTTATAAAATGGATAGTTATGTCAGATTTTTGCAACCGCTTAATGATACTGGTTTTCAATAAAATTTTATGCACTTTATATGTTGCATATTGTGTATGTGTATATTATGGGTGCATTTATGCTACCGTTTGCAGGTAGAGGTCAATTTATGGCCTGGGGGAGTCAGTTTTCTTCTTGTTCTAACAGTAGTGTAAGAGGACAATGCAGAAAGCGAAGTTTAAACCCTGCTGGTATCACAATTCCAATATTAAGCTGGCAGTGTCCACTTGAACTTCAGATTAAAAACAAATATGTTTTCTTAATTAATTAATATTTCTCTGATATTTTTGTCAGTTTTTAATTTTATGGTATGACTTTTAAAAATCATAAAATTATATAAACTTTAAGAGGTAAGATAGCTCAAGGGATAACAGGGCTTACCATCAGGCCTCAGGCCTTACAATTCTCCCTGGACCTGACAAGATGGGAGGACAGTATTGATTCTTTCAGGTTTTGTTCCAGTCTACATACGTAAAAATGCAGTTTTCTACATCATCCTTCTTCCACACCACAAACACTCATAGACAAACAAATAAATAAACACATAGATGTAATAAAATTTAAAGACAAAAAGATTAGGCACTAAAATCGTTTCTTAAAAACATCACATAAACCTTTGAATGGAAAGTCTATGCTGTAAAGTAGAAGGAGATTAATAATAATAATAATAATAATAATAATAATAATAATAATAATAGGTAGTAGTAGTAATAGTAGTAGTAGTAGCAGTAGTAGCAGTAGTAGTAGAACAGAAAAAAGACAGGGTTTAGTATCAGACCTGGACAACTCTTCAGTGTACTAGGTTGATGAGTGTAAGTTTAGAGACATTTGTACTTCATTCATATACTTGCTCATGTCAGACAATCTGTTTGATTGCCTCTTAGACCTTATTAAATTGATGTTTGACCAAATCGATTTGACAACTCTGAAGGCAGGGCAGTAATAGATCCTGCCCTCTGCAAATACTGCCTGAAATCTGTACTCAATGAATAGCTTTTATGTACGCAAGGGTGTGTATAATGTGATAATTAGTGTAATCCTTTCTCCCCATACTCAAACTTGCTACAACTATTCTTTTTACATTCAAAGAAATCCCTTTGGTTTCTAATTTAGAAAAGAAAGGTAAAGAAAAACAATGAACTAAAAAATTAACATATATTACTCATGTGTCTCTTAGAATGAAGTTAGGTCTCCTTTGACACATGATCAGCAAATTTCAGATACCGCAATATGTTCATATCCTGTATGATTATAATTTTTCTCCTACTTTTCTCACTGCTTTCCTTAAAAGAAAATTCTCTAGAAAAAAATGTTTGAAGATATTCCAGTATAGTTCACCCCACTATAGTGGGATTTTCTCCTTTGGAACCTCCTTCTTTCTGGGGTTTATTTCTTTTTGAAAATTAATTAACCTATAATTTATTTTATCTTAAACAATGATATAATTTTAATATATATATATGTATAAATATATTATATATATATGTATATATATATATTCTATGGATTGCATACAAGAGAGATTGGGGGACTTGAGGAAATATGTTCTCTCTTTTAACTATGTAGGTTTCAGAGACTGAACTCAGTCCTTTATGCTGGCTGGAAAGTAAAATCACTCTTTGAAACATATTTCTGGCACTTGAGAAACATTTAACCTTACAAAACACAGATTCTGAAACTATGAATTGTGATTATGTTTTTTTATTCTATTTTATTAACTATATATTATGTATTATATAGAAATGTGATAACAAAGATAATGATGTATGTATGTGTATTTGTACATGTATGTGTGTGTATGTATGTATAAATAGAGAAAAATTATAATATCCTTATGCTAGACTTCTTAGGATATATTTTAGTATATATGTGAGAAACAAGGTTAGATATATGATAATCATGTTCACATATAAATTGCTAGTAGAAGTCTGAAGATTCTTGTTTTTACAAAAGTATTAATAGAAGCTACATTTGTCACTTTTGTGTGATTTCAGCATAAATTGGAATCATTTGGAGATCTTTTTTATATTTTTGACAGAGGGCACTTTGCAAGGAAGACTATTTGAATATAATACATTAGATCGTGTAGTGGGAGGGTTATAATCTGTAATCTTAAAATAAAATTGTCTCTGCATTCATGGTTTCATTGTTCTGGGGAATGTCAGCCAGTTCCTGATGAAAGTGAACAATGTCATTCATCAAATCGTTCTAAGAACACAAAATGACACAGACTGTGCAGCAGAATTCTCTCTATAGAATTCACCTGGCCAATCAAAGACATATTTGTTTTGCATTTGGGATATCTGTACTTTGTGAGGGATGGTTTATGACTAGAATGAAAAATAAGTACTCATGAAAATGCTCACTGCTCCCACTTTTGAGTAAATCACACTATTCAATTAGTGAGAAAAATAAATCTGTCAGCTTTGATTTAATCTCCAGTGTGCTATGAGGAGGAAAATTGGACAAAAATTGTAGATTTGGTAACTAAATACCAAAGTTAAAGGACTCTTGTATTTAAGTGAATGCAAATAGAAATCGATAATCAAGAAAGTAAAAATGTCTTTAAACCGTTATGAATACTGTTTCTTGCATATTAACATGTGACTGAAAGTTATTTACTAATGTGAATAATAACTTTCTATTTATATGTGTCTGTCTTCCCCTGACTCAGCCAATTCTCTTATGCCTTGCCAGGGAATAGAAAGGCGTTATTAGCAACTTAAAGAAAGGATATAAAAAATCATGAAAAATAAATACTTGTGGCTTATGTTTTATTTGTACTTTTTTATATAAGGAAGAACATGTGTCCACTGTCTCATTCAAGGTAAAATAAAGTACATATGAAAGCATTTTCATTTAAGTAAAATATATCAACTCCTGTAATAAATTCTAATCATCGTTTCCATTTTGTTTCTTTATTGTGGGTTAGTTTGTTAACTAAAGTAATAATGAAAATAAGGTCCTCTCAGAGACATCTTGAAACTGATTAATAAAGTTTATCCTGTCTATTATTTTATGATGATATTTAAAAATTATTCATCTTGTGACATTATTCCTGGATAGCTGTGAACAACTGTCTACTCACGCTGATAGGAGACCAAAATATTACTACCACCGAAGTCCAACTCAATGAAATAATGTTATTGTTATTACTTATGGCAGGCAGTACGGATGATGGGCTGCTTGCAGGAACAATGGCGATTCAAATATAGCTCCCTCACTGAATGTCTGCCCCAGCATAGGTGGGTCACTAGAGTTCCATTAAGGTTTTAAACAATTGCACAGTCAGACAGCATCTTCCCAGCAGGCTTGCAGAGCTGAACCTGATGTGTAGGTCTGTACTGCTTTTGTCAAATGGAGAGAGAGGATAATTGTCTCTTGTCAGTTTCGGGGACATCTGGAAACCCTAGTTACTTGTCATTGGTTACTTGTATTGGTTATTTTCTTTATTTACTTTTTAAATGTTATCTCCTTTCCCATTTCCCCCTCCCAGACCCCCTATTCTTTCCACCTCCCACACTTCTATGAGGATGTTTCCCCACCCACCTACTCCCTCCTCCACACCCTCGAATTCCTCTACACTGGGGCATTGTGCCATCACAGGACCAAGGGCATCTCCTCCCACTGATGCCTGACAAGGCCATCCTCTGCTACATGTGCAGCTGTAGGCCTGGGTCCCTCCATGTGTACTCCTTGATTGGTGGTTTATTCCCTGGGAGCTCTGGGGGTCTAGTTGGTTGATATTATTGTTCTTCCTTTGAGTTTTTTTGTTAACTGTGAACACTATATAATTTTATTCATAAGTAAGCATTTATTTTAAACAATATAAAAAATGATTCTTAGTTCATTGTGAGCACAGAAAAGGTGGAGAATTAGACTTATGTGACCAGCTATACTTCTACTCAGTCCTGAATACACTACTAATGGCTTGGAGAACAAAATTACCCATTGATTAAAAACACTAAATTATCTGATTACAAGAAAAATTACCAGAGACTATTGCTTATCTATGGTATGTGTTTCTTGAACTATATCATAGTTTATACATATGAAAGATTAAAATCACATACAAAAACATATATTTTTACTCAAACTAAATCGATTAATGACTCATGAGTTTTTAAGTAGTGATCTATATTCAGCAAGACAAATTAAAAAAAAGTGAATACAGACCCTTTTTTCATTTTTTATCATGAATTTCACTTAAGTATAATGATGAGCACGTATCCTCACATCATTATACACTGAAACACTATTAATAACAATTAATAACACATACCAGCACTGAAGTAGTCTTGTATTTGTATAACTCAGGAAGTAAACTCAAAATACTTGTCTTCAAGATTCACAGAGAGAAAACAAGTGTTCTGATGATAGTGATTAGTAAATTGTTTTCAGAAACAACAACAACAATGACAAAAAGAATTATTCATTTTTTTCTAATAGAAAAAACAAATACTACACAAACAGATGACCATGAACATGATGGGACATGATATAACCTGCTGAGACTGACTTACTTTGTTATGTTAAGTATATAAATATAGGAATTAATTGTAATTGAGTGGTATACATAGTTTTTCCTTCATAGGTACAAAGTTCTTCTCTCTGATTTCTTTATAGAAGAAAAATATATAGATAACACACACAAAATGGAAGCTCTCACATGACATTGGGCAAGCGTCAATCTAATCTTCAAAGGAAGGTGTCTTAAAAATTGCATCTGTCTTTCATTTAAACCCACTTCATAGCTCACATTTGTGGTAAAAATAAACTAATAATAGACTCATCCAAAATCCAGGTTTTATCAACTGAACCCTGTAGTTATTGTCATTAGTAGCTACATTGTACCTTGATTACACTAGATTGTGTACCATTATTAATCTATAGAAAATATCCTGACTTTGATAGCTTTTCTTGTGAAACACTGTCCTTTCATTCTGACAGTTGATTCTTTCGACCTGACATGAAATTTTGACTTAAAATTATAGAAACTTAATGCAACATAACTGCTTAAATGGTTGTTTTACTTAAATAATTTATTTAAATAATTAGCTCTTAATATTTTTTGTGTTCATTCCATGTTTTTGAAATTTCTATTTTGTGTTAATGCTATGTTCTTCAATGTAACTGTTGTACAAAATTAACAATTTTCATGATGTTGCAGGAAATCTTACAACCTGTACCCAAATATTCAACTGGCTATTATCCTGGAAAGAGTAAGAAATGAAAGGTGGAAGAACATCCATACTTATTCATTGAATACTATCCTACTTTTAGAAAAACTCAAAATCCCATAAGGTATTGCATAGTATGCTACATTGCTTTTGTAGTACACATACTTGGGAAAAAATGGCTTAATTTCCTTAAGATTAGCATGATCATTAATTAGAGTATTGGTCTAGGAGGAATACCAATGGAAAATAGTTTTAGTAAAGCAGAGATTAAAAGTAGAAACAGAAGTAGAACATGACTAAAGTTTATTATATGTAAGTAGGAAACTATCAAAAATTTTAATGATAATCAAAGCCTTCGATAAAGAACTGAAAAGTATGGCCTAAGATATCTAATGATAACTGTCTCTAAAAACTCATAAAATGTCATAATCACTTGTTTACATTCTCTAACCTTGGTATTATCTACCTAAGTGACAAACAATGTGCCCAAAGTTTGGAGCTATTGTGTGGGTTTATATATGTCAACATATATTGTAATGCCGTGAAAGTATGGAAAAAATACCTTGTTCTTCATATTTATTCTTTACCAGTAGGTTAACTTTAAAATATCATCTAATTAAATAGATGTCAACAAAAATATCGTGCATAATAGTGATCCATGGAAAAATCATCCTGTGAATAGTTAGAGTGTCAGTAACTGTGATTGGTACAGAACGTCACTACATCACTCTACAGTAGTATATACATGTATTGCAAAAGGATGAAGTTATATTCTGGACTCAGTCCTTCACATTTAGGCAGAGCTAAAGATCTCTTTCAACATATAATGTGCTCTGTAACAGACCAGAAAACTATCATTCCAAAGACCACTGGCCCATGAAGAACTGGAGTTCAAAAACAACAAGGTGTGGATTTGTGTCACCATAGAACAAAGGGAAGAAGGTAAAGTAAAATTTGATGGTCTGAAGATTCAGAACAATTTCCAATTTAAATGTTAAACTCAGTTTGGCAGATGGTATATGCTACCATGAGTTATGAAGTGAGAGATACACAGTAGGAGTCATGTACTTGAGTTTTTAATATATGAATATTTTAAAAGTGGAACTTGTTCTAGATACGTGGTTGATAACGTATACTTAAAAATGTTTAAATCCATGTTTCCTTTATGGAAGAAGAGAATCATTAGTGTTGAGGCAAAACTTTAACCTTTGAATTTTATTAAGAAGACAATAATTACAACAAAGAAAGATTGCACAGCTACTTTAAACATTGGCAACTTGATCATGCAAAGACCATATGTTGATAACTTGTATTGTTATGAGTGACATGTGCAATAGCTATGCTTTTTCAAGGAGTTAGCATTTCAAAGCACTCTTCCCCATTTAAAGCTCATAAATTCTTTCTACCCACTCTTCATGAATTGATTTGTGGGGAGTTTATACAGATGACCCATTCACAGATGAGAGAGTACTCAGAGATATTTATGCTCAACACTTTGGTTAAATCTCTGCATTAATTATTAGCCACTGCATAGTAATAATTCTAGGACCAAGGTTGAAAACAGTTCTTACTGATGGAACGTAAAAGAAATGTTTAGAAGGAAGCAAAATGAATCCAATCAAATTTTTAATAAGGAAATGCATGGGAACCTGTTTAATGTGGCTGCTACTGGGGCTTGCAAACAATCTAGATTTATTATTTGTTGCCTAAAGGAATGTGATATAAGCAGGAAACCATTATAGAAGTGTTGTCAGAAGACAAAAATAGAGAAGAAAGTGAAGAGGTAGGAGTGAGGGTGGACAGACAAAGCGACAGAAACAGAGACAGAGGAGAAAGACAGACAAACAGACACACACAGAGACATAGACACACACACATACAAACACATGCACACAAGAGAGAGAGACAGAGAGACAGAGAGACAGAGAGACAGAGAGACAGAGAGACAGAGTCTTGTACCCAAACCATGTAAAATGAAATCTGACACAGGTAGTTAGCTAGGCTTACAGTAACACACATGGACTTTCTCCTATTGATCAGTCTTTAAATTTAATTATATGACTGGAAAGGAAACCACAATCACCCAATTTCCTAAAGGGGTATAATTTCTTACTGCATTATTAACATATATTCTTATATCTAAAGAAAAGTGTGTCATTCACTCCTTATTAAAATGTTTTTTTTTCCTAGCAGAAACCATTACAGACATCCACAACTGGTCAAAATATATGCAACAACTGACCTCTCAATGCTTAACCCTAGTTGACACAAAAACTATAACAAGTGCTCAGGAAACATCAAGAAAGAAAATACAAAAAGAATGTAAGATAAAGAGGACCAGGAAGTGTGATATGAGGTAGTATAATTTATATATGTCGGATAAGTTACATACATGAAGTCATAACAGTATGGTTGTCTAAATGTGTGAAATACAATGACAAAACAAGTTGTCATAACAACCTGAATTGAAGGGTTTTCAAAAAGTCTTACAACTAAATGAAGAACTACAAGTAATTAAATATTCCTGAGAAGAAAAATGTGGCCTGATGTACATAAACATATACATATACACTCACACACACACACACACACACACACACACACACACACACATACTCACAAACACACACACAAGCACTCACATACATATAAATAGTATGTGGTGGTGATGGTAGTAGGGTGTGTGTGTGTGTGTGTGTGTGTGTGTGTGAATTTGAAAGGGAGTGGTGGAGAATCAGATAGGAAACAGGTAATTATTTCAATTTTGTTACATCTGTTGAGACATGAATTGTGTCTGAGCATGTGGTCAATTTTGGACAAAGTACTACAAGTGGCAGACAGAAGGTATATTATTTTGTGTTCTGGTGAAATATTCTGTAAATATTTATTAGGTCCATTTGGTTTAATTGGCTCTAGTATATCGATATCATGTTTAGTCTTTTCTGGAAGACCCATCAACTGATGAGAGTGGGATATGGAAGTCTCCCATTATCCCTGTGTAAAGGGAAATACATGGTTTAAAATACAGTAGTATTTATTTTACAAACTTAGTAGCCCTCGTGCTTGGAGCATAGATGCTGCAACATATATGTTAAGAACTGAAATGTCATTTTGGTCAATTTTTTTTGATAAATGTATAGTGTTCTTCCTCATGTCATTTGATTAGTTTGGGTTTGAAATCTATTCTCTGACATAATAAAATTTCTACACAAGTTTGCTTCTTGGTAACTGTGCTTGGAATATCTTTTTTAAACCCTTCACTTTAATGTTGTGGTGTGTTTCTTGAATTCAACAAAAAGATGGATTCTGTTTTCATATTCATTCCATTAATCTGTTCTTTTTATTAGGGAATTAATGTCATTGATGTTGAGAGGTATCAATGGCTCATAATTGTTGATTTCTGTTACTTTGATGTTGTTGTTGGTGGTGATAGTGGTGGTGGTGGTAGTGGTAGTGGAGGGGTGGTGGTGGTAATGGTGTTGTGTGTGTGTGTGTGTGTGTGTGTGTTTCCTTTCTTTTGTTATTCCTTTGTGAGATTATCTATTCCTTGTGTTGTATGGGTACAGTGAATCTCTTTAGGTTAGAATTTTTCTTCTAGCACCTTCAGTACAAATATTTATAGACAGTGTTTAAATTTGATTTTATTATGGAATATCTTGCTTTCCTCATCTATGATAATTGAAACTTTTGTATACTATCATGGGCTGGCAAATGTGGTCTTTCAGAGTCTGCAGGACATTTTTTCCAGGTTCTTCACTGAACAGCCAGGTATAAATCTAGTAAGTTTTCAGGTTACTAAGGTTTTTTATTTTTTTCTTCGCCCCTTGTAGTTTTTAATATTCTTTCTTATTCTCTATGTTTAATGTTTTGATTATTACCTGGTGAGGGAACTTTCTTTTCTGTTTCAATATATTTAGTGTTATGTATGCTTTTTCTACCTTAATAGGCATTTTCTTTAGATTAGAAAAATGTCTTCCATGATTCTGTTGAAAATATTTTCTTGAGATTAAGCTGGGATTTTCCACTTTCTTTTCTGTTGATTTTATATCATGTCTCAAATTTCCTAATGTTTGTGTCAGATTTTTTTTGGTTATTTGTTTGTTTATTGTTTTTGTTTTTTATTTTTTGGAGGGGTTGTTTATTTTATTTTTTTTATTTATTATTATTTTATTTATTTATTTTTTTTTAGATTTAATGGTTTCATTGATTGACATGTCCATTTCTTCTACTGTATCTTCTCTACCTTAGATTCTTTGTTCTATTACTTGTACTCTGTTGATAAAGCTTGTCTCTGTAGTTCCAGTTTGTATGTCTAAAAGTTTCATTTCTAGAATTCCTTCAGTTTGTATTTTCATTGCTAGTTCCGGTTCTGTTTTGAACAGCTTTATTTATTTCCATCAGCTGTTTGTTTGATTTTCTTGGTTTCTGTGAAGGATTCTTCATTTCCTCCAATTGTTTGTTTATGTTTTCCTAGATTTCTTTAAAGGATTTGTTCATTTCTTTCAACTGTTTCCTGCATTTTTAAAGGAATTTATTGATTTACTCTTTAAAAACATTATTCATCTTCATACAGTCAATTTTAAGACCTTTTCCTTCTGCTTCAGCTACATTGGAATAATCAGGACATTCTGTAGCAAGATAGCAGGGCTGTTATACAAACATATTTCCATGGCTATTATTCTTTATGTTATTAAGCTTGTGTTTAGGCATCTGATTTTGGGATGATTATAGGTTTAAGTGCTAGTTTCTGAGTTTGTCTTTGTTGAGTGGATGGTTTGTTCCTTGGTTACTGTTTCCTCTCTGGATTTTTGGAGAGTGTGGTGGCTGTTTCCTGTTTTACTGGCCTACTCAGATGATGTGTTCACAAGGAATGTCTGCTGATGTTGGAGCCTGGAATGCAACAACAAATGGAGAAGGGAAATTAGGAGGAGGATAGTATGTGGAATGTATAGGAGATTTGGGTAGCAGGGAAGGGAGGCTTCAACTGGTAATCAATTGTAGTTCTAGGAATGAGACTGAGGGTTGGGTTTTGGAATCCAAAAGATAGAAAAATATGGTCTCTGGCATTTTACACATTTTTCTGGAAGGTATGATTTATGTTTGAGCAGGGGTGACTTCTTGAGTTGGAGGCTGGAATACAGTGATTACTTGGCAAATAGGTTAGGAGAAATATGGTAAGTAGGATCTATAAAAGATATTTTCAAGGTTTAAAAGAGACTGTAACTGATATTCTAAAGCAACACTAGGGACAAGACTGAGGTGCTAGGTGTGGGGCTACAGAGAGTGGTTAAATTCTGTATTGATGTATGAAAGTTTAACAAATTTAAGTAAAAAACAATCCAACTGTTAATTAGGTATATACACCTAATATACCTACACATTATATATATATATATACAGTATATTGTACATATACTGTAATTCTGTGGAGATTTTCTTTTGCCATGTTTATATTCCAATAATTGCAGGACATTTCCCCATCTACTCTAGTCTGTTCTAGCTCCTGAATAACTATCATAGAAACTTGGTATTCTTTTTTATTAACAAGCTGAAAGCTTAGTTTTGGCAGGTTCTAAGCTATTCTAACCCTCTAAAGCTGCCCATTTCTCTTCCATATGGTTCTTTACTTTTAACCTGAGTCTGGCTTTGACTCAGTCTGGTCCATATGTGTCTTCATGCCTGTTCTCTTATTGTGATCTCATACCAAATTCTCATGTTCTCTTCATGTAGTTTTGCTGCACACTCCTCTTCATGTGGTCCTCTACGACTCACTCTGATCTCTCTAGGAAACCTGCCACTACTGGAATTGGAAGTCTCACCCTATTCTCTTCTGCTCAGGTCATTGGTTGATCAGATCTTCTTTGACCTTTCAGAAAGTGAAGAGAAGAATTTTGACAAAATACCAAGACAAGTGATGTTTCATAAAAATGATGTTTCTTTCATACCAAAGTCTAGTCTCTACTCAACTCTCTGGGTACAGAAATTATCATTTGAACTATACAAACACAACCAGTACACAGTGCAGAAAGAGATTCTTTCAACAAATGAACACTATTTCCACCTATTCTTTTAGCAGATGAAATATAAAACTCCATCTTTACATGTATTAGAGTGCTATATGTAATTATTTTAAGAATTGAATCAATGATGGTTTTTATTATATATTAGCATTTATTAATCTACTCCAATAAAAATCTGTAAATAAAAATCAATAACTTTGTTAATGACATTTTAAAATAGCATTATATATGAACAGTGTTGAGTTGGCAAAGTGCTAAATTTAGTAAGGGCCTGTTCTATGAATTGAAGATGAATAAATTTTCTAAAAGCTGTAGTTTTCTCTGTTAGTCATCACTTAGAACACCTGAGTGACCAGATTGAGCATAGGTTACTGTGCACTGTTCTAAACATAATCATTCAGAGTTCTGGAAGGATTTTACCTGCTTGGAATTTCTACTAAGTTTCCAGTGATTTGAAGACTGTTGCTCCCAAACTACACTGGGAAGCTCACTGATTCATCAATATCAAATTCATGCTGTACTTGCAACATGTGTACTCTCATGCTCACATTCTCTTTCATATCTTACTGAGAATAGAGACCATTAATAATAACAGATGAAAAATATATATATATATATAGTACTCACAGCTCAAACAAACACTAAGTAAAATTATATATATATATATACATATATATATATATATATATATATATATATATGAATTCTAGTTTATTTATAATTGCTCACTCTTTGTTCATTCTCAGCAAATACTTTACTCATACACTATACTCCAGTTCCTGAAACTGATATTTTGAAACCACAAACATCAGCTTTGCTATTCTTTAACATTCTTTACATGGAAGAGTGGACTTCATGCAGTGATTTGCTGAACCATAACTAGATTACACATAGCCATCACAAACATGAAGAGCTCAACTGAAACTGAATTGTAGTATATTTGTAAAGACTAACTGGGAATTGTTTGGGAGCTTCTCTGAGTAATGTTAGAAGTATCACCAAATTTCTTTTCATTCTTTAAAAGATTCATGCCTTATGTTTGAATCAGAATCAAAATCTGAATCCAATGGGAAACACTTCTATTTATATAGGTATTATATATCTATATTTGTATGTCCTAATTTTTAATATATGATATTCAATGTACATCAAAATGAATGCATATGTAATTATTTTGGCATCCATGGCTGGATAAGATATCATACAGTTCATTCTTGCTCCCACTTGTACTTAAATTGCTTCAGATAATCATTCAACCTGGCAGCCTTTAAATTTTATTAAAATTTGAATTCTACATAGATCTGAATCTGTTATTAATAGGTTATATTCTTAATCAATTCAAATAAAAGATGTATTGCCAAATATAATCCCTAAATTGTTCTGCCATTTAATGAATAGACATAGCCAATCTCTCATAAAAACACGTAAAACCCAAACAGTGGGCATCTGTTCTTCCAGAATAGATTAAAATGCCACGCTTATAACAGCACAAGAAATGCATAACTTGGTATTAAGGAAATGGTTTTTGAACTCTTTCCAAGGGATTTTATTACTCTGTACACCAGAAGGTGCTTCAGTTGGAGCATTTTACCAATCAGGATCTGTGAACAGCAGCATTCCAAACCTGTTTTTCTTGTAGTGAATAATTGCTTAGTGGATACAGAAGTAAGCTTTCCAGTTGCAAGGAAGGAAGGAAAGATGAATGTATTCATTACAAACATCAATTAATAAAGATACATTGACTCAACCTGTTAACTTGTTCTCTCTCCAGCAGGGTTTTTTTCCTTTTATTTATTTGAAAAGAATTTGAGACTTTTATTATAAAAGTTTCTAATGGTTTGGCTTCCTAATTATGTTTTGGTGATGTCAATGAAAAGGCAAGAATTTACTGCTGCTGATGAGAGGATTTTACGATAGATAATACACATATCAGGTATTATATGACTTCTGAAGAATGCCGAACTAAAACTGGATACATATGATGAAGAAGTTCACCTGAGTAAAACCTTAATAATAAAGGACGAAACTCAAAATGAAAAAAAAAAATGTTACAAAATGAATAAAAATGAAGCATAAACACATAATCTGAAAATCATGCGGAAACTAATGGGACGTGAAAGTGGAAGTTACAACTTTTAAAGAAGCAAAATTTAATTATTTAGTCTAATCTTTTGTACACTGTTGAAAAATAGAATATTAAATCTACATTGAGTAAAACAAAGATACTAGTGGAATGGAGAAATTGACAGTAACATTGATGGAGTAGAATTAAATGAAAGTCAGAACTGAATCCTTGAATATATCAGTAATATTGACACCATCTACATGGTATAATAAAAAGGCAATATAATTTACCAACTAATAAAATAATACTGACACTGTCTCTGATCCTTATTTTAAAAATCTGGGCCCTGTATTCACTACTGGTTACTCTATAAAATAATGAAACTGGAAATCATATCTTATATATAATTTATTAGGGGATTGTATGCAAGACTTATAAATAAACAACCCAGTAAAGGAATATAGATTTTACAAAATCAGAACAAGCAATGACAAATAGCCATGATGCGTAATCTGTATAACTCATCATTGTGCACTTCCATGAAAAGCAAACAGCAGTACCTAAAGTTCACAGACTAGTCACGGCAAAGGTTCTAATGTACTGTTCTCATTACATCTTCTAAAAGTATATTAAAATCATTTTAATAAAATTCAACTAGTGCCAGTGTTTAGCCCCAATAGTCAAACAGGTCCCAGCAGAAGAAATAAGAAGCAGACAGAGAGGATTTAAGAAGCCCTTGGTGGAAAAGTTTGCATCTTTGACTGGCTAGTAACCAGAATTTTTTGTGTATACAAATTCCACAAAAAAAAGCAAACTAATAATTTCAAAAGAAAAACAAATCATATCATTTTGCCCCTGTGCATGTGTTACAAGCCCAGAGAGAATCAGTATTATCAATCTCAAATCATTTTCTACCATGTAAACACTTATGACATATAACATTCTCTTTTTTAGGAAAATAAAACTTTAAAGAGATCAAAAAATATCTGAGTCAGTCTAGGCAAGTTTCCAAGCCTTGAACAATGCACAGTGGTTGAAGTATAACTCGTGAGTTAACCTTGCTCAAAGTTCCAAAGTTCTTCCAGGGTGCAGGCTGACTTGTTCCATTCATTTGCTTTCTTTTTGTTTTTAGTTAAAAGGTATCACTATAACTTAGTGTGTGCCAGACTCCTTAGGATTGGCAAAGTCTCACATTTATTTTATATTAATTTTATATCATATATATTATATCATCTATATATATTATCAAAAGTTATTTTAGGCAAATTATCTTCATTATTAAGTTTTTATTATCTGGAGACAATATCATCTAGATGACATATAGGAAGACGCCTGTAATCTAATCTGAAGCCAAAACTATTGTTTCTAAATTCCTTTAGGGGCAAGTATGCCAAGAGAACTCTGGGCCTACCCAACTTTTTTTTAGTGCTTTTCACAATCTCCCTGGCAAAGAAGACTCCTAGGTAGGGTCAGATAAGGTTGTGCCTTTAAGAGCAGAACTAATTTTCTGGAGAAAAGATATAAATGTATAATAACATAAAAACTCTCCCACAAATGCACCAGGAAGAGATCAAAAATCTGAAGTGAAAAGTAGCACAATGGTCAAAACAGCTTTTGGCTCAGCTTTGTTAGATGGTATCAAAGAGCTGAGCTGGCTTCATGGCTCTTGTCATTTTTCAGTAGTCATTTTAAAAGTAACTTTTATTTGCCAGATGTAATTTTCATCTCAGATTCTTATTGCTGAATAAGCTCACTCTTTCTAGTTCTATCTGAAAACGGATTAGCTGATTTAACTCAGCTCTTCTGACCCAAAGTCTTCTACAAGCTAACTGACTCAAACTGGCTTCTTACTTAATTGGTCTGCTTGGCCTCAATCTAACTCTGGCAATAAGTCCTTACTTTTTGGCTTCTTCTTGTTAGCTGATTTGTTCTCTTTTCACTGGAAACCTGCCAAATATTTCTCTGACTCACCATTTTTTTCTGCCCTTTTATTAGACACCACTTTCAAACATGGCTGATTCCTTTTGCAAAATAACCATATCTCCATTTTTATAGATGAAAGATTTTTACTAAGAGCACCTTTGTATTCCAATAGACTCTACTGTAATCCAGAGCAAGTCTGAATTTTGAGTGGTTCATATAGCTCTTTGGATGTTAGCCCTTGTCAGAGTATCCATGTTGCTAGATTCAAATTCCTGTACAAATCAGGTCTTTACCACTCTAGCACAACTCAACCTGTACATAGTTTCCCAAGTAATGCAACTTTATGTGCATACATATGCTTCATAGAACGTACATTTTTGCAACTTTAGTTATCCATAAACTCAAATATTATATGAACAGATTGTGATTTACTTTTCAAGAAATATTGTTAAGAATCATAGGGATGGCATTATTGTTGTAAATAATGTAAATTGTTTCCTAACTGGTAGGCTGAGACAAAAAAAAAAAAAGCCATTAAGTTCTCTATGAGTTATATTATTTGAAAATTCCCTATTTTAAATACATGTATTGACTTCTTGAAAGAGCTCTAAAGCCTTTACAACTTAGGAAAACAAATGACTGTGTTTATGCAAAATAACAAGTTCAATTTTATAAATTTTAAAGTAAAATAAAGAGATGTACAGACTAGAGACTTGCTGTCCTTTCCAGCCTGGTGTTCATCACATGTGACAAGTTCTCTAGATGTGGAAGTAGTATATTGTTTTCTGGGGAAATGTAAAAATACATATTAGATTCCTAAGACTAAGGGTAAAAATTTCTAGAAACATCTTACCAAGACTTTAATTTTGTTGAATACTTAATTGTTACTTTTCATGTATTGGGTAAAGCAAATAAAGTAATTTAGATTGTATTATGTTCAACACACTACTTATGTATTATTATTTATATATTTTTTGATTTGACATCCAGATTAAATTTATATCTTATTACCTACATAATATTTTAAAAGTGTTATATAATCTCATGAAGAACATTACTACAGACACAATCCATTTGAGTACGTTCTAAAACATTAATATTCATAAATAGAATAAGACAGCATTCACTAAAGTATTTGGAGGTGATTCAGAGTGCAATATATGTTTTTCAAATAGATAGGGTTTAAAAATGTGTATTGAAAACAGATTAAACTGCAATGTGTTTCTAAAATCTAATAGATTATTTAAGCATTTTATAAAGCTTAAGTAGATTGCAAGTTCCTTTATTAGTTCATTCTTACCTTGGCATCAACAAATTGTCCTATTCAAGTTACTCAGTAATAATTACGATACTATGTGACAATCTGAGTATCTGTATTCAGTTCAAAATGGGTATCTCATATGTATATGTTGAAGGGCAATAAATAATACCCAGCACTGCTTTTATAATGACTTGGATAAGCAATAACCATGGAGTTGGTTGAATTCAGATATGCTTCTTTTCTACCTAGATTATTTTCCAAATGTCATGATAGCTTTGTAAAAAAGAAGAATCACTTCATGCTATAGCTTCCTTCCTCATCACTGATGTTTATTTGAAATTTGATGTGTTTATTTTAATTTCTATAGGATATTCTTCACTGAAGGGTGATTTTAAGATCTCTTTACATTTATTCAATTTATAAGATCCACAAGAAAAGTAGCTTTTGTTAAATAATAGGATTTTCATTTGCGTTTTCTATTTCTTCTACCTATCAATAGAAAGTTAATTTCTAATGTATGCTCCAATAACAGTACATATATGAGACAGTTTGAAGATATATTTTGTTCATCTTACAATATAAAAACATTGTGTTTATGAAACATTATAAGTAAAAATATAAGCAATAAATTAAATATAAGACTATAATATGATTTAAAATTAAACACACTCAAATAGAACTACTTATAGTAATTAAAATAAAAATGTTATCATAGACTTCATAAATTGTTATACATTTCATCACAGCTCTGTAAACATAAGAAAAATGATCAAACACTCATTCTGAAATGTCTTAATTATAGGCATCCAACTGACTGATTAAATAGTATAGATCTCTGGATATCTGTAAGTTCCAGAATTATCCAGAACTTAGAATCATATTCAGTGTAAATCATTGATGATTTTCTTACAATACTGACAACCTGGAAGAAATCAATATATTTTCAACTGTTTCACATTGGAAAAGAAGCATTTTGAAACCCATATTAGAAAAAATTAGGTGTTAGCAGAAAAAAAATAGGGACTAGAAAGACAGATGAGTAGTTTGTAAGTTTCATTGCTCTTCAGAAGGATATGAGTTTATATCCCTGCATTGATGTCAGATGGTTTTAAATAGCCTCGAGATGCAGGGAATCTGACCTCCTCTTCTAGTCTCCTGGGTATCTTCAATCTTGCTCATGTTTCCACATACAGATATTTACATGTAGCTTAAGTGCACCAGTAACAGAATTGTGCTAGCAACTGCTGTTTACATTGACATCTAAGTCAAGATGCACACAGAATCAATGAGAGTGATAGATTATCTTGTTTATTAACATGACTACATGGAAGAAATGGCAAAATCAATAAAGTACAGTGTTTATTAGTGTTTGGAGGGACAATTGGTTTATGGGCAAGTGAACTGGGGAGGGGACTGTAGATGCCCTGGTTGTAGAGACCATCATATAATAGACTGTGGATGTTACCAGGGTAACAGTAATAAGGAGAAACAACCATGGATGTATACATTCATCTCTGATTTGGAATGTGTGTAATTTCAATGTCTTCACAATGTCGGAAAATAGATCCTTCATATTTCCAACATGGGCTCTCACTAGTAAGTTCCCAGATGTCTTCCAGACTTTTTCACCTAAATGGGCCTACAGCACAGCTCCCTCTTGCTCTGAGCTCCATGGAGCCTTAGAGTTAGGCTAAATACCATAGTTTCCCCAGATATCCAGACTGCTGACAAATATTATTAATATCTCCAGGCTCTAATCACGTAATTTGATCCTCTATGATACTCATTAATAACAATACACATTGAACGAATATGTTTTAAAAATATAAGTAAAGCAAAATACCTAGACAGCAGTGGGTAGGTAGGCTAAATTTAGAAAAATAAATTTAAATATTAAATAATCATCTTTTATGTAAATTTCTATTTTAATATAGTAATATTCTTAATAGTTTTTCAAAAGTAGATGTGAATTTCAGCCACAATATGCACACTGCAGGTATCTTTGAAGAAAATCATTGTAATTTTTCATTGCAAAAACAGTTACTAAAATAAAGTTTCTTGGACAGAAGAATTCACATGAATCTAAGTCATATCATTAACAAAACACTGTACCAGATTACTGTTTTCCATTGGTTCAGGGTCCAGGAACATAAAAGTGTTTATTTGCTTTTAAATATTCTTTTCATTTTTTTTTTTGAGTTTGCAACATTTTTTCTTGTCTTACTATCAGGACATAGTGGAGTGTCTACACTTGCTCTTTCTTTTCCATATCTTTCGATATGCCAATGTAATTTTCTAACAGACTTACACTGAGTGTTCAACTTAGCTGGCCTCTGGAGCTAGGTCAGGAACAATTTAGATAAAATGCTTAACCTATTTCTAATTCCTATAGCTAACCCAAAAGCCTCCTAGAATAATTTATTTGTTCAGTTAAAGAATCTGTCATTTTCAACAAAATAAGTTCATGTATTTGTTCACTGGCAGTACTCCGTGAGTATTTGATTGTTTGCTTGATATTTATGTTGGTATGTCCATTTGTTTGAGCAACAAATTCCACACAACTTTTCTAGTTAGCTCTCTGAGTCTGGTATTTCAATAGATTATATTTTACTCTGTACTCCTGGGAGCTGATATTTACAAGGTCTGAGGAAAAGAAGGGCTTTTGTGTGTATTTGTATGTTGTGGAAGAACTCGGGAAAACAGAGGCTCAATTTCCTACCAAGATGAGGAATTACATTTATACATTCATTTGTTTTTTTTTTTTAAGGAAATAGTTGCTTCCAATGATTTGGAAAACACAAATATATTATATTATATATAATATATTAAGGAACTACTTGTTTGCTCTTTTCTATTTTTCCATGTGTTTCACTAACTCTATACTTCAGCACTTTAATGAGAAACATAAATATTATTCAAATATATATTCTTCAGTATAGTATATTATATATCAAATCACACGCACCACACACACACACACACACACACACACACACACATATATATATATATATATATATATATATATATATATATATATATATACACATATACACATATATACATATATATACAAATATGTGTGTGTGTGTGTGTGTGTGTGTGTGTGTGTAAGAAAATCCATTTCAGGTTTGACTTTTTTTTCCTTTATTGGATATCTTATTTATATTTCAAATGTTATCCTCTTTCCTGGTTTATTATTACTTACTAATTTTTTTCTTGATGCTTAGCAATGCTTAAATCACACACTTAAACAATTCTGAAGTGTGTTCACCCATGAGTTTTGAATTAGTCATTATTATACAAATAAGAAGACTACACAGACTGTGTATCATATAAAGATGGGTTGAGACTATCAGCCAAAACTATAGATAAAGACATTTACCCTATAATTTTAGTGTATTATAAAATAAATTTGAGAGAAGCTATTGGAATTTTCAAATAAAAATCTACATTTAGAGCTATTCAATCTGATATTTTTTAAAGTAGATTAAAGAGGAAAATTTGAGGTATAGCTGAATTATTACACATAATATTTGATTTAATTCCATATTTAGTCCATATGCTCAACTAGCAAGAATACAAGAAGCCAAGAATACAAAATACCTGCTCTTATATTAGTTACTTAGAAATTATTTTCAAAGCAGGAATTATTTTGCCCAACAATTTTAATCAGCACATGGGCATCAACTTCTTTGGTAAGTTTTACTCTTCTCTAATAACTTTGTTTCACACAGCAAAGCCAATTTAAGGATTTTATAAAATTCTTCAATGTCAAAAATTGTTACCTTATTAAATAATTTAGAAAACTGAAAGATTTAAGATTGATATTATTGCTCATTAGAACAATATTTGAAAGTGATCAAATGAACGTTCTTAATGATCAGTGTGGATAACATAATGTCACCCAAATGCTAATACAGCTGAGAACTTAGAAACCCATCTCTGCAAGATTGTAATTTGAATTAAGTGTTTGACTTTTATAAATGGGCTGATTATAATCAAAGCATACTCCATTTAGAAATTGTGAAAGATTACATGTAAGAATAATTGAGATTGCCTATTAAGTATTTTATTGTATTGATTATATTATAAGCATATTCTTGAGTATTACTGATATATTTTATTCATTAAATTTACATAAAGGAGAATAATCAAGTTTATCAATACTGTTTGTAATCTTAGAATATTTGGAAAGAAACCTCAATTCTTTTTATACAAGAATAGAGGTGTTATTTTGTCCATCTTCCTTCCTTCTTCCTTTTTTCCTTCCTCCCTTCCTTCTTTCCATTCTTTTCTTCTATCACTGAAATCATCCAACAGCACAATCCACTCTGCATGTTACACTACAGGTTTGAATCTTACAACTGGAATATCAAGTTTAAACATATGTTAGAAATTATTCTAGGAAGTTGAAATTCTAGAAAATACCCCACTTTCAATAGAAAGAGATAAGGTTAATAAGTGGCTGGAAGACTAAAAGTTGAGAAGGGTTTTTTTGTTTGTTTGTTTCTTTGTTTCTTTTTTTTTTTTTTTTTTTTTTTGGGGGTTTTTTTTTTTTTTTTTTTTTTGGTTTTTTTCGAGACAGGGTTTCTCTGTATAGCCCTGGCTGTCCTGGAACTCACTCTGTAGACCAGACTGGCCTTGAACTCAGAAACCCACCTGACTCTGCCTCCCAAATGCTGGGGTTAAAGGCATGTGCCACCACCGCCTGGCGAGAAGTTATTTTTAATAATCAAATTTTATAACAATGTTTCTTTATTTATTTAATCTCTCTCCTTTTAGTTCTAGTCCCTTCTTCTCTAATCTCCCTCTATCCTTCCAAATTTCTTTATTTCTTTTTCTTTAATTAAATGTGTTATCATAGATCTTTTTTTTGTATTGGATATTTAGTTTACATTTCAGATGCCATCCCCTTTCCCCATTTCCCCTCCTTAGAAAACCTTTATTCCGTGCCCCCTTTTCCTTTTTGCTTTTACACAATTTTTTAAAATGTTAATCAAAAGCTTTATAAGTATGGTAATGCTCAATCAGAAGTGTAACCCAATACCCAACCTAGATATATAAACTATCTTTGACTGGTGGAGACACATGAACATCTGCCTCCATGCCCCCGCTCTCTTTCTCTCTCGTCACCTAGCTTCTCCTCTGCTTCATCTTCTCCTCTCCTTACTCCATTTCTTCCTCTCGGTGCTCCTTCCCCCTTAGCTCCTCCTACATACCACCCTTCCTGTTAAAATAAAACTTTTCTCTCAGAATTCAATTAGAGCATAATTATTCCTATTTGTACCAGTGAGGTACAAGATAGTCTTAATACCCAGTCAATCATTTTGTTGACTAACCAGAACCTCTGTCGTCTCTCTTGACTAGAACACTTAGTTTTAAACCTGGATTTTTTCTTGGCTTTAGAATGAATGTCAACTGAAAACCATCCACTCAGATCTTTTCTCTCAAAATAAATAGCCAGGATTGGCTATGAGACTATAGGTCTTCAACCCCGTCAGAAATCCAGAATTACTGAGTTAACTGAAGTTATGGGAAGCACTAAGCATAGTTAATCTTAAATTTTTTTCTGACACTAGAGGAAAATGTAACATATTTATTAAAATAAACAAATATGAAAATTGGTAGTATTTCCTGGAGGTTTGTATGAAAGCGTGGAAATCACAGATCATCAGTAAAGTTACTAGTCGTCCACAGCTTTCTACAGGTTTAAATTCAGCACCATGATCTTTTGTCTGGAAATGTGTGCTATTTTAACACATGGTGGTAAATAATGAACATTGAATATCTCTAATTTTTTCTACAATGGTTATACTATAAAGAAAATGATAAAATGTTCTGTTATGCCGATAACTTCAAAGTGTTTATTTTGTTCCTTACTTTGTATTTTACCTGAGATGACGTTACATATGCTAAATGATTTTCAAATTCTTCTTGCAGCTTTTGTTGAGGATCCTTTTCTTTTTGATTCATTTCTAACTGTTGGGGACCTGTGGTGCTTTTCAGATTCCTCTCATTAATTGCAAGGTGTACTCTTGAGTTCTTGAAAACAGTATGAAGATCTTACCTGCTAATCGCATCCTTTGTTTTGGAAAGGATGGGTAAGCTTGATGAATGTGGAAGTATCTTCACCTCATGCCAAAACTATCCTAACCTCACCTATGCAGGAATAGCACCATCAGTAATTATAGTTACTGAACAAAACAATGTTTCTTTGAATGCACTTGAGAGTAAGGAATTGAGGATGACTTTTAATTATTGTATTTTATATTTATTTTAACTGATTTTTTCAAGCACTTCATACATGTACATAATTGAATATGATCATATCTGCAAACCTTTATAATTCCTGATATATTCACTCCCATGGGCTGCCTCCTTGTGGTGTTACATATGTGCTTTTTTTCTCAGGGTATCCAGACACCCCTGCACACTGGACTGGAAAGATGAAGCATAGCCCAGAACAGGTGGGGTCTTCAGCATCTTAGTCTTACTGTGAATGAAGGAGGGGTAAAAGGAGGCGTTTTCCAAGGATGTTAGTGTTACAGCTCCTTTAGATGTCTTTCAGGGAAACAGCGCTCTTAAAGGATCTTCAATGAACAGCTTCTGTGTATACATTTAATTCAGGGTAAACAAGAGCTATATATGAACCTTGGACAGTGAGAAGGTGTAAATTATTAGCTGGAGTTTAAAGTACTCAGGTTGTTCTGTTTTGCCTGAAAAGACATTCCAGTTATCCCAGGTACTAGCTGGGACGTTTCTTGTCAGGAAGGAGGAAGTTGAACTTGTAGGTTTGCCAAGGACTATGTGACCTTCCTCAGAGAAGAGAGTGTATGAGATGGGATCCCCAGATAAAGTTCAACAGAGAAGAGAAAGCCCTGCTATAAAAGGGAGTCCTTTCATTTTGTACCTGAGCTGTCCAGACATGGTAGACTGCAATGTTAAATAACAGTGCTTCCTCAAACCTCCTAATTTTATGTCTTCATTCATTCATTTGTTTGTTTTTTGTTTGTTTGTTTTAATTGTTAAAAGCTCAGAACAAGTGCAGAAGTGACTGATATGGGGCCTTCCAGTGGAGTAAGGGGAGAAAATCCATGTGATATCCTCAATAAAGGTTAATTCTCTGTGTCTCTAGCAGTATCCACATAAACAACTGCTCCTTAATAGAGGTGAGCCTGGATATCATTTGCTCCATCTATAGTATTGTGCATAGTATATTATATGTTCTATATAATGGTTTTGTCTGGCTTGAGACTTGTCAGGTAACCAAGGCTACTGGGCAATCTTATTGATTTGATTATGTCATGACCAGAAGACAGCATCCCACAGCACTTGTCCCCATCATTTAGCTCTTACATTTGTCCTGCCTCCTTTTCCACAGTGTTCCTTGACCCTTGCCCATAGGGGTGTTAACATAGTTGTCCCACATTAGGCTGAAAACTGAATTCCTTATTCTGAGCACTTTTTCATTTATGGATCTCTTTATTTACAGCTGCCAAATACATGAAAAGTTTCGGAGACCGAAACAGAAAGCATCCAAAGTACATAGGCATACACACTAATGTTTAGAAAGCTATTGATAGGATGATAACTTGGCAAAACAACAATAACAGATTTTCCTCAAAAGGTCTATGACCTGTCCAGCTGTAGGCTTTTGAGCTGGATTACATTATCAGGCATTAATTCCTTTATGTGGATCAGGCCTCAAAAACAATCAGAAAAGGTTTAGTTCCGTGTAAAAGGCATCGCATTATTGGCACTAGAATGTACACCGTGTCATGCAAGTGAGTAGTATAGCATGTGTTAGCCAGTCCTGAATAACAACATTGATTTCTTTTCTATTCCAGAAATCTACAGAGCACCATCAGACAGTATGGAACCTAGCCAGTAGGCAAGAAGCATGCTACCTGTTTTGAGATTAATTCCCCTATGCCAAGCAATTATCTTGTATAATTCTTCAGTAGTACAGTCTTTCCATGTAGTCATGGTGTATAATAAGAACAATGGCAAAATATTATTGCACTTTTGTTTGAAAACTATTACCAGTTTTATTTGTTTATTATTTTCAAGGGATATAATTGTTTGAGGCATATGACAGAATTTAAAAGTCTGATATGCTAAAGGAAAAATTATATTTTATATGAGTAGTCATGGTTTCTGCCACACTAACAAAAGTCCCGACGTAAACTTTTGGAATAAGAAAGACACAGCTGGTGTCTAGGTTTCAGAAGTAAAAGGCCATCTGTAATCATTGCATAAGCCCTGAGGTGAGAAGAATCTTAAACGTCATGGAAGCAGAGTCCATGAAGGGATCCTTGTAGCTGTCTAGAAGGAGAGAAAGAGAAAAGGAAAGAAAGGTTAAGATGACTTTTCCAGGGTTCT
The DNA here is from genome assembly GCA_030674055.1 of Rhabdomys pumilio. Classification (NCBI taxonomy): domain Eukaryota; kingdom Metazoa; phylum Chordata; class Mammalia; order Rodentia; family Muridae; genus Rhabdomys; species Rhabdomys pumilio. The sequence continues at coordinate 99,923,852 of JANHMN010000001.1, forward strand.
ACCAGCACCTGACCAATACAGATGCATATACTCACAGCCAGCCAATCATGGAACTGAGCCTGGGGACCACAATGGAAGAGCTAAGGGAAGGACTTAAAGAGCTGAAGAGTATAGCAACCCCAAAGGAAGAACAACATTAACTAAGTGGACTACCCAGACCTCCCAGGGACTAAACCACCAACCAAAGAGTGTACATGGAGGGAGTCATAGCTCCAGAAAGATATGTAGCAGACTATGGTCTTATCTAACATCAGTGGGAGGGGAGGCCTTTCACCCTGTGGAAGCTTGATGCCTCAGCTTAGGGGGATGCTAGAGCACTGAGGCAGGAGTGGGTGAGTGGGTGAAGGAGCACTCTCAAACACGAAAAGGGGAGAGGGGAGAGGAGGGGTGGGGTGGGCAGTTGTGGGGAGGTAACTGGGATGGGGGTTATCATTTGAAATGTAAATGAATAACATGATTTTTTAAAAGATGCCTCTTCTCCAGGTATGATGATTACATCTTCCAAAGGAACCTCAACCTCCTCCTGTCCCCACAGCAGTGCCTTTATATTGCAAATATATCAAATGGTTAATATAAGGAAGAGTTAAGAACTTTCAGGAATTACTCATGCTCCAGCAGAGAAAAGACTTGGCAAGTAAGACTCTGGGAATGAGTTTATTTCAAAATGGATAGTTATAAAAGCTATTGAAATTAATCTGTAGAGGAGTAAGTCCAAATGACAAATTACAAATAGAGACAAAAGATATTTTACATTTTAGTTCTTCTTTTTTACTCTAATAATAGCCTCTCAGAGTAAGATTTTAATGAAAAAAAGTAGAGGAAATAAGAATGAAACACTCACACACAAACACACAAACACACACACACACACACACACACACTATAAAGCATGGAAATCATGTTAATTTTAAAGATTCATTCAATTAATTATTTAAATCAGTGTGTATATGTGTTCCTTTTGTGTGTGCACAAGTTTTTGTTATGGACAAGAGAGGGAATCTCATTTTCTGGTCCTTGAGTTAGAGGTTGCTACAAGTCACTTATGAGGGTGGTTTTTCAGAGGACCAGAGTTTAGTTCCCAGGAACCAAATTGGGCAACTTGGAAAGTCCTGTAATTTCAGCTCCAGAAAATTTAATGTCTCTAGTGTCCCTAGGCAGTTGGACACACTTACAGATACCCTCTACAAACCTACATAACTTAAACTAAATATTTCAGATTTAAAAAGTTATCTCTTTAATTCACGAAAATGGACTAATAATTACCCATATCACTTTCATTATCATTTATATGTTAATGTAACATTTACATTCATAATTTTTATGCATATGCATGCTGGCTTGATTATCTTGTCTCTATGTAGAGCATGTTGAATATATATGAAAATCATTTCTATTGAGTTTGCTCCAATGCACATTTTGCTCAGTTCTGCAAATCTCAATGTTGCCAAACAGAGCACCCTATGGCAGCTCCCTGGCTGCTACTCTTTCTTTTAAAATAGTAGTATCATTTAAATAAAAGGACTTTGCCAATATTTGATGGAAATTAGAATGAATATTTTATAAACTTTGCAAAAACTTTCAAGGTCTAATTGCTAGAAAATGCATCCATTGAATTTGATGGTGCAATTAGTTGATTTTAGCTTCAAATATAAGATATGATTGTGTGTCACAATAGTTTGCAGCAAGGCAAAGAATATGCAAAATAATATTTAAATCTAATAGGAGGATGATTAAATTATGGACATTTATCCACTTTATATGTTTGTAATAACTTTATAGAAAAGATACCATTCATTATTTTAAAAAATTAAAATCACCTAGATTAAGTCCTGTAACACAATTTCATAACAAATTATAGTTGAAAGGCACAAAGAAAATATTCAAAGCATTATTTTTGCATTGTTCAAAAAATTTAAGTACAAATTACAATAGTCATTTTTGTTCAATTATTCAAATATATATTACTGAATTCATATATATATATGTATGTATTTGTGGCAACATTTGGGATTGGCATCCCATTAAAACTGCAAAGTCAATAATACAATGAGTTTCCACATGAAAACATTTTAGGTAAGAAATATAAACTCCTCTACACATACCAGAGAGATTGAGAGAAGTTGTTTATCCAGTTCCAAAACACTGTAGCAAAGAAGTAAACTCCTCTGGAGAGGGACAACTTCAAGGGCATATCCATTTCAAAGCTTACTTGGATGTCTTTAAATTCTAATTCTAAGAAGAATGGGTAATTTAAGGAATAAATACTCCACAAGAGATGAGAGGCTTTCAAAATGCTCATTCATGTGCTTCTTTTTTTCCCCCAAGGAGAGGATCTTTGCTCACTTCAAAGTAAGACTTAGTGGTTACACTAACCCAGCTGGAGGCAGATTAATATTTTGTCTGCCCCATGATCCTTGAATTCATACTTTTAATTTTCTGTTCTCCTTCTATTTATATCAAGTGGAGAGAAGGTACATATGGCTTCTTAGTAGAAAAACATTTTGATGAATGTTGTTATTACCTGTGGTATAGGATTACAGCCTGGGTGTTCCACAAACATGTGGTCTCTATTTAGAAAAAGGCCTGTACTTCATCAGTGAATAGCCAGTGCTATAGCAAGGAAATGAAATGAGTAACACGAGCATTCTCCTTAAAACTTTAATTTTTTCTTATCTAGTCACTGTCTTTCCTTGATATTTAAAATTAAATGAATGATAGAATGATTGCTACAATAAAAGATATTTTAAAATACAATTAAATGTCATAAAATATTATCATTTTACTTTAATTTTATACTTCACATATTCATGAAATGTGTATGTATAGTTTCCTTCATAGCCATTACAATCTGTTTATCAACTTGTGCTTAGTCACACTCGAAGTTCCTGTTGGCTGCATAGCAAATAATTTGCTGTATTTATTCTTTGACTAAACACATTGATTACATATCAATTTTAAAAGATTTTAAACATTACTTTTAACATTTTTATTTAAAATTCATTCACTCATTTTTTATTAATTTATTGTTTACAGTATTACAAGTGTCACATATCAACATTTACAAAGTCTATACAATTTTGTTAATTTCTTCTATACAGTTTAATATTCCTTTTATCTAATAAATCATGGATCACTTTAATAGAAGCTAATTTAAAAATTAAATTCAATATATTCCTGATATGTTGTTTCTATACACACTGCCAGTACTTTCTTAAAAAATGATGCTAAAAACAATAGAAGAATTAATGAAATTAATACAAATTTAGTATGGCTTAAGATGATTAATTTATTAATAGAATACTACAAAAGAGGATATAAAGGAGCATATACACAAGAAAATGCAAAGACCCAACCAAAACATAAAATTTAGTCCATTAGCTTCTGTAAAAGAATACATTATAAAAATTTTCAGAATAAAATATTTATGTTAGAAATAAGTATTATAGGGGCAATGTATAAGTATATAACAATAAATAAATTCAAATTTGTTGGAATATTTTGGATTTTTTTTTATCTTGAAATACAGGTCTCAATATTTAAGCTTAAATTTTAGGAGTAGAAGGTAAGAACCAAGTCCAAATATTCAAGATTCAAATAATGATAACAGAAGAATGAGACCCATATAGCATTCAAATCATAGATTACAACAAGTAAATACATTAATAGCTGGGACAGTATGTATGGATGTGGTGGGAGAGATTTCCTTAGAATGAAAACTGCTACAGTATTGTTTATACTAAGAATTATCTAGTACACAGTAGAGAAGAGTAGAGGTAGAATACACATAGGAGACAATTGCTCAAGTGTTATCCTGAATCAATAGAGTAGAAAGGATGAAATAATGGATCAACATGCGGAAACAGAACAGAATAGTAAGATAATGAGTACCCATGAATAAAAAGATTAGATCACTGGGCTAATGGACACACATGAATAAAAAAGATTAGAACAATGGACTAATAAATAAAAAGAGCAGAACAATGGGCTAATGGATACACGAAAATAGAGACTTAGGATAATGGGTTGATGGATACATGAAAGAGTGTATTAGAACACAGAGTTCATTCAAAATACAAAGCATCCATTTTGTTCAATTTACTGAATAGCCTGCTTTATTCCATCACAGTGCTACAGTAAGGAGGAAAAAAAATGTGGTAGATAGAAGTGGAGAGATGTCCCCTGGTTTGAATGGTACAATAATTCATTTTAATGCACATTTGATTTAAAAGCTACATTAGGTATTTAGAAGACAATGACAACAAAAATTATCAACTTTTTTTAAGGGATATAGAGTGCTGAAGACAGTTGATGAAAGAGTTGGCACAAAGATGAGCTTCAGCCTGATTTCCCTAAGAACCAAGCATGAAAACCTTTATAAACATAACACACAGGAATTCAAAAACAGAACTCATGCAGGCGAGATGAATGTATAAATAAGGAAGGTTGCTCAAGGTTCATTTACTGTAGCGTAGCAAGAGAGGCCATTGGAGGTCATACCAGATATTTGTAGACTGTGTTGAAGTGAATTTCTTTCTGCTATTAGGTTTCTAATGACAGGAATCACTAAGAACCCAAATGGTGATGAAAATTCTAGATTAAGTGAGAACACAGCGTAGCTATGTGCTTGTTATTTGAGTTTAAGATGTGTTTGGTAATTGAGTGTGAATTTACCCTTTCAGGAAGTCTTGTAGATAATCACATTGTTTAACTGTGGGTCCCATAGTATATGCCATCAAGGGCAGAACCTGGTATGTGCATCCTGTTGCCTAAAGCTTCTTCAGCTTGGAGACTATTTGTAGAATAACAGTTGTAAAAACAACATGAGGTACAGTAAGTACTTTAAGATGGGTCTCATGTCAATGTTTGTACTCTTTCTTTCCCTTTCTTTCTTTCTTTCTTTCTTTCTTTCTTTCTTTCTTTCTTTCTTTCTTTCTTTCTTTCTTTCTTTCTCTATTTACATCCCAAATGCAGCCCCCTCTCAGTCTTCTATCCACAGAGTCCCTCCCCTACCCTCTTCCCTTTAGCTCTGAGAGGATTCCCCCAATTATCCCTCCCAACCCTTGCTCATCAAGTCTCTAAAGGGTTAGGGGCATCATTTGTCACTGAGGCCAGACAAAGCAGCCATGTTCAGTAAAGTCAGACAACTTTAGAAACAGCCTCTGTTACAGTTGTAAGGAGACCCACATGGGGACTGAGCTGCACATCTGTTTTATACAAGTCAAAGAACTGGGTCCAGGTCCAGCATATGTATGCTCTTTGGTTGGTGGCTCAGTCTGAGAGCTCCCAGTGGTCCAGGTTAGTTGACTCTATTGATCTTCCTGTTGAGTTCCTATCATTCCCCCAACTTTTTCATAAGAGTCTATGTTTTTCATCCAATATTTGGCTGTGGGCATCTGCATCTGCTTCAGTCAACTGCTGGATAAAGCCTCTCAGAGGACAGTTATCATAGGCTCCACATAGTGTCAGCATAACAGTGACAGAGATTGGTGCTTGCCCATGGGAAAGAGAGCTAAAGGAACTGGAGAATGAATGGAAATCTGCAGCTGCCTGGATTGGGAGGCAGAGTAGGAGAATCTCTAGAATTTATTTTTCATTTTCAGTCCTAGAGATCTGGAATAAATAAGGCTCAGAGTCAGTAATGATGACCACAGCCAGTATGCCTATGTTGACTATTTTATTTAGTTTAAGTTTACAAGGCTCCTAGTAAATCAAGAACAAGTATTTTCAAGAAAACTGGGAAAATAAAGAATTTGTTTTAGATGAGAATGGCTTAGATACATGGAGGACAACAAACCAAAAAAATTCCTTGACAAAAAGATTATTTAAATATTCTCCACATAACCTAAAAATATATAGCCCCACTTGCCCCTCACAGTCATCAATATTACTTCAGAAATGTAGTTGTGTAAATATATTAATAAACATGTAATAATAATGTATCATTATACTTGAGCACACTGAAAAAATTAGTGCAAGAGTATAAAAGCATTTAAAATACTACTTTTCTATTATGTTTTTATAATTGAACTAAAATGATTTTGTTTCCAATTATTTGAAACTTTCAAATATTAAAATTTTGTGATCATCATAAAAACATTCAAGATATGTGTTTTCTTGCTGGAATCAATATATTCATTAATTGATGCATGGCTTTTTTATTTCAAGAGATACAACGAATATTGTCCTTATATTTTAAAGCTTGTGCTTATGTATGTGTATGTATATATGCATGTATCCATTTTTGAGTATGTATGTATATGTGTGTTTTTGCATATGTATTTGCCCACACACACATTCATATGCCCTCTCTTGAATTGACATGCATGCGATTTTGTGTGATCATGCAAAAGTTAACAAGCTTTGCTTGATAGTACCAGAGCAATTGCTCTCTTTTCAGACAGCTTCGTTTTTATGAATACTGAAGTAGCATTAGTTTAGCATTGTACTCTAGGGCTTATTTTATATGCAGCATAAAAGCATCTGGGGAAATGATCTTGTTTTTGTATTGCTTATGATAGTCTTGCTAATGATATTAGCAGCAATTTTTCAATTTCAACTGTTACATATATTTGTGTCATGAAGTGATTTTGTTGAGTCATATTGATAAGTTTAGTATGAAACTAAAGCCCCTAACATTTTCAGAAAGTTTTTCTCTTGTAATTTAAGCTGATCAAACTTTTGCAGCACCCTTCGCAGAGATTGGGGTGATGGGGAACACTACAGAAGAAAGAGCACAGAGTGCCAAGGTGCTTTCACCTGTCACTATAGTAACTGAATGAGGCAATTATGAGCCAGAGAAGAAAAGGAGAAATGTAAGGATGAGAAACAGAAAGACCAGGCCAGTGGGAAAGGCTCCCAGGGAGGTCCAAGCTTTCTCTTCTCCATGGTCACAATATACTTCATTTTGGTCAGATAAAAAAAATAGAAAAATGATGGGGCACTACATGCTGAAGATTTCCATGAATGAAAAATGTACATCTAACAATAACTTACTCATGCTTAATTTACATATTAATACAAAATAATAAAATGTGTTACTAAAAAATATTACTTTGGATTCTCTGGAGCATTACCATATAAATTTTGTTTGCACTGTGTGTGTGTGTGTGTGTGTGTGTGTGTGTGTGTGTGTGTGTATGTGTGTGTGTGTGTGTGTGTGTGTGTGTGTGCTCATGCATGAACGAGTATGTCTGTGTGTGTATGTATCAAGTGTGTGCAGGTGACTGTGAAGGCCAGGAGTTGTAAGATCCCATGAAACTGAAGTTCTAGGTAGTTGTTGTCTGTCCCTGGAGGTGGGTGTCTATAACCAGACTTAGTCCTCTGAAAGTCAAGCAAACTCTATTAACCTCTGAGCTATCTCTCCAGCTCTAGTACTATTAATACATCCATAATGTAATCACAACAACCTGCAGATGATCTCCACTTTTGTGAGTAACATTGACCATTTTTCTTTTCATCTTATGGGAATGTTAACTTGTCCTTTGTTGTTATGATTTAATGTTTACTCTGAACTGTATGTGTTGAGCACTTGTTGACAAGCAATTTTGATAGCTTTTGGGCCATAGAGGTTGTGGCATCAGGAATGCATTAATCTATCCTTGGTCTAGTAGATAATAGAATTGTGGGTGTTGATTGTTTTAAGGGAGCTCTCTCTTTCAAACTTGGTGTGCCTCATGTGACTCTGTGCTCATTATAATTCTCATTGCTATGACAAAATCAAAACCAAACCCCAACAGGAGATTTAAAAAAAAGTGTTCCAGCTCATATCTGCTGCTGTAGTGAAACATTCTGACAAAAGTAATGAATTAATTTTTGTTCAAGATTCCAGTTTACTGTCTATAACTATGAGAAATGAAACAAAAATTTGAACTAGTCCTATTCATTTTGGTATACAGCCCATCCTACACAATCCAGAACGAAGAAATCCATACCATGGTACTAACAACATTCAGACTGGGCCTTCTCAACCTGTGTAAATTAAATTTCACACAAACATACTCTGATGGCAGTTTGATCTAGGCAAATCTGCATTGACAGTTTCTTCCCATGTGGTGCTAAATTGTTTTAAGCTGACAATTACTTCCTCAGGATGTAAAGATGTATCCTGGCTTACATTCTGATGAGCTATAATCTCTCTAGAGAGATTAGGAATGGTGTCTTGATTATGCAGCTCTACTTACTCAGGTTTTTCCACCTTGAGGTTCCAGAAGAAAGGCCAGGATGGAAACTCAAAGTTTACTGCCTCTGTCCATCGTCTTCAAGCAACCATAGTCTGCCAAATATCCCATGCCTTCCTAAGTAGCAACATAAGCCAGGGACAAAGTGTCCAAGTATATAAGCCTATAGGGGTTATAGACAGCTGTTTTTCTGTCATGTTACACTGCACAACAAAAGCCTTGCTAGATGCCAGCATCATGCTATGAGATTTCCTGGCTTACTCAAACATGAGCTACTCAAACCTCTATTCTTAACAATTCCATCCATCTCAAACATCGTCAAAAGACTGAATACTAAAAAGATAATTTTCCATCAACTCATTTAAGTTTTTCAGTCATAGTTCAGATAGGAACACCACATTGTTTATTTTTATATAAAGCCAATCACAGGACTATAATGACTAAGTTACTGCTTATCAATAAATTTTACAGTTCACACACATACACACATACACACGCTAGTACCGAATATTTCTAAGTTGTGGTATATAAACGCCCTGTAAATTTCAATAGCATTTATTCACTGACAGCTATCAAACCTGTATGTCCAATTTCAAATTCTTCTCTCCATCACTGTTGTTAACTACCGCTCTGTATACATATAGATTTTGTGTTCTGTTCTACCTGTGGGACTTTACACCTACTATCATTGTGTTTGTATCCCTCTCAATGAACTCATCACCATTCCATATATTCACATGTTTACTTCCGCAGTCTCTTCAATATAATGTGGATTCTGTTCCCTGGTGCTGATGATGGTAATTCATTCATAAAATAAAAGAATATCTTGTAAATATCAAGTGAATGTGATTGTGATATAAATGACTTAACTGTGAGTTTAAGCCAACATTTTGTAAAACAGGTATATCATTAAAGCACATAATTTACTACCACATAAAGATTAATGCAATATTTCAAATATATTTGTGAGCTGTTAATTTAATTACTTCCTTTGAGATAGTATATAAAAAGGTTAATGTTGTATTAAAATACCTGGAGTTCAAGTTCATGATCCTTTAAGCTATAAATGATTATATGTTTAACTAATCTTTTTGAATGTTTTAATTTGAGGTTGATTAGTCTATGCAGTTCTATTGAGGGTAAATATTTCATGTTTCTCTCTGTGCTATTGATTTTGAAAAAAACTATACTGATTGCTTCTAGATAACAATATAGTTTTTATACATTGCCACCATCACTGATTGTTTTAAGTCATAGGTCACATTGTACCAAGCATAGCATTTGAATTTTGAATTACCTTTGAAAAGAAATGTTGGTTAGTTATGGGTAAGTCAACATAGGTATACTATGCTATATTGTTGATTATCTTAACATCTGTAGTAAAATTTATACTTTCAGAGTTGGCCTCTTTTAATATTGTTTATCCTTTGTTTAATCTTTTAATGAGAGTAAATAAAAATGTACTTATAAATAATTTGCATATAGATAGATAGATAGATAGATAGATAGATAGATAGATAGATAGAAAGAGCGAGAGAGCTGCAAACTAACTCCAGTCTTCTGAAAGAGAAGGATGCCCTCTAATATTGAGGTGAGGTATTCTCAAGCTCTTTTTCTTTTAAACATTTTATTGCTTCCTTGTGAATTTCACATCATGTACTCCAATCCCAATGTTGTTGCCCTGTGTAATAGAGATTCTGTAGATTTGATTCTGTAAGACCAGCCACTGTATGAAATCCAGCAGTTTGTAGACAGGGTAGATGCTCTCGGTTGAGCCAAATCAATGCCCTTGGATCTTGGCCTAAAATGTATCTCAGCTGGTTTGAGAGCCAACTCTCCAGCATCCACACCACCAGGTCAAGCTCTCTTGCCTTGCCCTGGCTGACCCATCCAATGCTGTTCATTCAGCAAGGAGCAGAGTCATTTTTCTCAAGTGTCCTCAGGACTTGCTCATCCCAGCACATGCCATCAGAGCTAGCTCTATTGTGGTGGTCAGGCAACCTGCAGAGACTCCTCTGGGGCAACAAGTGAGAGGCAGGGATAGCTTTCCTGCTCTCATGATCCCAACTATAAATGGTAAGAGAAACAGGGAAGGGGAAGGAATCTCTGCCTCCTCCCTCCCTTCCCTGCACAGCAGACAAATCGCTCCATCTCTTAATGTGCATTTTCACTTCAGGCTTTGTACACATTACTGGGGGTACTACATGATTATACAGTGATATATGTATAAGGTATACCGCTTAGATGTGGCTAAAAAATATCTGTCTTCTCGCAGACTTAGCAGTTACTCACTGTAATACCTGAAATACTTTTAATGATATTTGTTTCACGTGCTTTACATGTGCATTTTACTGTAACTAGCACAGTGAAATCACCTATTTCAATCTAATTACAAGTTGTTCTCCTTGTTCAGTTTTACTCTTCCCTATAACTTGTCTGCTGGTCACATTCTCAGATAAGCACAGGTATACTTTTACTCTCCTTGGTGTCACCTTTTTTTGTCTTTCTTTCTTTCTTTCTTTCTTTCTTTCTTTCTTTCTTTCTTTCTTTCTTTCTTTCCTTCTTTGAGTAAGATTCTATAGTCTTTGTTTTTCTTTGAATGGATTATACTCTTTTGAGGGTCCCTGTGGATGGAATGCAGAGAAGGGCCCCCAAAGACACATGGAGTCCATGGGTTTAAGAGATTTATTTTCATGGCAGATGGTAGCTGGATCTGGATGCACCCCACCCCTACCCCCAATGAAACTCAAGGCAGACCTGAGTTAAATAGGGAGAGAAAAAGGGGGAAGGGTCTGAGGAAGAATGCTTAATTAGCTAAGCCCTCTGGCCTTCAGGTATCTCATTAATATGTAAATCTCTTGAGGCTGAGGCCTGTAGTCAGCTCAGTCCTCTATCTGTGCAGGGGCTGGTAGGAGCCTTGCCCTACCTGACTGAACAGTGCAAGTTAATGAAATACCAAGCCACATGTTAGGAGCCTGGATCATGGGAGTAATGGAATAGAAGCCCCTTTCTTTCAGGGTCTCCGGGCTACTTTCAGCCAGCACTTCTACCAAAAACCAAGACCCCTTTCACAGCCCTACACCCTTTAACATAATAATATCCAGGACTGTCTCTGCTGTGACAGTGACACAAAAGATTTCATTGCCTTTCATGGCTGAGTAGTATACCACCCTATATGTGCACCACAGTTTCTTTATCTGCTCATCCAATGGAGTGCTTTCTGGCAGTTCAATTCTAGAAAACTTGATATAAAGCAACAATTAATATGAAGGAAGTGAGGCAACTATGACACTAATTGCATGTCTTTGACTCTGGGAAACATACATGCAAATAACAAGTTTAGTCTTATGGATTTCAGTGCCTAATCTTTTCCTTGCATTTCCAGGTTATTTTTCAAGGGGTTATAATTTAAATTTAGGTGTATGTACAATTTTGAGTTATTATTTTTAATGTGAAATATCTAGATTGATTCTTCTTCAGGTAGATGATCAATTTGTTCTCCTTTTATGTGTTGTAGAACTTTTTCAAAAACTCAGTTGGCTATAGGTCTGTGTACATGTGCTCATCCATGTATATGCAGTGTTGTGTGTGTGTGTGTGTGTGTGTGTGTGTGTGTGTGTGTGTGTGTGT